>CATNUY010000007.1:122500-125000 GCA_951217065.1 Baccha elongata
AAAATTTTTTAAGTCCAAAAAATTTTCTAAGTCCAAAGACTTTAATCAAATGTTTTTTCTACCCTCACAGTCTGAGGTGCGAAGAAGCGCGTTTATAATCTATTATGTGGAAGGGACCTAAAAGTTGCAAAAAAATATTATTATATTACACAAAAGAAAAATATCCACAAATTGAAGGCAAATATAAGACATATCATGAAAATAATATATAAAAAATTATTCTAAGTCCGAAATCAATGAAAAGAGTAAATAAAATTTTTTCAAGTTGAAAAAATTTTTTAAGTCCAAAAAATTTTCTAAGTCCAAAGACTTTAATCAAATGTTTTTTCTACCCTCACAGTCTGAGGTGCGAAGAAGCGCATTTATAATCTATTATGTGGAAGGGACCTAAAAGTTGCAAAAAAATATTATTATATTACACAAAAGAAAAATATCCACAAATTGAAGGCAAATATAAGACATATCATGAAAATAATATATAAAAAATTATTCTAAGTCCGAAATCAATGAAAAGAGTAAATAAAATTTTTTCAAGTTGAAAAAATTTTTTAAGTCCAAAAAATTTTCTAAGTCCAAAGACTTTAATCAAATGTTTTTTCTACCCTCACAGTCTGAGGTGCGAAGAAGCGCGTTTATAATCTATTATGTGGAAGGGACCTAAAAGTTGCAAAAAAATATTATTATATTACACAAAAGAAAAATATCCACAAATTGAAGGCAAATATAAGACATATCATGAAAATAATATATAAAAAATTATTCTAAGTCCGAAATCAATGAAAAGAGTAAATAAAATTTTTTCAAGTTGAAAAAATTTTTTAAGTCCAAAAAATTTTCTAAGTCCAAAGACTTTAATCAAATGTTTTTTCTACCCTCACAGTCTGAGGTGCGAAGAAGCGCGTTTATAATCTATTATGTGGAAGGGACCTAAAAGTTGCAAAAAAATATTATTATATTACACAAAAGAAAAATATCCACAAATTGAAGGCAAATATAAGACATATCATGAAAATAATATATAAAAAATTATTCTAAGTCCGAAATCAATGAAAAGAGTAAATAAAATTTTTTCAAGTTGAAAAAATTTTTTAAGTCCAAAAAATTTTCTAAGTCCAAAGACTTTAATCAAATGTTTTTTCCACCCTCACAGTCTGAGGTGCGAAGAAGCGCATTTATAATCTATTATGTGGAAGGGACCTAAAAGTTGCAAAAAAATATTATTATATTACACAAAAGAAAAATATCCACAAATTGAAGGCAAATATAAGACATATCATGAAAATAATATATAAAAAATTATTCTAAGTCCGAAATCAATGAAAAGAGTAAATAAAATTTTTTCAAGTTGAAAAAATTTTTTAAGTCCAAAAAATTTTCTAAGTCCAAAGACTTTAATCAAATGTTTTTTCTACCCTCACAGTCTGAGGTGCGAAGAAGCGCATTTATAATCTATTATGTGGAAGGGACCTAAAAGTTGCAAAAAAATATTATTATATTACACAAAAGAAAAATATCCACAAATTGAAGGCAAATATAAGACATATCATGAAAATAATATATAAAAAATTATTCTAAGTCCGAAATCAATGAAAAGAGTAAATAAAATTTTTTCAAGTTGAAAAAATTTTTTAAGTCCAAAAAATTTTCTAAGTCCAAAGACTTTATTCAAAATGTTTTTTTGGCATCACAAAGGTTGCTGCGATAATGTCTGTTTCTAAACTACTTTAAGGAATCGAGAAAATTTTTCGTTTTCCCCACGTTGGACGCAAGTGCCAATGTATCGTAACTTCACGGTCTATAAACTAGCTTTTATAGTCGAGAAATAACAACCAATTAGGGGTAGGTACTGAGATTTCGAGAATTTATTTCTATGAAGTAATTTTCTTGGATCTGCCTGTGAAAGCGAAAGGTACCAAAAAACAAAATGGTTGAGCCCATGACGGATTAGAAGTCCGCATTAGAAATTTACTTCACATTTATGGGTAGTGTGAAGTAAATAAATGATAAAAGAATTTTTAATTCTTGGTTCATAAAAAAATAATATATTTTTAAAAAATATATAAAATTTACTTCAAAGAAAGTAAAAGAATTTATTAGAAATTTGAAAATATCATTGATATGTATTTGAAAGGTGCTCAGCTAAGTAAATAAACTCAATTACTACGAAAAGAGTTCACTATATTATAGGTTCTCTTATTGATGTTTTCTGAAAAAGTTGTACTTGAACCTTTGTAAAATGCATTTTCCCTTTATTCTCGATTACAAATTGGCAAATCTTTTAATAAAAAAATTATCAGAGTCAGTTGTTATGAGAGATAACATAAGAGGAATCATGTTATTTTTCAATTTTTCAAATATAAAATATAAATAAATAACATTATTCTGGTTGATCCTGCCAGTAGTTATATGCTTGTCTCAAAGATTAAGCCATGCATGTCTAAGTACACACGAATTAAAAGTGAAACCGCAAAAGGCTCATTATATCAGTTATGGTTCATTA
>CATNUY010000007.1:127500-130000 GCA_951217065.1 Baccha elongata
TTTTTAAATAAAATTATAAAAAAATGTCAAATGAACATTTATCTAGAAAAGAAGACTAATCAAGAAAATATTAATGGACAATGTTGTACTTATTCATAAGTTAAAGATTCTTCGGAATTTGACATTCGCAACATATAAACATTAATTAAAAAAATAATATTAGAAATTTTATATTTCTTTTATTAAAATTATTGACTTGTAAAAAAAAACAAAATTATCACTCTAAGCGGTGGATCACTCGGCTCATGGGTCGATGAAGAACGCAGCAAACTGTGCGTCATCGTGTGAACTGCAGGACACATGAACATCGACATTTTGAACGCATATCGCAGTCCATGCTGTTATGTACTTTAATTAATTTTGAAGTGCTGCTTGGACTACATATGGTTGAGGGTTGTGATACTATGCTAAAAAAGTTGCTTGTAGATGAAGAAGAATTTTAATATAATTATTATTCTTTTAAAATCTGCTTAAGCACATGTTATATTACTGGATTTTTTATTAAATTCATAATATTAATTTACAAAGTATACCTCAAAATGAATTTCAAATTCTATATTATCAATTAATTAAAAGAGGATGAATTAGTATAAATATACTAAACAAAAATTTATCAAAAATGAGACAAAAGCGAACAATTAGAATAAAATATACTTTACAAAAATTTATCAAAAATAAGACAATAAGCGAGCAATTAGAATAAAATATACTTTGAGACAATAAGCGAAAAATTACAAAAATAAAAATAAAAGTATATAAAGAAGTAAAGTAAATTTATTAAAAAAACTAATCTGAAGGCAAACAAAAATATTCACCTCTAAAATTTGATAAATAGATTTGATTTCAAATCCTGAGTATATAAAATAATAAAATGTAAGCTATGTTAAACAACCTCAACTCATATGAGATAACTCCCCGAATTTAAGCATATTAATGAGGGAAGGAAAAGAAACTAACAAGGATTTTCTTAGTAGCGGCGAGCGAAAAGAAATCAGTTCAGCACTAAGCCATTTTGTCTTTATGGCAAATATGGGATGCAGTGTATGGAACATCTATAATCTAGTATGAGAAATTAACGATTTAAGTCCTTCTTAAATGAGGCCATTTACCCATAGAGGGTGCCAGGCCCGTATAACGTTAATGATTACTAGAAGATGTTTCCAAAGAGTCGTGTTGCTTGATAGTGCAGCACTAAGTGGGTGGTAAACTCCATCTAAAACTAAATATAACCATGAGACCGATAGTAAACAAGTACCGTGAGGGAAAGTTGAAAAGAACTCTGAATAGAGAGTTAAACAGTACGTGAAACTGCTTAGAGGTTAAACCCGATGAACCTGAATATCCGTTATGAAAAATTCATCACTAATATAAAATTAAAAATAAAAATAGTGTGCAATTTTTTCATATAAGGACATTGTAATCTGATAATGTCATAAATATTTATCAAAAGATCTTATACTTAAGTTTATTCAAATTAGTTATTTTCGGATTTCTAACATAAAATAAATGTATTTGATTGGATAAATCATTGTCAGATATAATTATATAATGTGCTTAAATTCCTCGGAATTTTATAATAATAGATGGATCTATTGATTTGTTTATTTAATTATATGCACTATTATGATTAACAATGCGATAGATTCAGGATACCTTCGGGACCCGTCTTGAAACACGGACCAAGGAGTCTAACATATGTGCAAGTCATTGGGTATTTTTAATAAAACCCAATGGCATAATTAACTTAACTGTTAAAATGGGATTAGTTTAAATTTTATTATGAAATATAAATTCAATCCCGGGGCGTTCTATACAGTTATGCGTAATGATATTTATATTATTTATGCCTCTAACTAGAGCGTACCTTGAGCATATATGCTGTGACCCGAAAGATGGTGAACTATACTTGATCAGGTTGAAGTCAGGGGAAACCCTGATGGAAGACCGAAACAGTTCTGACGTGCAAATCGATTGTCAGAATTGAGTATAGGGGCGAAAGACTAATCGAACCATCTAGTAGCTGGTTCCCTCCGAAGTTTCCCTCAGGATAGCTGGTGCATTGAAAAATTATATAAAATAATCTTATCTGGTAAAGCGAATGATTAGAGGCCTTAGGGTCGAAACGATCTTAACCTATTCTCAAACTTTAAATGGGTAAGAACCTAGCCTTTCTTGATATGAAGGTTTAGGTTATGATATATTGTGCCCAGTGGGCCACTTTTGGTAAGCAGAACTGGCGCTGTGGGATGAACCAAACATAATGTTAAGGTGCCCAAATTAACAACTCATGCAGATACCATGAAAGGCGTTGGTTGCTTAAGACAGCAGGACGGTGGACATGGAAGTCGTAATCCGCTAAGGAGTGTGTAACAACTCACCTGCCGAAGCAACTAGCCCTTAAAATGGATGGCGCTTAAGTTGTATACCTACACATTATCGCTAAAGTAAATGATTTATATTTCAGTTTCGATTGAATATAAATTTTGAAACTTTAGTGAGT
>CATNUY010000007.1:135000-145000 GCA_951217065.1 Baccha elongata
TAATCAAATGTTTTTTCTACCCTCACAGTCTGAGGTGCGAAGAAGCGCGTTTATAATCTATTATGTGGAAGGGACCTAAAAGTTGCAAAAAAATATTATTATATTACACAAAAGAAAAATATCCACAAATTGAAGGCAAATATAAGACATATCATGAAAATAATATATAAAAAATTATTCTAAGTCCGAAATCAATGAAAAGAGTAAATAAAATTTTTTCAAGTTGAAAAAATTTTTTAAGTCCAAAAAATTTTCTAAGTCCAAAGACTTTAATCAAATGTTTTTTCTACCCTCACAGTCTGAGGTGCGAAGAAGCGCATTTATAATCTATTATGTGGAAGGGACCTAAAAGTTGCAAAAAAATATTATTATATTACACAAAAGAAAAATATCCACAAATTGAAGGCAAATATAAGACATATCATGAAAATAATATATAAAAAATTATTCTAAGTCCGAAATCAATGAAAAGAGTAAATAAAATTTTTTCAAGTTGAAAAAATTTTTTAAGTCCAAAAAATTTTCTAAGTTTAAAGACTTTAATCAAATGTTTTTTCTACCCTCACAGTCTGAGGTGCGAAGAAGCGCGTTTATAATCTATTATGTGGAAGGGACCTAAAAGTTGCAAAAAAATATTATTATATTACACAAAAGAAAAATATCCACAAATTGAAGGCAAATATAAGACATATCATGAAAATAATATATAAAAAATTATTCTAAGTCCGAAATCAATGAAAAGAGTAAATAAAATTTTTTCAAGTTGAAAAAATTTTTTAAGTCCAAAAAATTTTCTAAGTCCAAAGACTTTAATCAAATGTTTTTTCTACCCTCACAGTCTGAGGTGCGAAGAAGCGCATTTATAATCTATTATGTGGAAGGGACCTAAAAGTTGCAAAAAAATATTATTATATTACACAAAAGAAAAATATCCACAAATTGAAGGCAAATATAAGACATATCATGAAAATAATATATAAAAAATTATTCTAAGTCCGAAATCAATGAAAAGAGTAAATAAAATTTTTTAAGTCCAAAAAATTTTCTAAGTCCAAAGACTTTAATCAAATGTTTTTTCTACCCTCACAGTCTGAGGTGCGAAGAAGCGCGTTTATAATCTATTATGTGGAAGGGACCTAAAAGTTGCAAAAAAATATTATTATATTACACAAAAGAAAAATATCCACAAATTGAAGGCAAATATAAGACATATCATGAAAATAATATATAAAAAATTATTCTAAGTCCGAAATCAATGAAAAGAGTAAATAAAATTTTTTCAAGTTGAAAAAATTTTTTAAGTCCAAAAAATTTTCTAAGTCCAAAGACTTTAATCAAATGTTTTTTCTACCCTCACAGTCTGAGGTGCGAAGAAGCGCGTTTATAATCTATTATGTGGAAGGGACCTAAAAGTTGCAAAAAAATATTATTATATTACACAAAAGAAAAATATCCACAAATTGAAGGCAAATATAAGACATATCATGAAAATAATATATAAAAAATTATTCTAAGTCCGAAATCAATGAAAAGAGTAAATAAAATTTTTTCAAGTTGAAAAAATTTTTTAAGTCCAAAAAATTTTCTAAGTCCAAAGACTTTAATCAAATGTTTTTTCCACCCTCACAGTCTGAGGTGCGAAGAAGCGCATTTATAATCTATTATGTGGAAGGGACCTAAAAGTTGCAAAAAAATATTATTATATTACACAAAAGAAAAATATCCACAAATTGAAGGCAAATATAAGACATATCATGAAAATAATATATAAAAAATTATTCTAAGTCCGAAATCAATGAAAAGAGTAAATAAAATTTTTTCAAGTTGAAAAAATTTTTTAAGTCCAAAAAATTTTCTAAGTTTAAAGACTTTAATCAAATGTTTTTTCTACCCTCACAGTCTGAGGTGCGAAGAAGCGCGTTTATAATCTATTATGTGGAAGGGACCTAAAAGTTGCAAAAAAATATTATTATATTACACAAAAGAAAAATATCCACAAATTGAAGGCAAATATAAGACATATCATGAAAATAATATATAAAAAATTATTCTAAGTCCGAAATCAATGAAAAGAGTAAATAAAATTTTTTCAAGTTGAAAAAATTTTTTAAGTCCAAAAAATTTTCTAAGTCCAAAGACTTTAATCAAATGTTTTTTCTACCCTCACAGTCTGAGGTGCGAAGAAGCGCATTTATAATCTATTATGTGGAAGGGACCTAAAAGTTGCAAAAAAATATTATTATATTACACAAAAGAAAAATATCCACAAATTGAAGGCAAATATAAGACATATCATGAAAATAATATATAAAAAATTATTCTAAGTCCGAAATCAATGAAAAGAGTAAAAAAAATTTTTTCAAGTTGAAAAAATTTTTTAAGTCCAAAAAATTTTCTAAGTTTAAAGACTTTAATCAAATGTTTTTTCTACCCTCACAGTCTGAGGTGCGAAGAAGCGCGTTTATAATCTATTATGTGGAAGGGACCTAAAAGTTGCAAAAAAATATTATTATATTACACAAAAGAAAAATATCCACAAATTGAAGGCAAATATAAGACATATCATGAAAATAATATATAAAAAATTATTCTAAGTCCGAAATCAATGAAAAGAGTAAATAAAATTTTTTCAAGTTGAAAAAATTTTTTAAGTCCAAAAAATTTTCTAAGTCCAAAGACTTTAATCAAATGTTTTTTCTACCCTCACAGTCTGAGGTGCGAAGAAGCGCATTTATAATCTATTATGTGGAAGGGACCTAAAAGTTGCAAAAAAATATTATTATATTACACAAAAGAAAAATATCCACAAATTGAAGGCAAATATAAGACATATCATGAAAATAATATATAAAAAATTATTCTAAGTCCGAAATCAATGAAAAGAGTAAATAAAATTTTTTCAAGTTGAAAAAATTTTTTAAGTCCAAAAAATTTTCTAAGTCCAAAGACTTTAATCAAATGTTTTTTCTACCCTCACAGTCTGAGGTGCGAAGAAGCGCGTTTATAATCTATTATGTGGAAGGGACCTAAAAGTTGCAAAAAAATATTATTATATTACACAAAAGAAAAATATCCACAAATTGAAGGCAAATATAAGACATATCATGAAAATAATATATAAAAAATTATTCTAAGTCCGAAATCAATGAAAAGAGTAAATAAAATTTTTTCAAGTTGAAAAAATTTTTTAAGTCCAAAAAATTTTCTAAGTCCAAAGACTTTAATCAAATGTTTTTTCTACCCTCACAGTCTGAGGTGCGAAGAAGCGCGTTTATAATCTATTATGTGGAAGGGACCTAAAAGTTGCAAAAAAATATTATTATATTACACAAAAGAAAAATATCCACAAATTGAAGGCAAATATAAGACATATCATGAAAATAATATATAAAAAATTATTCTAAGTCCGAAATCAATGAAAAGAGTAAATAAAATTTTTTCAAGTTGAAAAAATTTTTTAAGTCCAAAAAATTTTCTAAGTCCAAAGACTTTAATCAAATGTTTTTTCCACCCTCACAGTCTGAGGTGCGAAGAAGCGCATTTATAATCTATTATGTGGAAGGGACCTAAAAGTTGCAAAAAAATATTATTATATTACACAAAAGAAAAATATCCACAAATTGAAGGCAAATATAAGACATATCATGAAAATAATATATAAAAAATTATTCTAAGTCCGAAATCAATGAAAAGAGTAAATAAAATTTTTTCAAGTTGAAAAAATTTTTTAAGTCCAAAAAATTTTCTAAGTCCAAAGACTTTAATCAAATGTTTTTTCTACCCTCACAGTCTGAGGTGCGAAGAAGCGCATTTATAATCTATTATGTGGAAGGGACCTAAAAGTTGCAAAAAAATATTATTATATTACACAAAAGAAAAATATCCACAAATTGAAGGCAAATATAAGACATATCATGAAAATAATATATAAAAAATTATTCTAAGTCCGAAATCAATGAAAAGAGTAAATAAAATTTTTTCAAGTTGAAAAAATTTTTTAAGTCCAAAAAATTTTCTAAGTCCAAAGACTTTATTCAAAATGTTTTTTTGGCATCACAAAGGTTGCTGCGATAATGTCTGTTTCTAAACTACTTTAAGGAATCGAGAAAATTTTTCGTTTTCCCCACGTTGGACGCAAGTGCCAATGTATCGTAACTTCACGGTCTATAAACTAGCTTTTATAGTCGAGAAATAACAACCAATTAGGGGTAGGTACTGAGATTTCGAGAATTTATTTCTATGAAGTAATTTTCTTGGATCTGCCTGTGAAAGCGAAAGGTACCAAAAAACAAAATGGTTGAGCCCATGACGGATTAGAAGTCCGCATTAGAAATTTACTTCACATTTATGGGTAGTGTGAAGTAAATAAATGATAAAAGAATTTTTAATTCTTGGTTCATAAAAAAATAATATATTTTTAAAAAATATATAAAATTTACTTCAAAGAAAGTAAAAGAATTTATTAGAAATTTGAAAATATCATTGATATGTATTTGAAAGGTGCTCAGCTAAGTAAATAAACTCAATTACTACGAAAAGAGTTCACTATATTATAGGTTCTCTTATTGATGTTTTCTGAAAAAGTTGTACTTGAACCTTTGTAAAATGCATTTTCCCTTTATTCTCGATTACAAATTGGCAAATCTTTTAATAAAAAAATTATCAGAGTCAGTTGTTATGAGAGATAACATAAGAGGAATCATGTTATTTTTCAATTTTTCAAATATAAAATATAAATAAATAACATTATTCTGGTTGATCCTGCCAGTAGTTATATGCTTGTCTCAAAGATTAAGCCATGCATGTCTAAGTACACACGAATTAAAAGTGAAACCGCAAAAGGCTCATTATATCAGTTATGGTTCATTAGATCGTTAACAGTTACTTGGATAACTGTGGTAATTCTAGAGCTAATACATGCAATATAAACACGGACCTTATGGAACGTGTGCTTTTATTAGGCTAAAACCAAGCGATTTTTTCGGAAATCGTTAATATGGTTGAACTCTAGATAATTTGCCGATCGTATGGTCTAGTACCGACGACAGATCTTTCAAATGTCTGCCCTATCAACTATTGATGGTAGTATCTAGGACTACCATGGTTGCTACGGGTAACGGGGAATCAGGGTTCGATTCCGGAGAGGGAGCCTGAGAAACGGCTACCACATCTAAGGAAGGCAGCAGGCGCGTAAATTACCCACTCCCAGTTCGGGGAGGTAGTGACGAAAAATAACAATACAGGACTCATATCCGAGGCCCTGTAATTGGAATGAGTACACTTTAAATCCGTTAACAAGGACCTATTGGAGGGCAAGTCTGGTGCCAGCAGCCGCGGTAATTCCAGCTCCAATAGCGTATATTAAAGTTGTTGCGGTTAAAACGTTCGTAGTTGAATTTGTGCTTCATACGGGTAGTAAAACTATAATTGTGGATTTTACATTACCTTATGTATGCAAGCGTATTACCGGTGGAGTTCTAATATATCAATTGTGCTTTTGTATGATTATGTATACCTCCTACTTAAACCTGCTTCAGTGCTCTTCATCGAGTGTTGTTGTGGGCCGGTACAATTACTTTGAACAAATTAGAGTGCTTAAAGCAGGCTCCAAATGCCTGAATATTTTGTGCATGGAATAATAAAATAAGACCTCTGATCTACTTTCATTGGTTTTTAGATCAAGAGGTAATGATTAATAGAAGCAGTTTGGGGGCATTAGTATTACGACGCGAGAGGTGAAATTCTTGGACCGTCGTAAGACTAACTTAAGCGAAAGCATTTGCCAAAGATGTTTTCATTAATCAAGAACGAAAGTTAGAGGTTCGAAGGCGATCAGATACCGCCCTAGTTCTAACCATAAACGATGCCAGCTAGCAATTGGGAGTAGCTACTTCTATGGCTCTCTCAGTCGCTTCCCGGGAAACCAAAGCTTTTGGGCTCCGGGGGAAGTATGGTTGCAAAGCTGAAACTTAAAGGAATTGACGGAAGGGCACCACCAGGAGTGGAGCCTGCGGCTTAATTTGACTCAACACGGGAAAACTTACCAGGTCCGAACATAAGTGTGTAAGACAGATTGATAGCTCTTTCTCGAATCTATGGGTGGTGGTGCATGGCCGTTCTTAGTTCGTGGAGTGATTTGTCTGGTTAATTCCGATAACGAACGAGACTCAAATATATTAAATAGATGCTTTCAGGATTATGGTGTTGAAGCTTTCATAGCCTTTATTCATGAATATAGTAAAATATAGACGTGTTTGAATGTGTTTATGTTAGTGGAGTCGTACCTGTTTGTTTGTCCCATTATAAGGACACTAGCTTCTTAAATGGACAAATTGCGTCTAGCAATAATGAGATTGAGCAATAACAGGTCTGGAATGCCCTTAGATGTCCTGGGCTGCACGCGCGCTACAATGAAAGTATCAACGTGTATTTCCTAGACCGAGAGGTCCGGGTAAACCGCTGAACCACTTTCATGCTTGGGATTGTGAACTGAAACTGTTCACATGAACTTGGAATTCCCAGTAAGTGTGAGTCATTAACTCGTATTGATTAAGTCCCTGCCCTTTGTACACACCGCCCGTCGCTACTACCGATTGAATTATTTAGTGAGGTCTCCGGACGTGATCACTGTGACGCTCACGTGTTACGGTTGTTTCGCAGAAGTTGACCGAACTTGAGTATTTAGAGGAAGTAAAAGTCGTAACAAGGTTTCCGTAGGTGAACCTGCGGAAGGATCATTAACGTGTTCCTTCTTAAAAAGAAACAATTAAAATAAAAAGCAAAAACAAATATAATATATAAAATTTATATATACAAAAACAAAATGGCAATAAATAAAATTGCAATATCAAAATATGCATAAAATGCATATAAAATAAAATGAAAAAAAAAAAAAACGAAATGAAAATGAAAAATTATAAGAAAAAATATTGTCAATAAATTAAATTGCAATATAAAAGAAAGAAAAATATGCGCTTGGTGAACGCTATATTTTTAAGAAAAATTATAAAAAATGTTAAATGAACATTTATATAGAGAAGAAGACTAATCAAAAAGAAAAAAATATGCGCTTGGGGCAACGCTATATTTTTAAATAAAATTATAAAAAAATGTTAAATGAACATTTATATAGAGAAGAAGACTAATCAAAAAGAAAAAAATATGCGCTTGGGGCAACGCTATATTTTTAAATAAAATTATAAAAAAATGTTAAATGAACATTTATATAGAAAAGAAGACTAATCGGAAAGAAAAAAATATGCGCCTTGGCAACGCTATATTTTTAAATAAAATTATAAAATGAATATTTATATAGAAAAGAAGACGACTAATCAAAAAGAAAAAAATATGCGCTTGGGGCAACGCTATATTTTTAAATAAAATTATAAAAAAATGTCAAATGAACATTTATCTAGAAAAGAAGACTAATCAAGAAAATATTAATGGACAATGTTGTACTTATTCATAAGTTAAAGATTCTTCGGAATTTGACATTCGCAACATATAAACATTAATTAAAAAAATAATATTAGAAATTTTATATTTCTTTTATTAAAATTATTGACTTGTAAAAAAAAACAAAATTATCACTCTAAGCGGTGGATCACTCGGCTCATGGGTCGATGAAGAACGCAGCAAACTGTGCGTCATCGTGTGAACTGCAGGACACATGAACATCGACATTTTGAACGCATATCGCAGTCCATGCTGTTATGTACTTTAATTAATTTTGAAGTGCTGCTTGGACTACATATGGTTGAGGGTTGTGATACTATGCTAAAAAAGTTGCTTGTAGATGAAGAAGAATTTTAATATAATTATTATTCTTTTAAAATCTGCTTAAGCACATGTTATATTACTGGATTTTTTATTAAATTCATAATATTAATTTACAAAGTATACCTCAAAATGAATTTCAAATTCTATATTATCAATTAATTAAAAGAGGATGAATTAGTATAAATATACTAAACAAAAATTAATCAAAAATGAGACAAAAGCGAACAATTAGAATAAAATATACTTTACAAAAATTTATCAAAAATAAGACAATAAGCGAGCAATTAGAATAAAATATACTTTGAGACAATAAGCGAAAAATTACAAAAATAAAAATAAAAGTATATAAAGAAGTAAAGTAAATTTATTAAAAAAACTAATCTGAAGGCAAACAAAAATATTCACCTCTAAAATTTGATAAATAGATTTGATTTCAAATCCTGAGTATATAAAATAATAAAATGTAAGCTATGTTAAACAACCTCAACTCATATGAGATAACTCCCCGAATTTAAGCATATTAATGAGGGAAGGAAAAGAAACTAACAAGGATTTTCTTAGTAGCGGCGAGCGAAAAGAAATCAGTTCAGCACTAAGCCATTTTGTCTTTATGGCAAATATGGGATGCAGTGTATGGAACATCTATAATCTAGTATGAGAAATTAACGATTTAAGTCCTTCTTAAATGAGGCCATTTACCCATAGAGGGTGCCAGGCCCGTATAACGTTAATGATTACTAGAAGATGTTTCCAAAGAGTCGTGTTGCTTGATAGTGCAGCACTAAGTGGGTGGTAAACTCCATCTAAGACTAAATATAACCATGAGACCGATAGTAAACAAGTACCGTGAGGGAAAGTTGAAAAGAACTCTGAATAGAGAGTTAAACAGTACGTGAAACTGCTTAGAGGTTAAACCCGATGAACCTGAATATCCGTTATGAAAAATTCATCACTAATATAAAATTAAAAATAAAAATAGTGTGCAATTTTTTCATATAAGGACATTGTAATCTGATAATGTCATAAATATTTATCAAAAGATCTTATACTTAAGTTTATTCAAATTAGTTATTTTCGGATTTCTAACATAAAATAAATGTATTTGATTGGATAAATCATTGTCAGATATAATTATATAATGTGCTTAAATTCCTCGGAATTTTATAATAATAGATGGATCTATTGATTTGTTTATTTAATTATATGCACTATTATGATTAACAATGCGATAGATTCAGGATACCTTCGGGACCCGTCTTGAAACACGGACCAAGGAGTCTAACATATGTGCAAGTCATTGGGTATTTTTAATAAAACCCAATGGCATAATTAACTTAACTGTTAAAATGGGATTAGTTTAAATTTTATTATGAAATATAAATTCAATCCCGGGGCGTTCTATACAGTTATGCGTAATGATATTTATATTATTTATGCCTCTAACTAGAGCGTACCTTGAGCATATATGCTGTGACCCGAAAGATGGTGAACTATACTTGATCAGGTTGAAGTCAGGGGAAACCCTGATGGAAGACCGAAACAGTTCTGACGTGCAAATCGATTGTCAGAATTGAGTATAGGGGCGAAAGACTAATCGAACCATCTAGTAGCTGGTTCCCTCCGAAGTTTCCCTCAGGATAGCTGGTGCATTGAAAAATTATATAAAATAATCTTATCTGGTAAAGCGAATGATTAGAGGCCTTAGGGTCGAAACGATCTTAACCTATTCTCAAACTTTAAATGGGTAAGAACCTAGCCTTTCTTGATATGAAGGTTTAGGTTATGATATATTGTGCCCAGTGGGCCACTTTTGGTAAGCAGAACTGGCGCTGTGGGATGAACCAAACATAATGTTAAGGTGCCCAAATTAACAACTCATGCAGATACCATGAAAGGCGTTGGTTGCTTAAGACAGCAGGACGGTGGACATGGAAGTCGTAATCCGCTAAGGAGTGTGTAACAACTCACCTGCCGAAGCAACTAGCCCTTAAAATGGATGGCGCTTAAGTTGTATACCTACACATTATCGCTAAAGTAAATGATTTATATTTCAGTTTCGATTGAATATAAATTTTGAAACTTTAGTGAGTAGGAGGGTACAATGGTGTGCTTAGAAGTGTTTGGCGTAAGCCTGCATGGAGCCGCTATTGGTACAGATCTTGGTGGTAGTAGCAAATAATCGAATGAGACCTTGGAGGACTGAAGTGGAGAAGGGTTTCGT
>CATNUY010000007.1:150000-152500 GCA_951217065.1 Baccha elongata
GAAGGCAAATATAAGACATATCATGAAAATAATATATAAAAAATTATTCTAAGTCCGAAATCAATGAAAAGAGTAAATAAAATTTTTTCAAGTTGAAAAAATTTTTTAAGTCCAAAAAATTTTCTAAGTTTAAAGACTTTAATCAAATGTTTTTTCTACCCTCACAGTCTGAGGTGCGAAGAAGCGCGTTTATAATCTATTATGTGGAAGGGACCTAAAAGTTGCAAAAAAATATTATTATATTACACAAAAGAAAAATATCCACAAATTGAAGGCAAATATAAGACATATCATGAAAATAATATATAAAAAATTATTCTAAGTCCGAAATCAATGAAAAGAGTAAATAAAATTTTTTCAAGTTGAAAAAATTTTTTAAGTCCAAAAAATTTTCTAAGTCCAAAGACTTTAATCAAATGTTTTTTCTACCCTCACAGTCTGAGGTGCGAAGAAGCGCATTTATAATCTATTATGTGGAAGGGACCTAAAAGTTGCAAAAAAATATTATTATATTACACAAAAGAAAAATATCCACAAATTGAAGGCAAATATAAGACATATCATGAAAATAATATATAAAAAATTATTCTAAGTCCGAAATCAATGAAAAGAGTAAATAAAATTTTTTCAAGTTGAAAAAATTTTTTAAGTCCAAAAAATTTTCTAAGTCCAAAGACTTTAATCAAATGTTTTTTCTACCCTCACAGTCTGAGGTGCGAAGAAGCGCGTTTATAATCTATTATGTGGAAGGGACCTAAAAGTTGCAAAAAAATATTATTATATTACACAAAAGAAAAATATCCACAAATTGAAGGCAAATATAAGACATATCATGAAAATAATATATAAAAAATTATTCTAAGTCCGAAATCAATGAAAAGAGTAAATAAAATTTTTTCAAGTTGAAAAAATTTTTTAAGTCCAAAAAATTTTCTAAGTCCAAAGACTTTAATCAAATGTTTTTTCTACCCTCACAGTCTGAGGTGCGAAGAAGCGCGTTTATAATCTATTATGTGGAAGGGACCTAAAAGTTGCAAAAAAATATTATTATATTACACAAAAGAAAAATATCCACAAATTGAAGGCAAATATAAGACATATCATGAAAATAATATATAAAAAATTATTCTAAGTCCGAAATCAATGAAAAGAGTAAATAAAATTTTTTCAAGTTGAAAAAATTTTTTAAGTCCAAAAAATTTTCTAAGTCCAAAGACTTTAATCAAATGTTTTTTCCACCCTCACAGTCTGAGGTGCGAAGAAGCGCATTTATAATCTATTATGTGGAAGGGACCTAAAAGTTGCAAAAAAATATTATTATATTACACAAAAGAAAAATATCCACAAATTGAAGGCAAATATAAGACATATCATGAAAATAATATATAAAAAATTATTCTAAGTCCGAAATCAATGAAAAGAGTAAATAAAATTTTTTCAAGTTGAAAAAATTTTTTAAGTCCAAAAAATTTTCTAAGTCCAAAGACTTTAATCAAATGTTTTTTCTACCCTCACAGTCTGAGGTGCGAAGAAGCGCATTTATAATCTATTATGTGGAAGGGACCTAAAAGTTGCAAAAAAATATTATTATATTACACAAAAGAAAAATATCCACAAATTGAAGGCAAATATAAGACATATCATGAAAATAATATATAAAAAATTATTCTAAGTCCGAAATCAATGAAAAGAGTAAATAAAATTTTTTCAAGTTGAAAAAATTTTTTAAGTCCAAAAAATTTTCTAAGTCCAAAGACTTTATTCAAAATGTTTTTTTGGCATCACAAAGGTTGCTGCGATAATGTCTGTTTCTAAACTACTTTAAGGAATCGAGAAAATTTTTCGTTTTCCCCACGTTGGACGCAAGTGCCAATGTATCGTAACTTCACGGTCTATAAACTAGCTTTTATAGTCGAGAAATAACAACCAATTAGGGGTAGGTACTGAGATTTCGAGAATTTATTTCTATGAAGTAATTTTCTTGGATCTGCCTGTGAAAGCGAAAGGTACCAAAAAACAAAATGGTTGAGCCCATGACGGATTAGAAGTCCGCATTAGAAATTTACTTCACATTTATGGGTAGTGTGAAGTAAATAAATGATAAAAGAATTTTTAATTCTTGGTTCATAAAAAAATAATATATTTTTAAAAAATATATAAAATTTACTTCAAAGAAAGTAAAAGAATTTATTAGAAATTTGAAAATATCATTGATATGTATTTGAAAGGTGCTCAGCTAAGTAAATAAACTCAATTACTACGAAAAGAGTTCACTATATTATAGGTTCTCTTATTGATGTTTTCTGAAAAAGTTGTACTTGAACCTTTGTAAAATGCATTTTCCCTTTATTCTCGATTACAAATTGGCAAATCTTTTAATAAAAAAATTATCAGAGTCAGTTGTTATGAGAGATAACATAAGAGGAATCATGTTATTTTTCAATTTTTCAAATATAAAATATAAATAAATAACATTATTCTGGTTGATCCTGCCAGTAGT
>CATNUY010000007.1:155000-157500 GCA_951217065.1 Baccha elongata
CGCTATATTTTTAAATAAAATTATAAAATGAATATTTATATAGAAAAGAAGACGACTAATCAAAAAGAAAAAAATATGCGCTTGGGGCAACGCTATATTTTTAAATAAAATTATAAAAAAATGTCAAATGAACATTTATCTAGAAAAGAAGACTAATCAAGAAAATATTAATGGACAATGTTGTACTTATTCATAAGTTAAAGATTCTTCGGAATTTGACATTCGCAACATATAAACATTAATTAAAAAAATAATATTAGAAATTTTATATTTCTTTTATTAAAATTATTGACTTGTAAAAAAAAACAAAATTATCACTCTAAGCGGTGGATCACTCGGCTCATGGGTCGATGAAGAACGCAGCAAACTGTGCGTCATCGTGTGAACTGCAGGACACATGAACATCGACATTTTGAACGCATATCGCAGTCCATGCTGTTATGTACTTTAATTAATTTTGAAGTGCTGCTTGGACTACATATGGTTGAGGGTTGTGATACTATGCTAAAAAAGTTGCTTGTAGATGAAGAAGAATTTTAATATAATTATTATTCTTTTAAAATCTGCTTAAGCACATGTTATATTACTGGATTTTTTATTAAATTCATAATATTAATTTACAAAGTATACCTCAAAATGAATTTCAAATTCTATATTATCAATTAATTAAAAGAGGATGAATTAGTATAAATATACTAAACAAAAATTTATCAAAAATGAGACAAAAGCGAACAATTAGAATAAAATATACTTTACAAAAATTTATCAAAAATAAGACAATAAGCGAGCAATTAGAATAAAATATACTTTGAGACAATAAGCGAAAAATTACAAAAATAAAAATAAAAGTATATAAAGAAGTAAAGTAAATTTATTAAAAAAACTAATCTGAAGGCAAACAAAAATATTCACCTCTAAAATTTGATAAATAGATTTGATTTCAAATCCTGAGTATATAAAATAATAAAATGTAAGCTATGTTAAACAACCTCAACTCATATGAGATAACTCCCCGAATTTAAGCATATTAATGAGGGAAGGAAAAGAAACTAACAAGGATTTTCTTAGTAGCGGCGAGCGAAAAGAAATCAGTTCAGCACTAAGCCATTTTGTCTTTATGGCAAATATGGGATGCAGTGTATGGAACATCTATAATCTAGTATGAGAAATTAACGATTTAAGTCCTTCTTAAATGAGGCCATTTACCCATAGAGGGTGCCAGGCCCGTATAACGTTAATGATTACTAGAAGATGTTTCCAAAGAGTCGTGTTGCTTGATAGTGCAGCACTAAGTGGGTGGTAAACTCCATCTAAAACTAAATATAACCATGAGACCGATAGTAAACAAGTACCGTGAGGGAAAGTTGAAAAGAACTCTGAATAGAGAGTTAAACAGTACGTGAAACTGCTTAGAGGTTAAACCCGATGAACCTGAATATCCGTTATGAAAAATTCATCACTAATATAAAATTAAAAATAAAAATAGTGTGCAATTTTTTCATATAAGGACATTGTAATCTGATAATGTCATAAATATTTATCAAAAGATCTTATACTTAAGTTTATTCAAATTAGTTATTTTCGGATTTCTAACATAAAATAAATGTATTTGATTGGATAAATCATTGTCAGATATAATTATATAATGTGCTTAAATTCCTCGGAATTTTATAATAATAGATGGATCTATTGATTTGTTTATTTAATTATATGCACTATTATGATTAACAATGCGATAGATTCAGGATACCTTCGGGACCCGTCTTGAAACACGGACCAAGGAGTCTAACATATGTGCAAGTCATTGGGTATTTTTAATAAAACCCAATGGCATAATTAACTTAACTGTTAAAATGGGATTAGTTTAAATTTTATTATGAAATATAAATTCAATCCCGGGGCGTTCTATACAGTTATGCGTAATGATATTTATATTATTTATGCCTCTAACTAGAGCGTACCTTGAGCATATATGCTGTGACCCGAAAGATGGTGAACTATACTTGATCAGGTTGAAGTCAGGGGAAACCCTGATGGAAGACCGAAACAGTTCTGACGTGCAAATCGATTGTCAGAATTGAGTATAGGGGCGAAAGACTAATCGAACCATCTAGTAGCTGGTTCCCTCCGAAGTTTCCCTCAGGATAGCTGGTGCATTGAAAAATTATATAAAATAATCTTATCTGGTAAAGCGAATGATTAGAGGCCTTAGGGTCGAAACGATCTTAACCTATTCTCAAACTTTAAATGGGTAAGAACCTAGCCTTTCTTGATATGAAGGTTTAGGTTATGATATATTGTGCCCAGTGGGCCACTTTTGGTAAGCAGAACTGGCGCTGTGGGATGAACCAAACATAATGTTAAGGTGCCCAAATTAACAACTCATGCAGATACCATGAAAGGCGTTGGTTGCTTAAGACAGCAGGACGGTGGACATGGAAGTCGTAATCCGCTAAGGAGTGTGTAACAACTCACCTGCCGAAGCAACTAGCCCTTAAAA
>CATNUY010000007.1:162500-165000 GCA_951217065.1 Baccha elongata
AAATCAATGAAAAGAGTAAATAAAATTTTTTCAAGTTGAAAAAATTTTTTAAGTCCAAAAAATTTTCTAAGTCCAAAGACTTTAATCAAATGTTTTTTCTACCCTCACAGTCTGAGGTGCGAAGAAGCGCATTTATAATCTATTATGTGGAAGGGACCTAAAAGTTGCAAAAAAATATTATTATATTACACAAAAGAAAAATATCCACAAATTGAAGGCAAATATAAGACATATCATGAAAATAATATATAAAAAATTATTCTAAGTCCGAAATCAATGAAAAGAGTAAATAAAATTTTTTCAAGTTGAAAAAATTTTTTAAGTCCAAAAAATTTTCTAAGTCCAAAGACTTTAATCAAATGTTTTTTCTACCCTCACAGTCTGAGGTGCGAAGAAGCGCGTTTATAATCTATTATGTGGAAGGGACCTAAAAGTTGCAAAAAAATATTATTATATTACACAAAAGAAAAATATCCACAAATTGAAGGCAAATATAAGACATATCATGAAAATAATATATAAAAAATTATTCTAAGTCCGAAATCAATGAAAAGAGTAAATAAAATTTTTTCAAGTTGAAAAAATTTTTTAAGTCCAAAAAATTTTCTAAGTCCAAAGACTTTAATCAAATGTTTTTTCTACCCTCACAGTCTGAGGTGCGAAGAAGCGCGTTTATAATCTATTATGTGGAAGGGACCTAAAAGTTGCAAAAAAATATTATTATATTACACAAAAGAAAAATATCCACAAATTGAAGGCAAATATAAGACATATCATGAAAATAATATATAAAAAATTATTCTAAGTCCGAAATCAATGAAAAGAGTAAATAAAATTTTTTCAAGTTGAAAAAATTTTCTAAGTCCAAAGACTTTAATCAAATGTTTTTTCCACCCTCACAGTCTGAGGTGCGAAGAAGCGCATTTATAATCTATTATGTGGAAGGGACCTAAAAGTTGCAAAAAAATATTATTATATTACACAAAAGAAAAATATCCACAAATTGAAGGCAAATATAAGACATATCATGAAAATAATATATAAAAAATTATTCTAAGTCCGAAATCAATGAAAAGAGTAAATAAAATTTTTTCAAGTTGAAAAAATTTTTTAAGTCCAAAAAATTTTCTAAGTCCAAAGACTTTAATCAAATGTTTTTTCTACCCTCACAGTCTGAGGTGCGAAGAAGCGCATTTATAATCTATTATGTGGAAGGGACCTAAAAGTTGCAAAAAAATATTATTATATTACACAAAAGAAAAATATCCACAAATTGAAGGCAAATATAAGACATATCATGAAAATAATATATAAAAAATTATTCTAAGTCCGAAATCAATGAAAAGAGTAAATAAAATTTTTTCAAGTTGAAAAAATTTTTTAAGTCCAAAAAATTTTCTAAGTCCAAAGACTTTATTCAAAATGTTTTTTTGGCATCACAAAGGTTGCTGCGATAATGTCTGTTTCTAAACTACTTTAAGGAATCGAGAAAATTTTTCGTTTTCCCCACGTTGGACGCAAGTGCCAATGTATCGTAACTTCACGGTCTATAAACTAGCTTTTATAGTCGAGAAATAACAACCAATTAGGGGTAGGTACTGAGATTTCGAGAATTTATTTCTATGAAGTAATTTTCTTGGATCTGCCTGTGAAAGCGAAAGGTACCAAAAAACAAAATGGTTGAGCCCATGACGGATTAGAAGTCCGCATTAGAAATTTACTTCACATTTATGGGTAGTGTGAAGTAAATAAATGATAAAAGAATTTTTAATTCTTGGTTCATAAAAAAATAATATATTTTTAAAAAATATATAAAATTTACTTCAAAGAAAGTAAAAGAATTTATTAGAAATTTGAAAATATCATTGATATGTATTTGAAAGGTGCTCAGCTAAGTAAATAAACTCAATTACTACGAAAAGAGTTCACTATATTATAGGTTCTCTTATTGATGTTTTCTGAAAAAGTTGTACTTGAACCTTTGTAAAATGCATTTTCCCTTTATTCTCGATTACAAATTGGCAAATCTTTTAATAAAAAAATTATCAGAGTCAGTTGTTATGAGAGATAACATAAGAGGAATCATGTTATTTTTCAATTTTTCAAATATAAAATATAAATAAATAACATTATTCTGGTTGATCCTGCCAGTAGTTATATGCTTGTCTCAAAGATTAAGCCATGCATGTCTAAGTACACACGAATTAAAAGTGAAACCGCAAAAGGCTCATTATATCAGTTATGGTTCATTAGATCGTTAACAGTTACTTGGATAACTGTGGTAATTCTAGAGCTAATACATGCAATATAAACACGGACCTTATGGAACGTGTGCTTTTATTAGGCTAAAACCAAGCGATTTTTTCGGAAATCGTTAATATGGTTGAACTCTAGATAATTTGCCGATCGTATGGTCTAGTACCGACGACAGATCTTTCAAATGTCTGCCCTATCAACTATTGATGGTAGTATCTAGGACTACCATGGTTGCTACGGGTAA
>CATNUY010000007.1:167500-170000 GCA_951217065.1 Baccha elongata
GGTCGATGAAGAACGCAGCAAACTGTGCGTCATCGTGTGAACTGCAGGACACATGAACATCGACATTTTGAACGCATATCGCAGTCCATGCTGTTATGTACTTTAATTAATTTTGAAGTGCTGCTTGGACTACATATGGTTGAGGGTTGTGATACTATGCTAAAAAAGTTGCTTGTAGATGAAGAAGAATTTTAATATAATTATTATTCTTTTAAAATCTGCTTAAGCACATGTTATATTACTGGATTTTTTATTAAATTCATAATATTAATTTACAAAGTATACCTCAAAATGAATTTCAAATTCTATATTATCAATTAATTAAAAGAGGATGAATTAGTATAAATATACTAAACAAAAATTTATCAAAAATGAGACAAAAGCGAACAATTAGAATAAAATATACTTTACAAAAATTTATCAAAAATAAGACAATAAGCGAGCAATTAGAATAAAATATACTTTGAGACAATAAGCGAAAAATTACAAAAATAAAAATAAAAGTATATAAAGAAGTAAAGTAAATTTATTAAAAAAACTAATCTGAAGGCAAACAAAAATATTCACCTCTAAAATTTGATAAATAGATTTGATTTCAAATCCTGAGTATATAAAATAATAAAATGTAAGCTATGTTAAACAACCTCAACTCATATGAGATAACTCCCCGAATTTAAGCATATTAATGAGGGAAGGAAAAGAAACTAACAAGGATTTTCTTAGTAGCGGCGAGCGAAAAGAAATCAGTTCAGCACTAAGCCATTTTGTCTTTATGGCAAATATGGGATGCAGTGTATGGAACATCTATAATCTAGTATGAGAAATTAACGATTTAAGTCCTTCTTAAATGAGGCCATTTACCCATAGAGGGTGCCAGGCCCGTATAACGTTAATGATTACTAGAAGATGTTTCCAAAGAGTCGTGTTGCTTGATAGTGCAGCACTAAGTGGGTGGTAAACTCCATCTAAAACTAAATATAACCATGAGACCGATAGTAAACAAGTACCGTGAGGGAAAGTTGAAAAGAACTCTGAATAGAGAGTTAAACAGTACGTGAAACTGCTTAGAGGTTAAACCCGATGAACCTGAATATCCGTTATGAAAAATTCATCACTAATATAAAATTAAAAATAAAAATAGTGTGCAATTTTTTCATATAAGGACATTGTAATCTGATAATGTCATAAATATTTATCAAAAGATCTTATACTTAAGTTTATTCAAATTAGTTATTTTCGGATTTCTAACATAAAATAAATGTATTTGATTGGATAAATCATTGTCAGATATAATTATATAATGTGCTTAAATTCCTCGGAATTTTATAATAATAGATGGATCTATTGATTTGTTTATTTAATTATATGCACTATTATGATTAACAATGCGATAGATTCAGGATACCTTCGGGACCCGTCTTGAAACACGGACCAAGGAGTCTAACATATGTGCAAGTCATTGGGTATTTTTAATAAAACCCAATGGCATAATTAACTTAACTGTTAAAATGGGATTAGTTTAAATTTTATTATGAAATATAAATTCAATCCCGGGGCGTTCTATACAGTTATGCGTAATGATATTTATATTATTTATGCCTCTAACTAGAGCGTACCTTGAGCATATATGCTGTGACCCGAAAGATGGTGAACTATACTTGATCAGGTTGAAGTCAGGGGAAACCCTGATGGAAGACCGAAACAGTTCTGACGTGCAAATCGATTGTCAGAATTGAGTATAGGGGCGAAAGACTAATCGAACCATCTAGTAGCTGGTTCCCTCCGAAGTTTCCCTCAGGATAGCTGGTGCATTGAAAAATTATATAAAATAATCTTATCTGGTAAAGCGAATGATTAGAGGCCTTAGGGTCGAAACGATCTTAACCTATTCTCAAACTTTAAATGGGTAAGAACCTAGCCTTTCTTGATATGAAGGTTTAGGTTATGATATATTGTGCCCAGTGGGCCACTTTTGGTAAGCAGAACTGGCGCTGTGGGATGAACCAAACATAATGTTAAGGTGCCCAAATTAACAACTCATGCAGATACCATGAAAGGCGTTGGTTGCTTAAGACAGCAGGACGGTGGACATGGAAGTCGTAATCCGCTAAGGAGTGTGTAACAACTCACCTGCCGAAGCAACTAGCCCTTAAAATGGATGGCGCTTAAGTTGTATACCTACACATTATCGCTAAAGTAAATGATTTATATTTCAGTTTCGATTGAATATAAATTTTGAAACTTTAGTGAGTAGGAGGGTACAATGGTGTGCTTAGAAGTGTTTGGCGTAAGCCTGCATGGAGCCGCTATTGGTACAGATCTTGGTGGTAGTAGCAAATAATCGAATGAGACCTTGGAGGACTGAAGTGGAGAAGGGTTTCGTGTGAACAGTGGTTGATCACGAGTTAGTCGGTCCTAAGTTCAAGGCGAAAGCCGAAAATTTTCAAGTTATTAAAAATATAAATATTAAAAGGCAAGAAAAAAAAAGATTTTTGGTGGT
>CATNUY010000007.1:175000-180000 GCA_951217065.1 Baccha elongata
ATGTTTTTTCTACCCTCACAGTCTGAGGTGCGAAGAAGCGCATTTATAATCTATTATGTGGAAGGGACCTAAAAGTTGCAAAAAAATATTATTATATTACACAAAAGAAAAATATCCACAAATTGAAGGCAAATATAAGACATATCATGAAAATAATATATAAAAAATTATTCTAAGTCCGAAATCAATGAAAAGAGTAAATAAAATTTTTTCAAGTTGAAAAAATTTTTTAAGTCCAAAAAATTTTCTAAGTCCAAAGACTTTAATCAAATGTTTTTTCTACCCTCACAGTCTGAGGTGCGAAGAAGCGCGTTTATAATCTATTATGTGGAAGGGACCTAAAAGTTGCAAAAAAATATTATTATATTACACAAAAGAAAAATATCCACAAATTGAAGGCAAATATAAGACATATCATGAAAATAATATATAAAAAATTATTCTAAGTCCGAAATCAATGAAAAGAGTAAATAAAATTTTTTCAAGTTGAAAAAATTTTTTAAGTCCAAAAAATTTTCTAAGTCCAAAGACTTTAATCAAATGTTTTTTCTACCCTCACAGTCTGAGGTGCGAAGAAGCGCGTTTATAATCTATTATGTGGAAGGGACCTAAAAGTTGCAAAAAAATATTATTATATTACACAAAAGAAAAATATCCACAAATTGAAGGCAAATATAAGACATATCATGAAAATAATATATAAAAAATTATTCTAAGTCCGAAATCAATGAAAAGAGTAAATAAAATTTTTTCAAGTTGAAAAAATTTTTTAAGTCCAAAAAATTTTCTAAGTCCAAAGACTTTAATCAAATGTTTTTTCTACCCTCACAGTCTGAGGTGCGAAGAAGCGCATTTATAATCTATTATGTGGAAGGGACCTAAAAGTTGCAAAAAAATATTATTATATTACACAAAAGAAAAATATCCACAAATTGAAGGCAAATATAAGACATATCATGAAAATAATATATAAAAAATTATTCTAAGTCCGAAATCAATGAAAAGAGTAAATAAAATTTTTTCAAGTTGAAAAAATTTTTTAAGTCCAAAAAATTTTCTAAGTCCAAAGACTTTATTCAAAATGTTTTTTTGGCATCACAAAGGTTGCT
This sequence comes from Baccha elongata, assembly GCA_951217065.1. Taxonomy (NCBI): domain Eukaryota; kingdom Metazoa; phylum Arthropoda; class Insecta; order Diptera; family Syrphidae; genus Baccha; species Baccha elongata. The sequence goes on from CATNUY010000007.1 coordinate 176,110, forward strand.
GCGATAATGTCTGTTTCTAAACTACTTTAAGGAATCGAGAAAATTTTTCGTTTTCCCCACGTTGGACGCAAGTGCCAATGTATCGTAACTTCACGGTCTATAAACTAGCTTTTATAGTCGAGAAATAACAACCAATTAGGGGTAGGTACTGAGATTTCGAGAATTTATTTCTATGAAGTAATTTTCTTGGATCTGCCTGTGAAAGCGAAAGGTACCAAAAAACAAAATGGTTGAGCCCATGACGGATTAGAAGTCCGCATTAGAAATTTACTTCACATTTATGGGTAGTGTGAAGTAAATAAATGATAAAAGAATTTTTAATTCTTGGTTCATAAAAAAATAATATATTTTTAAAAAATATATAAAATTTACTTCAAAGAAAGTAAAAGAATTTATTAGAAATTTGAAAATATCATTGATATGTATTTGAAAGGTGCTCAGCTAAGTAAATAAACTCAATTACTACGAAAAGAGTTCACTATATTATAGGTTCTCTTATTGATGTTTTCTGAAAAAGTTGTACTTGAACCTTTGTAAAATGCATTTTCCCTTTATTCTCGATTACAAATTGGCAAATCTTTTAATAAAAAAATTATCAGAGTCAGTTGTTATGAGAGATAACATAAGAGGAATCATGTTATTTTTCAATTTTTCAAATATAAAATATAAATAAATAACATTATTCTGGTTGATCCTGCCAGTAGTTATATGCTTGTCTCAAAGATTAAGCCATGCATGTCTAAGTACACACGAATTAAAAGTGAAACCGCAAAAGGCTCATTATATCAGTTATGGTTCATTAGATCGTTAACAGTTACTTGGATAACTGTGGTAATTCTAGAGCTAATACATGCAATATAAACACGGACCTTATGGAACGTGTGCTTTTATTAGGCTAAAACCAAGCGATTTTTTCGGAAATCGTTAATATGGTTGAACTCTAGATAATTTGCCGATCGTATGGTCTAGTACCGACGACAGATCTTTCAAATGTCTGCCCTATCAACTATTGATGGTAGTATCTAGGACTACCATGGTTGCTACGGGTAACGGGGAATCAGGGTTCGATTCCGGAGAGGGAGCCTGAGAAACGGCTACCACATCTAAGGAAGGCAGCAGGCGCGTAAATTACCCACTCCCAGTTCGGGGAGGTAGTGACGAAAAATAACAATACAGGACTCATATCCGAGGCCCTGTAATTGGAATGAGTACACTTTAAATCCGTTAACAAGGACCTATTGGAGGGCAAGTCTGGTGCCAGCAGCCGCGGTAATTCCAGCTCCAATAGCGTATATTAAAGTTGTTGCGGTTAAAACGTTCGTAGTTGAATTTGTGCTTCATACGGGTAGTAAAACTATAATTGTGGATTTTACATTACCTTATGTATGCAAGCGTATTACCGGTGGAGTTCTAATATATCAATTGTGCTTTTGTATGATTATGTATACCTCCTACTTAAACCTGCTTCAGTGCTCTTCATCGAGTGTTGTTGTGGGCCGGTACAATTACTTTGAACAAATTAGAGTGCTTAAAGCAGGCTCCAAATGCCTGAATATTTTGTGCATGGAATAATGAAATAAGACCTCTGATCTACTTTCATTGGTTTTTAGATCAAGAGGTAATGATTAATAGAAGCAGTTTGGGGGCATTAGTATTACGACGCGAGAGGTGAAATTCTTGGACCGTCGTAAGACTAACTTAAGCGAAAGCATTTGCCAAAGATGTTTTCATTAATCAAGAACGAAAGTTAGAGGTTCGAAGGCGATCAGATACCGCCCTAGTTCTAACCATAAACGATGCCAGCTAGCAATTGGGAGTAGCTACTTCTATGGCTCTCTCAGTCGCTTCCCGGGAAACCAAAGCTTTTGGGCTCCGGGGGAAGTATGGTTGCAAAGCTGAAACTTAAAGGAATTGACGGAAGGGCACCACCAGGAGTGGAGCCTGCGGCTTAATTTGACTCAACACGGGAAAACTTACCAGGTCCGAACATAAGTGTGTAAGACAGATTGATAGCTCTTTCTCGAATCTATGGGTGGTGGTGCATGGCCGTTCTTAGTTCGTGGAGTGATTTGTCTGGTTAATTCCGATAACGAACGAGACTCAAATATATTAAATAGATGCTTTCAGGATTATGGTGTTGAAGCTTTCATAGCCTTTATTCATGAATATAGTAAAATATAGACGTGTTTGAATGTGTTTATGTTAGTGGAGTCGTACCTGTTTGTTTGTCCCATTATAAGGACACTAGCTTCTTAAATGGACAAATTGCGTCTAGCAATAATGAGATTGAGCAATAACAGGTCTGGAATGCCCTTAGATGTCCTGGGCTGCACGCGCGCTACAATGAAAGTATCAACGTGTATTTCCTAGACCGAGAGGTCCGGGTAAACCGCTGAACCACTTTCATGCTTGGGATTGTGAACTGAAACTGTTCACATGAACTTGGAATTCCCAGTAAGTGTGAGTCATTAACTCGTATTGATTAAGTCCCTGCCCTTTGTACACACCGCCCGTCGCTACTACCGATTGAATTATTTAGTGAGGTCTCCCGACGTGATCACTGTGACGCTCACGTGTTACGGTTGTTTCGCAGAAGTTGACCGAACTTGAGTATTTAGAGGAAGTAAAAGTCGTAACAAGGTTTCCGTAGGTGAACCTGCGGAAGGATCATTAACGTGTTCCTTCTTAAAAAGAAACAATTAAAATAAAAAGCAAAAACAAATATAATATATAAAATTTATATATACAAAAACAAAATGGCAATAAATAAAATTGCAATATCAAAATATGCATAAAATGCATATAAAATAAAATGAAAAAAAAAAAAAACGAAATGAAAATGAAAAATTATAAGAAAAAATATTGTCAATAAATTAAATTGCAATATAAAAGAAAGAAAAATATGCGCTTGGTGAACGCTATATTTTTAAGAAAAATTATAAAAAATGTTAAATGAACATTTATATAGAGAAGAAGACTAATCAAAAAGAAAAAAATATGCGCTTGGGGCAACGCTATATTTATAAATAAAATTATAAAAAAATGTCAAATGAACATTTATCTAGAAAAGAAGACTAATCAAGAAAATATTAATGGACAATGTTGTACTTATTCATAAGTTAAAGATTCTTCGGAATTTGACATTCGCAACATATAAACATTAATTAAAAAAATAATATTAGAAATTTTATATTTCTTTTATTAAAATTATTGACTTGTAAAAAAAAACAAAATTATCACTCTAAGCGGTGGATCACTCGGCTCATGGGTCGATGAAGAACGCAGCAAACTGTGCGTCATCGTGTGAACTGCAGGACACATGAACATCGACATTTTGAACGCATATCGCAGTCCATGCTGTTATGTACTTTAATTAATTTTGAAGTGCTGCTTGGACTACATATGGTTGAGGGTTGTGATACTATGCTAAAAAAGTTGCTTGTAGATGAAGAAGAATTTTAATATAATTATTATTCTTTTAAAATCTGCTTAAGCACATGTTATATTACTGGATTTTTTATTAAATTCATAATATTAATTTACAAAGTATACCTCAAAATGAATTTCAAATTCTATATTATCAATTAATTAAAAGAGGATGAATTAGTATAAATATACTAAACAAAAATTTATCAAAAATGAGACAAAAGCGAACAATTAGAATAAAATATACTTTACAAAAATTTATCAAAAATAAGACAATAAGCGAGCAATTAGAATAAAATATACTTTGAGACAATAAGCGAAAAATTACAAAAATAAAAATAAAAGTATATAAAGAAGTAAAGTAAATTTATTAAAAAAACTAATCTGAAGGCAAACAAAAATATTCACCTCTAAAATTTGATAAATAGATTTGATTTCAAATCCTGAGTATATAAAATAATAAAA
>CATNUY010000007.1:185000-192500 GCA_951217065.1 Baccha elongata
TCCAAAGACTTTAATCAAATGTTTTTTCTACCCTCACAGTCTGAGGTGCGAAGAAGCGCGTTTATAATCTATTATGTGGAAGGGACCTAAAAGTTGCAAAAAAATATTATTATATTACACAAAAGAAAAATATCCACAAATTGAAGGCAAATATAAGACATATCATGAAAATAATATATAAAAAATTATTCTAAGTCCGAAATCAATGAAAAGAGTAAATAAAATTTTTTCAAGTTGAAAAAATTTTTTAAGTCCAAAAAATTTTCTAAGTCCAAAGACTTTAATCAAATGTTTTTTCTACCCTCACAGTCTGAGGTGCGAAGAAGCGCGTTTATAATCTATTATGTGGAAGGGACCTAAAAGTTGCAAAAAAATATTATTATATTACACAAAAGAAAAATATCCACAAATTGAAGGCAAATATAAGACATACCATGAAAATAATATATAAAAAATTATTCTAAGTCCGAAATCAATGAAAAGAGTAAATAAAATTTTTTCAAGTTGAAAAAATTTTTTAAGTCCAAAAAATTTTCTAAGTCCAAAGACTTTAATCAAATGTTTTTTCTACCCTCACAGTCTGAGGTGCGAAGAAGCGCGTTTATAATCTATTATGTGGAAGGGACCTAAAAGTTGCAAAAAAATATTATTATATTACACAAAAGAAAAATATCCACAAATTGAAGGCAAATATAAGACATATCATGAAAATAATATATAAAAAATTATTCTAAGTCCGAAATCAATGAAAAGAGTAAATAAAATTTTTTCAAGTTGAAAAAATTTTTTAAGTCCAAAAAATTTTCTAAGTCCAAAGACTTTAATCAAATGTTTTTTCTACCCTCACAGTCTGAGGTGCGAAGAAGCGCATTTATAATCTATTATGTGGAAGGGACCTAAAAGTTGCAAAAAAATATTATTATATTACACAAAAGAAAAATATCCACAAATTGAAGGCAAATATAAGACATATCATGAAAATAATATATAAAAAATTATTCTAAGTCCGAAATCAATGAAAAGAGTAAATAAAATTTTTTCAAGTTGAAAAAATTTTTTAAGTCCAAAAAATTTTCTAAGTCCAAAGACTTTAATCAAATGTTTTTTCTACCCTCACAGTCTGAGGTGCGAAGAAGCGCGTTTATAATCTATTATGTGGAAGGGACCTAAAAGTTGCAAAAAAATATTATTATATTACACAAAAGAAAAATATCCACAAATTGAAGGCAAATATAAGACATATCATGAAAATAATATATAAAAAATTATTCTAAGTCCGAAATCAATGAAAAGAGTAAATAAAATTTTTTCAAGTTGAAAAAATTTTTTAAGTCCAAAAAATTTTCTAAGTCCAAAGACTTTAATCAAATGTTTTTTCTACCCTCACAGTCTGAGGTGCGAAGAAGCGCATTTATAATCTATTATGTGGAAGGGACCTAAAAGTTGCAAAAAAATATTATTATATTACACAAAAGAAAAATATCCACAAATTGAAGGCAAATATAAGACATATCATGAAAATAATATATAAAAAATTATTCTAAGTCCGAAATCAATGAAAAGAGTAAATAAAATTTTTTCAAGTTGAAAAAATTTTTTAAGTCCAAAAAATTTTCTAAGTCCAAAGACTTTAATCAAATGTTTTTTCTACCCTCACAGTCTGAGGTGCGAAGAAGCGCGTTTATAATCTATTATGTGGAAGGGACCTAAAAGTTGCAAAAAAATATTATTATATTACACAAAAGAAAAATATCCACAAATTGAAGGCAAATATAAGACATATCATGAAAATAATATATAAAAAATTATTCTAAGTCCGAAATCAATGAAAAGAGTAAATAAAATTTTTTCAAGTTGAAAAAATTTTTTAAGTCCAAAAAATTTTCTAAGTCCAAAGACTTTAATCAAATGTTTTTTCTACCCTCACAGTCTGAGGTGCGAAGAAGCGCGTTTATAATCTATTATGTGGAAGGGACCTAAAAGTTGCAAAAAAATATTATTATATTACACAAAAGAAAAATATCCACAAATTGAAGGCAAATATAAGACATATCATGAAAATAATATATAAAAAATTATTCTAAGTCCGAAATCAATGAAAAGAGTAAATAAAATTTTTTCAAGTTGAAAAAATTTTTTAAGTCCAAAAAATTTTCTAAGTCCAAAGACTTTAATCAAATGTTTTTTCCACCCTCACAGTCTGAGGTGCGAAGAAGCGCATTTATAATCTATTATGTGGAAGGGACCTAAAAGTTGCAAAAAAATATTATTATATTACACAAAAGAAAAATATCCACAAATTGAAGGCAAATATAAGACATATCATGAAAATAATATATAAAAAATTATTCTAAGTCCGAAATCAATGAAAAGAGTAAATAAATTTTTTTCAAGTTGAAAAAATTTTTTAAGTCCAAAAAATTTTCTAAGTCCAAAGACTTTAATCAAATGTTTTTTCTACCCTCACAGTCTGAGGTGCGAAGAAGCGCATTTATAATCTATTATGTGGAAGGGACCTAAAAGTTGCAAAAAAATATTATTATATTACACAAAAGAAAAATATCCACAAATTGAAGGCAAATATAAGACATATCATGAAAATAATATATAAAAAATTATTCTAAGTCCGAAATCAATGAAAAGAGTAAATAAAATTTTTTCAAGTTGAAAAAAATTTTTAAGTCCAAAAAATTTTCTAAGTCCAAAGACTTTATTCAAAATGTTTTTTTGGCATCACAAAGGTTGCTGCGATAATGTCTGTTTCTAAACTACTTTAAGGAATCGAGAAAATTTTTCGTTTTCCCCACGTTGGACGCAAGTGCCAATGTATCGTAACTTCACGGTCTATAAACTAGCTTTTATAGTCGAGAAATAACAACCAATTAGGGGTAGGTACTGAGATTTCGAGAATTTATTTCTATGAAGTAATTTTCTTGGATCTGCCTGTGAAAGCGAAAGGTACCAAAAAACAAAATGGTTGAGCCCATGATGGATTAGAAGTCCGCATTAGAAATTTACTTCACATTTATGGGTAGTGTGAAGTAAATAAATGATAAAAGAATTTTTAATTCTTGGTTCATAAAAAAATAATATATTTTTAAAAAATATATAAAATTTACTTCAAAGAAAGTAAAAGAATTTATTAGAAATTTGAAAATATCATTGATATGTATTTGAAAGGTGCTCAGCTAAGTAAATAAACTCAATTACTACGAAAAGAGTTCACTATATTATAGGTTCTCTTATTGATGTTTTCTGAAAAAGTTGTACTTGAACCTTTGTAAAATGCATTTTCCCTTTATTCTCGATTACAAATTGGCAAATCTTTTAATAAAAAAATTATCAGAGTCAGTTGTTATGAGAGATAACATAAGAGGAATCATGTTATTTTTCAATTTTTCAAATATAAAATATAAATAAATAACATTATTCTGGTTGATCCTGCCAGTAGTTATATGCTTGTCTCAAAGATTAAGCCATGCATGTCTAAGTACACACGAATTAAAAGTGAAACCGCAAAAGGCTCATTATATCAGTTATGGTTCATTAGATCGTTAACAGTTACTTGGATAACTGTGGTAATTCTAGAGCTAATACATGCAATATAAACACGGACCTTATGGAACGTGTGCTTTTATTAGGCTAAAACCAAGCGATTTTTTCGGAAATCGTTAATATGGTTGAACTCTAGATAATTTGCCGATCGTATGGTCTAGTACCGACGACAGATCTTTCAAATGTCTGCCCTATCAACTATTGATGGTAGTATCTAGGACTACCATGGTTGCTACGGGTAACGGGGAATCAGGGTTCGATTCCGGAGAGGGAGCCTGAGAAACGGCTACCACATCTAAGGAAGGCAGCAGGCGCGTAAATTACCCACTCCCAGTTCGGGGAGGTAGTGACGAAAAATAACAATACAGGACTCATATCCGAGGCCCTGTAATTGGAATGAGTACACTTTAAATCCGTTAACAAGGACCTATTGGAGGGCAAGTCTGGTGCCAGCAGCCGCGGTAATTCCAGCTCCAATAGCGTATATTAAAGTTGTTGCGGTTAAAACGTTCGTAGTTGAATTTGTGCTTCATACGGGTAGTAAAACTATAATTGTGGATTTTACATTACCTTATGTATGCAAGCGTATTACCGGTGGAGTTCTAATATATCAATTGTGCTTTTGTATGATTATGTATACCTCCTACTTAAACCTGCTTCAGTGCTCTTCATCGAGTGTTGTTGTGGGCCGGTACAATTACTTTGAACAAATTAGAGTGCTTAAAGCAGGCTCCAAATGCCTGAATATTTTGTGCATGGAATAATGAAATAAGACCTCTGATCTACTTTCATTGGTTTTTAGATCAAGAGGTAATGATTAATAGAAGCAGTTTGGGGGCATTAGTATTACGACGCGAGAGGTGAAATTCTTGGACCGTCGTAAGACTAACTTAAGCGAAAGCATTTGCCAAAGATGTTTTCATTAATCAAGAACGAAAGTTAGAGGTTCGAAGGCGATCAGATACCGCCCTAGTTCTAACCATAAACGATGCCAGCTAGCAATTGGGAGTAGCTACTTCTATGGCTCTCTCAGTCGCTTCCCGGGAAACCAAAGCTTTTGGGCTCCGGGGGAAGTATGGTTGCAAAGCTGAAACTTAAAGGAATTGACGGAAGGGCACCACCAGGAGTGGAGCCTGCGGCTTAATTTGACTCAACACGGGAAAACTTACCAGGTCCGAACATAAGTGTGTAAGACAGATTGATAGCTCTTTCTCGAATCTATGGGTGGTGGTGCATGGCCGTTCTTAGTTCGTGGAGTGATTTGTCTGGTTAATTCCGATAACGAACGAGACTCAAATATATTAAATAGATGCTTTCAGGATTATGGTGTTGAAGCTTTCATAGCCTTTATTCATGAATATAGTAAAATATAGACGTGTTTGAATGTGTTTATGTTAGTGGAGTCGTACCTGTTTGTTTGTCCCATTATAAGGACACTAGCTTCTTAAATGGACAAATTGCGTCTAGCAATAATGAGATTGAGCAATAACAGGTCTGGAATGCCCTTAGATGTCCTGGGCTGCACGCGCGCTACAATGAAAGTATCAACGTGTATTTCCTAGACCGAGAGGTCCGGGTAAACCGCTGAACCACTTTCATGCTTGGGATTGTGAACTGAAACTGTTCACATGAACTTGGAATTCCCAGTAAGTGTGAGTCATTAACTCGTATTGATTAAGTCCCTGCCCTTTGTACACACCGCCCGTCGCTACTACCGATTGAATTATTTAGTGAGGTCTCCGGACGTGATCACTGTGACGCTCACGTGTTACGGTTGTTTCGCAGAAGTTGACCGAACTTGAGTATTTAGAGGAAGTAAAAGTCGTAACAAGGTTTCCGTAGGTGAACCTGCGGAAGGATCATTAACGTGTTCCTTCTTAAAAAGAAACAATTAAAATAAAAAGCAAAAACAAATATAATATATAAAATTTATATATACAAAAACAAAATGGCAATAAATAAAATTGCAATATCAAAATATGCATAAAATGCATATAAAATAAAATGAAAAAAAAAAAAAACGAAATGAAAATGAAAAATTATAAGAAAAAATATTGTCAATAAATTAAATTGCAATATAAAAGAAAGAAAAATATGCGCTTGGTGAACGCTATATTTTTAAGAAAAATTATAAAAAATGTTAAATGAACATTTATATAGAGAAGAAGACTAATCAAAAAGAAAAAAATATGCGCTTGGGGCAACGCTATATTTTTAAATAAAATTATAAAAAAATGTTAAATGAACATTTATATAGAGAAGAAGACTAATCAAAAAGAAAAAAATATGCGCTTGGGGCAACGCTATATTTTTAAATAAAATTATAAAAAAATGTTAAATGAACATTTATATAGAAAAGAAGACTAATCGGAAAGAAAAAAATATGCGCCTTGGCAACGCTATATTTTTAAATAAAATTATAAAATGAATATTTATATAGAAAAGAAGACGACTAATCAAAAAGAAAAAAATATGCGCTTGGGGCAACGCTATATTTTTAAATAAAATTATAAAAAAATGTCAAATGAACATTTATCTAGAAAAGAAGACTAATCAAGAAAATATTAATGGACAATGTTGTACTTATTCATAAGTTAAAGATTCTTCGGAATTTGACATTCGCAACATATAAACATTAATTAAAAAAATAATATTAGAAATTTTATATTTCTTTTATTAAAATTATTGACTTGTAAAAAAAAACAAAATTATCACTCTAAGCGGTGGATCACTCGGCTCATGGGTCGATGAAGAACGCAGCAAACTGTGCGTCATCGTGTGAACTGCAGGACACATGAACATCGACATTTTGAACGCATATCGCAGTCCATGCTGTTATGTACTTTAATTAATTTTGAAGTGCTGCTTGGACTACATATGGTTGAGGGTTGTGATACTATGCTAAAAAAGTTGCTTGTAGATGAAGAAGAATTTTAATATAATTATTATTCTTTTAAAATCTGCTTAAGCACATGTTATATTACTGGATTTTTTATTAAATTCATAATATTAATTTACAAAGTATACCTCAAAATGAATTTCAAATTCTATATTATCAATTAATTAAAAGAGGATGAATTAGTATAAATATACTAAACAAAAATTTATCAAAAATGAGACAAAAGCGAACAATTAGAATAAAATATACTTTACAAAAATTTATCAAAAATAAGACAATAAGCGAGCAATTAGAATAAAATATACTTTGAGACAATAAGCGAAAAATTACAAAAATAAAAATAAAAGTATATAAAGAAGTAAAGTAAATTTATTAAAAAAACTAATCTGAAGGCAAACAAAAATATTCACCTCTAAAATTTGATAAATAGATTTGATTTCAAATCCTGAGTATATAAAATAATAAAATGTAAGCTATGTTAAACAACCTCAACTCATATGAGATAACTCCCCGAATTTAAGCATATTAATGAGGGAAGGAAAAGAAACTAACAAGGATTTTCTTAGTAGCGGCGAGCGAAAAGAAATCAGTTCAGCACTAAGCCATTTTGTCTTTATGGCAAATATGGGATGCAGTGTATGGAACATCTATAATCTAGTATGAGAAATTAACGATTTAAGTCCTTCTTAAATGAGGCCATTTACCCATAGAGGGTGCCAGGCCCGTATAACGTTAATGATTACTAGAAGATGTTTCCAAAGAGTCGTGTTGCTTGATAGTGCAGCACTAAGTGGGTGGTAAACTCCATCTAAAACTAAATATAACCATGAGACCGATAGTAAACAAGTACCGTGAGGGAAAGTTGAAAAGAACTCTGAATAGAGAGTTAAACAGTACGTGAAACTGCTTAGAGGTTAAACCCGATGAACCTGAATATCCGTTATGAAAAATTCATCACTAATATAAAATTAAAAATAAAAATAGTGTGCAATTTTTTCATATAAGGACATTGTAATCTGATAATGTCATAAATATTTATCAAAAGA
>CATNUY010000007.1:197500-205000 GCA_951217065.1 Baccha elongata
TCTGAGGTGCGAAGAAGCGCGTTTATAATCTATTATGTGGAAGGGACCTAAAAGTTGCAAAAAAATATTATTATATTACACAAAAGAAAAATATCCACAAATTGAAGGCAAATATAAGACATATCATGAAAATAATATATAAAAAATTATTCTAAGTCCGAAATCAATGAAAAGAGTAAATAAAATTTTTTCAAGTTGAAAAAATTTTTTAAGTCCAAAAAATTTTCTAAGTCCAAGGACTTTAATCAAATGTTTTTTCTACCCTCACAGTCTGAGGTGCGAAGAAGCGCATTTATAATCTATTATGTGGAAGGGACCTAAAAGTTGCAAAAAAATATTATTATATTACACAAAAGAAAAATATCCACAAATTGAAGGCAAATATAAGACATATCATGAAAATAATATATAAAAAATTATTCTAAGTCCGAAATCAATGAAAAGAGTAAATAAAATTTTTTCAAGTTGAAAAAATTTTTTAAGTCCAAAAAATTTTCTAAGTTTAAAGACTTTAATCAAATGTTTTTTCTACCCTCACAGTCTGAGGTGCGAAGAAGCGCGTTTATAATCTATTATGTGGAAGGGACCTAAAAGTTGCAAAAAAATATTATTATATTACACAAAAGAAAAATATCCACAAATTGAAGGCAAATATAAGACATATCATGAAAATAATATATAAAAAATTATTCTAAGTCCGAAATCAATGAAAAGAGTAAATAAAATTTTTTCAAGTTGAAAAAATTTTTTAAGTCCAAAAAATTTTCTAAGTCCAAAGACTTTAATCAAATGTTTTTTCTACCCTCACAGTCTGAGGTGCGAAGAAGCGCATTTATAATCTATTATGTGGAAGGGACCTAAAAGTTGCAAAAAAATATTATTATATTACACAAAAGAAAAATATCCACAAATTGAAGGCAAATATAAGACATATCATGAAAATAATATATAAAAAATTATTCTAAGTCCGAAATCAATGAAAAGAGTAAATAAAATTTTTTCAAGTTGAAAAAATTTTTTAAGTCCAAAAAATTTTCTAAGTCCAAAGACTTTAATCAAATGTTTTTTCTACCCTCACAGTCTGAGGTGCGAAGAAGCGCGTTTATAATCTATTATGTGGAAGGGACCTAAAAGTTGCAAAAAAATATTATTATATTACACAAAAGAAAAATATCCACAAATTGAAGGCAAATATAAGACATATCATGAAAATAATATATAAAAAATTATTCTAAGTCCGAAATCAATGAAAAGAGTAAATAAAATTTTTTCAAGTTGAAAAAATTTTTTAAGTCCAAAAAATTTTCTAAGTCCAAAGACTTTAATCAAATGTTTTTTCTACCCTCACAGTCTGAGGTGCGAAGAAGCGCGTTTATAATCTATTATGTGGAAGGGACCTAAAAGTTGCAAAAAAATATTATTATATTACACAAAAGAAAAATATCCACAAATTGAAAGCAAATATAAGACATATCATGAAAATAATATATAAAAAATTATTCTAAGTCCGAAATCAATGAAAAGAGTAAATAAAATTTTTTCAAGTTGAAAAAATTTTTTAAGTCCAAAAAATTTTCTAAGTCCAAAGACTTTAATCAAATGTTTTTTCCACCCTCACAGTCTGAGGTGCGAAGAAGCGCATTTATAATCTATTATGTGGAAGGGACCTAAAAGTTGCAAAAAAATATTATTATATTACACAAAAGAAAAATATCCACAAATTGAAGGCAAATATAAGACATATCATGAAAATAATATATAAAAAATTATTCTAAGTCCGAAATCAATGAAAAGAGTAAATAAAATTTTTTCAAGTTGAAAAAATTTTTTAAGTCCAAAAAATTTTCTAAGTCCAAAGACTTTAATCAAATGTTTTTTCTACCCTCACAGTCTGAGGTGCGAAGAAGCGCATTTATAATCTATTATGTGGAAGGGACCTAAAAGTTGCAAAAAAATATTATTATATTACACAAAAGAAAAATATCCACAAATTGAAGGCAAATATAAGACATATCATGAAAATAATATATAAAAAATTATTCTAAGTCCGAAATCAATGAAAAGAGTAAATAAAATTTTTTCAAGTTGAAAAAATTTTTTAAGTCCAAAAAATTTTCTAAGTCCAAAGACTTTATTCAAAATGTTTTTTTGGCATCACAAAGGTTGCTGCGATAATGTCTGTTTCTAAACTACTTTAAGGAATCGAGAAAATTTTTCGTTTTCCCCACGTTGGACGCAAGTGCCAATGTATCGTAACTTCACGGTCTATAAACTAGCTTTTATAGTCGAGAAATAACAACCAATTAGGGGTAGGTACTGAGATTTCGAGAATTTATTTCTATGAAGTAATTTTCTTGGATCTGCCTGTGAAAGCGAAAGGTACCAAAAAACAAAATGGTTGAGCCCATGACGGATTAGAAGTCCGCATTAGAAATTTACTTCACATTTATGGGTAGTGTGAAGTAAATAAATGATAAAAGAATTTTTAATTCTTGGTTCATAAAAAAATAATATATTTTTAAAAAATATATAAAATTTACTTCAAAGAAAGTAAAAGAATTTATTAGAAATTTGAAAATATCATTGATATGTATTTGAAAGGTGCTCAGCTAAGTAAATAAACTCAATTACTACGAAAAGAGTTCACTATATTATAGGTTCTCTTATTGATGTTTTCTGAAAAAGTTGTACTTGAACCTTTGTAAAATGCATTTTCCCTTTATTCTCGATTACAAATTGGCAAATCTTTTAATAAAAAAATTATCAGAGTCAGTTGTTATGAGAGATAACATAAGAGGAATCATGTTATTTTTCAATTTTTCAAATATAAAATATAAATAAATAACATTATTCTGGTTGATCCTGCCAGTAGTTATATGCTTGTCTCAAAGATTAAGCCATGCATGTCTAAGTACACACGAATTAAAAGTGAAACCGCAAAAGGCTCATTATATCAGTTATGGTTCATTAGATCGTTAACAGTTACTTGGATAACTGTGGTAATTCTAGAGCTAATACATGCAATATAAACACGGACCTTATGGAACGTGTGCTTTTATTAGGCTAAAACCAAGCGATTTTTTCGGAAATCGTTAATATGGTTGAACTCTAGATAATTTGCCGATCGTATGGTCTAGTACCGACGACAGATCTTTCAAATGTCTGCCCTATCAACTATTGATGGTAGTATCTAGGACTACCATGGTTGCTACGGGTAACGGGGAATCAGGGTTCGATTCCGGAGAGGGAGCCTGAGAAACGGCTACCACATCTAAGGAAGGCAGCAGGCGCGTAAATTACCCACTCCCAGTTCGGGGAGGTAGTGACGAAAAATAACAATACAGGACTCATATCCGAGGCCCTGTAATTGGAATGAGTACACTTTAAATCCGTTAACAAGGACCTATTGGAGGGCAAGTCTGGTGCCAGCAGCCGCGGTAATTCCAGCTCCAATAGCGTATATTAAAGTTGTTGCGGTTAAAACGTTCGTAGTTGAATTTGTGCTTCATACGGGTAGTAAAACTATAATTGTGGATTTTACATTACCTTATGTATGCAAGCGTATTACCGGTGGAGTTCTAATATATCAATTGTGCTTTTGTATGATTATGTATACCTCCTACTTAAACCTGCTTCAGTGCTCTTCATCGAGTGTTGTTGTGGGCCGGTACAATTACTTTGAACAAATTAGAGTGCTTAAAGCAGGCTCCAAATGCCTGAATATTTTGTGCATGGAATAATGAAATAAGACCTCTGATCTACTTTCATTGGTTTTTAGATCAAGAGGTAATGATTAATAGAAGCAGTTTGGGGGCATTAGTATTACGACGCGAGAGGTGAAATTCTTGGACCGTCGTAAGACTAACTTAAGCGAAAGCATTTGCCAAAGATGTTTTCATTAATCAAGAACGAAAGTTAGAGGTTCGAAGGCGATCAGATACCGCCCTAGTTCTAACCATAAACGATGCCAGCTAGCAATTGGGAGTAGCTACTTCTATGGCTCTCTCAGTCGCTTCCCGGGAAACCAAAGCTTTTGGGCTCCGGGGGAAGTATGGTTGCAAAGCTGAAACTTAAAGGAATTGACGGAAGGGCACCACCAGGAGTGGAGCCTGCGGCTTAATTTGACTCAACACGGGAAAACTTACCAGGTCCGAACATAAGTGTGTAAGACAGATTGATAGCTCTTTCTCGAATCTATGGGTGGTGGTGCATGGCCGTTCTTAGTTCGTGGAGTGATTTGTCTGGTTAATTCCGATAACGAACGAGACTCAAATATATTAAATAGATGCTTTCAGGATTATGGTGTTGAAGCTTTCATAGCCTTTATTCATGAATATAGTAAAATATAGACGTGTTTGAATGTGTTTATGTTAGTGGAGTCGTACCTGTTTGTTTGTCCCATTATAAGGACACTAGCTTCTTAAATGGACAAATTGCGTCTAGCAATAATGAGATTGAGCAATAACAGGTCTGGAATGCCCTTAGATGTCCTGGGCTGCACGCGCGCTACAATGAAAGTATCAACGTGTATTTCCTAGACCGAGAGGTCCGGGTAAACCGCTGAACCACTTTCATGCTTGGGATTGTGAACTGAAACTGTTCACATGAACTTGGAATTCCCAGTAAGTGTGAGTCATTAACTCGTATTGATTAAGTCCCTGCCCTTTGTACACACCGCCCGTCGCTACTACCGATTGAATTATTTAGTGAGGTCTCCCGACGTGATCACTGTGACGCTCACGTGTTACGGTTGTTTCGCAGAAGTTGACCGAACTTGAGTATTTAGAGGAAGTAAAAGTCGTAACAAGGTTTCCGTAGGTGAACCTGCGGAAGGATCATTAACGTGTTCCTTCTTAAAAAGAAACAATTAAAATAAAAAGCAAAAACAAATATAATATATAAAATTTATATATACAAAAACAAAATGGCAATAAATAAAATTGCAATATCAAAATATGCATAAAATGCATATAAAATAAAATGAAAAAAAAAAAAACGAAATGAAAATGAAAAATTATAAGAAAAAATATTGTCAATAAATTAAATTGCAATATAAAAGAAAGAAAAATATGCGCTTGGTGAACGCTATATTTTTAAGAAAAATTATAAAAAATGTTAAATGAACATTTATATAGAGAAGAAGACTAATCAAAAAGAAAAAAATATGCGCTTGGGGCAACGCTATATTTTTAAATAAAATTATAAAAAAATGTTAAATGAACATTTATATAGAGAAGAAGACTAATCAAAAAGAAAAAAATATGCGCTTGGGGCAACGCTATATTTTTAAATAAAATTATAAAAAAATGTTAAATGAACATTTATATAGAAAAGAAGACTAATCGGAAAGAAAAAAATATGCGCCTTGGCAACGCTATATTTTTAAATAAAATTATAAAATGAATATTTATATAGAAAAGAAGACGACTAATCAAAAAGAAAAAAATATGCGCTTGGGGCAACGCTATATTTTTAAATAAAATTATAAAAAAATGTCAAATGAACATTTATCTAGAAAAGAAGACTAATCAAGAAAATATTAATGGACAATGTTGTACTTATTCATAAGTTAAAGATTCTTCGGAATTTGACATTCGCAACATATAAACATTAATTAAAAAAATAATATTAGAAATTTTATATTTCTTTTATTAAAATTATTGACTTGTAAAAAAAAACAAAATTATCACTCTAAGCGGTGGATCACTCGGCTCATGGGTCGATGAAGAACGCAGCAAACTGTGCGTCATCGTGTGAACTGCAGGACACATGAACATCGACATTTTGAACGCATATCGCAGTCCATGCTGTTATGTACTTTAATTAATTTTGAAGTGCTGCTTGGACTACATATGGTTGAGGGTTGTGATACTATGCTAAAAAAGTTGCTTGTAGATGAAGAAGAATTTTAATATAATTATTATTCTTTTAAAATCTGCTTAAGCACATGTTATATTACTGGATTTTTTATTAAATTCATAATATTAATTTACAAAGTATACCTCAAAATGAATTTCAAATTCTATATTATCAATTAATTAAAAGAGGATGAATTAGTATAAATATACTAAACAAAAATTTATCAAAAATGAGACAAAAGCGAACAATTAGAATAAAATATACTTTACAAAAATTTATCAAAAATAAGACAATAAGCGAGCAATTAGAATAAAATATACTTTGAGACAATAAGCGAAAAATTACAAAAATAAAAATAAAAGTATATAAAGAAGTAAAGTAAATTTATTAAAAAAACTAATCTGAAGGCAAACAAAAATATTCACCTCTAAAATTTGATAAATAGATTTGATTTCAAATCCTGAGTATATAAAATAATAAAATGTAAGCTATGTTAAACAACCTCAACTCATATGAGATAACTCCCCGAATTTAAGCATTTTAATGAGGGAAGGAAAAGAAACTAACAAGGATTTTCTTAGTAGCGGCGAGCGAAAAGAAATCAGTTCAGCACTAAGCCATTTTGTCTTTATGGCAAATATGGGATGCAGTGTATGGAACATCTATAATCTAGTATGAGAAATTAACGATTTAAGTCCTTCTTAAATGAGGCCATTTACCCATAGAGGGTGCCAGGCCCGTATAACGTTAATGATTACTAGAAGATGTTTCCAAAGAGTCGTGTTGCTTGATAGTGCAGCACTAAGTGGGTGGTAAACTCCATCTAAGACTAAATATAACCATGAGACCGATAGTAAACAAGTACCGTGAGGGAAAGTTGAAAAGAACTCTGAATAGAGAGTTAAACAGTACGTGAAACTGCTTAGAGGTTAAACCCGATGAACCTGAATATCCGTTATGAAAAATTCATCACTAATATAAAATTAAAAATAAAAATAGTGTGCAATTTTTTCATATAAGGACATTGTAATCTGATAATGTCATAAATATTTATCAAAAGATCTTATACTTAAGTTTATTCAAATTAGTTATTTTCGGATTTCTAACATAAAATAAATGTATTTGATTGGATAAATCATTGTCAGATATAATTATATAATGTGCTTAAATTCCTCGGAATTTTATAATAATAGATGGATCTATTGATTTGTTTATTTAATTATATGCACTATTATGATTAACAATGCGATAGATTCAGGATACCTTCGGGACCCGTCTTGAAACACGGACCAAGGAGTCTAACATATGTGCAAGTCATTGGGTATTTTTAATAAAACCCAATGGCATAATTAACTTAACTGTTAAAATGGGATTAGTTTAAATTTTATTATGAAATATAAATTCAATCCCGGGGCGTTCTATACAGTTATGCGTAATGATATTTATATTATTTATGCCTCTAACTAGAGCGTACCTTGAGCATATATGCTGTGACCCGAAAGATGGTGAACTATACTTGATCAGGTTGAAGTCAGGGGAAACCCTGATGGAAGACCGAAACAGTTCTGACGTGCAAATCGATTGTCAGAATTGAGTATAGGGGCGAAAGACTAATCGAACCATCTAGTAGCTGGTTCCCTC
>CATNUY010000007.1:210000-220000 GCA_951217065.1 Baccha elongata
AAGGGACCTAAAAGTTGCAAAAAAATATTATTATATTACACAAAAGAAAAATATCCACAAATTGAAGGCAAATATAAGACATATCATGAAAATAATATATAAAAAATTATTCTAAGTCCGAAATCAATGAAAAGAGTAAATAAAATTTTTTCAAGTTGAAAAAATTTTTTAAGTCCAAAAAATTTTCTAAGTCCAAAGACTTTAATCAAATGTTTTTTCTACCCTCACAGTCTGAGGTGCGAAGAAGCGCATTTATAATCTATTATGTGGAAGGGACCTAAAAGTTGCAAAAAAATATTATTATATTACACAAAAGAAAAATATCCACAAATTGAAGGCAAATATAAGACATATCATGAAAATAATATATAAAAAATTATTCTAAGTCCGAAATCAATGAAAAGAGTAAATAAAATTTTTTCAAGTTGAAAAAATTTTTTAAGTCCAAAAAATTTTCTAAGTCCAAAGACTTTAATCAAATGTTTTTTCTACCCTCACAGTCTGAGGTGCGAAGAAGCGCGTTTATAATCTATTATGTGGAAGGGACCTAAAAGTTGCAAAAAAATATTATTATATTACACAAAAGAAAAATATCCACAAATTGAAGGCAAATATAAGACATATCATGAAAATAATATATAAAAAATTATTCTAAGTCCGAAATCAATGAAAAGAGTAAATAAAATTTTTTCAAGTTGAAAAAATTTTTTAAGTCCAAAAAATTTTCTAAGTCCAAAGACTTTAATCAAATGTTTTTTCTACCCTCACAGTCTGAGGTGCGAAGAAGCGCGTTTATAATCTATTATGTGGAAGGGACCTAAAAGTTGCAAAAAAATATTATTATATTACACAAAAGAAAAATATCCACAAATTGAAAGCAAATATAAGACATATCATGAAAATAATATATAAAAAATTATTCTAAGTCCGAAATCAATGAAAAGAGTAAATAAAATTTTTTCAAGTTGAAAAAATTTTTTAAGTCCAAAAAATTTTCTAAGTCCAAAGACTTTAATCAAATGTTTTTTCCACCCTCACAGTCTGAGGTGCGAAGAAGCGCATTTATAATCTATTATGTGGAAGGGACCTAAAAGTTGCAAAAAAATATTATTATATTACACAAAAGAAAAATATCCACAAATTGAAGGCAAATATAAGACATATCATGAAAATAATATATAAAAAATTATTCTAAGTCCGAAATCAATGAAAAGAGTAAATAAAATTTTTTCAAGTTGAAAAAATTTTTTAAGTCCAAAAAATTTTCTAAGTCCAAAGACTTTAATCAAATGTTTTTTCTACCCTCACAGTCTGAGGTGCGAAGAAGCGCATTTATAATCTATTATGTGGAAGGGACCTAAAAGTTGCAAAAAAATATTATTATATTACACAAAAGAAAAATATCCACAAATTGAAGGCAAATATAAGACATATCATGAAAATAATATATAAAAAATTATTCTAAGTCCGAAATCAATGAAAAGAGTAAATAAAATTTTTTCAAGTTGAAAAAATTTTTTAAGTCCAAAAAATTTTCTAAGTCCAAAGACTTTATTCAAAATGTTTTTTTGGCATCACAAAGGTTGCTGCGATAATGTCTGTTTCTAAACTACTTTAAGGAATCGAGAAAATTTTTCGTTTTCCCCACGTTGGACGCAAGTGCCAATGTATCGTAACTTCACGGTCTATAAACTAGCTTTTATAGTCGAGAAATAACAACCAATTAGGGGTAGGTACTGAGATTTCGAGAATTTATTTCTATGAAGTAATTTTCTTGGATCTGCCTGTGAAAGCGAAAGGTACCAAAAAACAAAATGGTTGAGCCCATGACGGATTAGAAGTCCGCATTAGAAATTTACTTCACATTTATGGGTAGTGTGAAGTAAATAAATGATAAAAGAATTTTTAATTCTTGGTTCATAAAAAAATAATATATTTTTAAAAAATATATAAAATTTACTTCAAAGAAAGTAAAAGAATTTATTAGAAATTTGAAAATATCATTGATATGTATTTGAAAGGTGCTCAGCTAAGTAAATAAACTCAATTACTACGAAAAGAGTTCACTATATTATAGGTTCTCTTATTGATGTTTTCTGAAAAAGTTGTACTTGAACCTTTGTAAAATGCATTTTCCCTTTATTCTCGATTACAAATTGGCAAATCTTTTAATAAAAAAATTATCAGAGTCAGTTGTTATGAGAGATAACATAAGAGGAATCATGTTATTTTTCAATTTTTCAAATATAAAATATAAATAAATAACATTATTCTGGTTGATCCTGCCAGTAGTTATATGCTTGTCTCAAAGATTAAGCCATGCATGTCTAAGTACACACGAATTAAAAGTGAAACCGCAAAAGGCTCATTATATCAGTTATGGTTCATTAGATCGTTAACAGTTACTTGGATAACTGTGGTAATTCTAGAGCTAATACATGCAATATAAACACGGACCTTATGGAACGTGTGCTTTTATTAGGCTAAAACCAAGCGATTTTTTCGGAAATCGTTAATATGGTTGAACTCTAGATAATTTGCCGATCGTATGGTCTAGTACCGACGACAGATCTTTCAAATGTCTGCCCTATCAACTATTGATGGTAGTATCTAGGACTACCATGGTTGCTACGGGTAACGGGGAATCAGGGTTCGATTCCGGAGAGGGAGCCTGAGAAACGGCTACCACATCTAAGGAAGGCAGCAGGCGCGTAAATTACCCACTCCCAGTTCGGGGAGGTAGTGACGAAAAATAACAATACAGGACTCATATCCGAGGCCCTGTAATTGGAATGAGTACACTTTAAATCCGTTAACAAGGACCTATTGGAGGGCAAGTCTGGTGCCAGCAGCCGCGGTAATTCCAGCTCCAATAGCGTATATTAAAGTTGTTGCGGTTAAAACGTTCGTAGTTGAATTTGTGCTTCATACGGGTAGTAAAACTATAATTGTGGATTTTACATTACCTTATGTATGCAAGCGTATTACCGGTGGAGTTCTAATATATCAATTGTGCTTTTGTATGATTATGTATACCTCCTACTTAAACCTGCTTCAGTGCTCTTCATCGAGTGTTGTTGTGGGCCGGTACAATTACTTTGAACAAATTAGAGTGCTTAAAGCAGGCTCCAAATGCCTGAATATTTTGTGCATGGAATAATGAAATAAGACCTCTGATCTACTTTCATTGGTTTTTAGATCAAGAGGTAATGATTAATAGAAGCAGTTTGGGGGCATTAGTATTACGACGCGAGAGGTGAAATTCTTGGACCGTCGTAAGACTAACTTAAGCGAAAGCATTTGCCAAAGATGTTTTCATTAATCAAGAACGAAAGTTAGAGGTTCGAAGGCGATCAGATACCGCCCTAGTTCTAACCATAAACGATGCCAGCTAGCAATTGGGAGTAGCTACTTCTATGGCTCTCTCAGTCGCTTCCCGGGAAACCAAAGCTTTTGGGCTCCGGGGGAAGTATGGTTGCAAAGCTGAAACTTAAAGGAATTGACGGAAGGGCACCACCAGGAGTGGAGCCTGCGGCTTAATTTGACTCAACACGGGAAAACTTACCAGGTCCGAACATAAGTGTGTAAGACAGATTGATAGCTCTTTCTCGAATCTATGGGTGGTGGTGCATGGCCGTTCTTAGTTCGTGGAGTGATTTGTCTGGTTAATTCCGATAACGAACGAGACTCAAATATATTAAATAGATGCTTTCAGGATTATGGTGTTGAAGCTTTCATAGCCTTTATTCATGAATATAGTAAAATATAGACGTGTTTGAATGTGTTTATGTTAGTGGAGTCGTACCTGTTTGTTTGTCCCATTATAAGGACACTAGCTTCTTAAATGGACAAATTGCGTCTAGCAATAATGAGATTGAGCAATAACAGGTCTGGAATGCCCTTAGATGTCCTGGGCTGCACGCGCGCTACAATGAAAGTATCAACGTGTATTTCCTAGACCGAGAGGTCCGGGTAAACCGCTGAACCACTTTCATGCTTGGGATTGTGAACTGAAACTGTTCACATGAACTTGGAATTCCCAGTAAGTGTGAGTCATTAACTCGTATTGATTAAGTCCCTGCCCTTTGTACACACCGCCCGTCGCTACTACCGATTGAATTATTTAGTGAGGTCTCCCGACGTGATCACTGTGACGCTCACGTGTTACGGTTGTTTCGCAGAAGTTGACCGAACTTGAGTATTTAGAGGAAGTAAAAGTCGTAACAAGGTTTCCGTAGGTGAACCTGCGGAAGGATCATTAACGTGTTCCTTCTTAAAAAGAAACAATTAAAATAAAAAGCAAAAACAAATATAATATATAAAATTTATATATACAAAAACAAAATGGCAATAAATAAAATTGCAATATCAAAATATGCATAAAATGCATATAAAATAAAATGAAAAAAAAAAAAAACGAAATGAAAATGAAAAATTATAAGAAAAAATATTGTCAATAAATTAAATTGCAATATAAAAGAAAGAAAAATATGCGCTTGGTGAACGCTATATTTTTAAGAAAAATTATAAAAAATGTTAAATGAACATTTATATAGAGAAGAAGACTAATCAAAAAGAAAAAAATATGCGCTTGGGGCAACGCTATATTTTTAAATAAAATTATAAAAAAATGTTAAATGAACATTTATATAGAGAAGAAGACTAATCAAAAAGAAAAAAATATGCGCTTGGGGCAACGCTATATTTTTAAATAAAATTATAAAAAAATGTTAAATGAACATTTATATAGAAAAGAAGACTAATCGGAAAGAAAAAAATATGCGCCTTGGCAACGCTATATTTTTAAATAAAATTATAAAATGAATATTTATATAGAAAAGAAGACGACTAATCAAAAAGAAAAAAATATGCGCTTGGGGCAACGCTATATTTTTAAATAAAATTATAAAAAAATGTCAAATGAACATTTATCTAGAAAAGAAGACTAATCAAGAAAATATTAATGGACAATGTTGTACTTATTCATAAGTTAAAGATTCTTCGGAATTTGACATTCGCAACATATAAACATTAATTAAAAAAATAATATTAGAAATTTTATATTTCTTTTATTAAAATTATTGACTTGTAAAAAAAAACAAAATTATCACTCTAAGCGGTGGATCACTCGGCTCATGGGTCGATGAAGAACGCAGCAAACTGTGCGTCATCGTGTGAACTGCAGGACACATGAACATCGACATTTTGAACGCATATCGCAGTCCATGCTGTTATGTACTTTAATTAATTTTGAAGTGCTGCTTGGACTACATATGGTTGAGGGTTGTGATACTATGCTAAAAAAGTTGCTTGTAGATGAAGAAGAATTTTAATATAATTATTATTCTTTTAAAATCTGCTTAAGCACATGTTATATTACTGGATTTTTTATTAAATTCATAATATTAATTTACAAAGTATACCTCAAAATGAATTTCAAATTCTATATTATCAATTAATTAAAAGAGGATGAATTAGTATAAATATACTAAACAAAAATTTATCAAAAATGAGACAAAAGCGAACAATTAGAATAAAATATACTTTACAAAAATTTATCAAAAATAAGACAATAAGCGAGCAATTAGAATAAAATATACTTTGAGACAATAAGCGAAAAATTACAAAAATAAAAATAAAAGTATATAAAGAAGTAAAGTAAATTTATTAAAAAAACTAATCTGAAGGCAAACAAAAATATTCACCTCTAAAATTTGATAAATAGATTTGATTTCAAATCCTGAGTATATAAAATAATAAAATGTAAGCTATGTTAAACAACCTCAACTCATATGAGATAACTCCCCGAATTTAAGCATTTTAATGAGGGAAGGAAAAGAAACTAACAAGGATTTTCTTAGTAGCGGCGAGCGAAAAGAAATCAGTTCAGCACTAAGCCATTTTGTCTTTATGGCAAATATGGGATGCAGTGTATGGAACATCTATAATCTAGTATGAGAAATTAACGATTTAAGTCCTTCTTAAATGAGGCCATTTACCCATAGAGGGTGCCAGGCCCGTATAACGTTAATGATTACTAGAAGATGTTTCCAAAGAGTCGTGTTGCTTGATAGTGCAGCACTAAGTGGGTGGTAAACTCCATCTAAGACTAAATATAACCATGAGACCGATAGTAAACAAGTACCGTGAGGGAAAGTTGAAAAGAACTCTGAATAGAGAGTTAAACAGTACGTGAAACTGCTTAGAGGTTAAACCCGATGAACCTGAATATCCGTTATGAAAAATTCATCACTAATATAAAATTAAAAATAAAAATAGTGTGCAATTTTTTCATATAAGGACATTGTAATCTGATAATGTCATAAATATTTATCAAAAGATCTTATACTTAAGTTTATTCAAATTAGTTATTTTCGGATTTCTAACATAAAATAAATGTATTTGATTGGATAAATCATTGTCAGATATAATTATATAATGTGCTTAAATTCCTCGGAATTTTATAATAATAGATGGATCTATTGATTTGTTTATTTAATTATATGCACTATTATGATTAACAATGCGATAGATTCAGGATACCTTCGGGACCCGTCTTGAAACACGGACCAAGGAGTCTAACATATGTGCAAGTCATTGGGTATTTTTAATAAAACCCAATGGCATAATTAACTTAACTGTTAAAATGGGATTAGTTTAAATTTTATTATGAAATATAAATTCAATCCCGGGGCGTTCTATACAGTTATGCGTAATGATATTTATATTATTTATGCCTCTAACTAGAGCGTACCTTGAGCATATATGCTGTGACCCGAAAGATGGTGAACTATACTTGATCAGGTTGAAGTCAGGGGAAACCCTGATGGAAGACCGAAACAGTTCTGACGTGCAAATCGATTGTCAGAATTGAGTATAGGGGCGAAAGACTAATCGAACCATCTAGTAGCTGGTTCCCTCCGAAGTTTCCCTCAGGATAGCTGGTGCATTGAAAAATTATATAAAATAATCTTATCTGGTAAAGCGAATGATTAGAGGCCTTAGGGTCGAAACGATCTTAACCTATTCTCAAACTTTAAATGGGTAAGAACCTAGCCTTTCTTGATATGAAGGTTTAGGTTATGATATATTGTGCCCAGTGGGCCACTTTTGGTAAGCAGAACTGGCGCTGTGGGATGAACCAAACATAATGTTAAGGTGCCCAAATTAACAACTCATGCAGATACCATGAAAGGCGTTGGTTGCTTAAGACAGCAGGACGGTGGACATGGAAGTCGTAATCCGCTAAGGAGTGTGTAACAACTCACCTGCCGAAGCAACTAGCCCTTAAAATGGATGGCGCTTAAGTTGTATACCTACACATTATCGCTAAAGTAAATGATTTATATTTCAGTTTCGATTGAATATAAATTTTGAAACTTTAGTGAGTAGGAGGGTACAATGGTGTGCTTAGAAGTGTTTGGCGTAAGCCTGCATGGAGCCGCTATTGGTACAGATCTTGGTGGTAGTAGCAAATAATCGAATGAGACCTTGGAGGACTGAAGTGGAGAAGGGTTTCGTGTGAACAGTGGTTGATCACGAGTTAGTCGGTCCTAAGTTCAAGGCGAAAGCCGAAAATTTTCAAGTTATTAAAAATATAAATATTAAAAGGCAAGAAAAAAAAAGATTTTTGGTGGTTTTAAATATAACAATAAAAATGCATGATTTTGGATTAATTTTTATTTTATAAAAATAAAATACTTGATAAATTTTGAACGAAAGGGAATACGGTTCCAATTCCGTAACCTGTTGAGTATCCGTTTGTTATTAAAAATGGGCTTTTTGCTCATCCTGGCAACAGGAACGACCATAAAGAAGCCGTCGAGAGATATCGAAAGAGTTTTCTTTTCTGTTTTATAGTCGTACTACCATGGAAGTCTTTCGAAGAGAGATATGGTAGATGGACTAGAAGAGCATGACATTTACTGTTGTGTCGATATTTTCTCCTCGGACCTTGAAAATTTATGGCAGGATTACGCAAACTTCTCAACAGGCCGTACCGATATCCGCAGCTGGTCTCCAAGGTGAAGAGTCTCTAGTCGATAGAATAATGTAGGTAAGGGAAGTCGGCAAATTAGATCCGTAACTTCGGGATAAGGATTGGCTCTGAAGATTGAGATAGTCGGGCTTGAATTGGAAGCAATAACATGGTTTATGTACTCGTTCTGGGTAAATAAAAATTCTTGAATTTTGTTCCCCGGATGGTAGTTTACGTAACCAATTGTGGAATTTTCTTGCTAAAAATCTTAAGATATATCGCAAGGTATTTTCTTTCGATTTATAACGACTATCAATTAACAATCAATTCAGAACTGGCACGGACTTGGGGAATCCGACTGTCTAATTAAAACAAAGCATTGTGATGGCCCTAACGGGTGTTGACACAATGTGATTTCTGCCCAGTGCTCTGAATGTCAAAGTGAAGAAATTCAAGTAAGCGCGGGTAAACGGCGGGAGTAACTATGACTCTCTTAATAACATCTAAGGAAGGTAGCCTCGGGTGGTACTTTGTGATTGCAAAGCCACCTGTCCTGCACAACATCTAAGGAAGACACTCCAGGGTGGTGAATAGCCACCCGGGAGTTCGTGACAACCAAGAGAGTCATAGAAGTGCCTCTTCTCCACCTCCAAGTGGTTCCCGCCGGAAACGCACCCTAGTAGATTATCCCTCGGATAGTTAAACGGGTAACGGCTAACGGAGATAGGCTAAGAAATCGGTTATTTGTGAGAAATACGTGTACATTGTATGCGGATTTCATGTTCCTGCCTTCGCACCCACGGGTGGCATTTAACCGGATACTTGAAGGAGGGTAGGCTCTCAAGCCTAAAGGCATGTGGGATTGCCAGTCCTGTATGTCTAAAAACTGTTGGCCCAAAAACACATAGAGATGACAATTATTATATCTCTCGGCGTAAGCCTCGGAGCGCCGAGCCAACAGAGCATGTGGTGAAGTCTACAGACGTTTCACCGCCCGGAGGAATACCACCAGATCCAGCAACGAGTCCGCAACCAACAACATCAGGGAGCAACCAAGGTTTCCAGTGTCGTTACTGCCCAAGGTCGGACTTCAAGAGCCAGAGGGGCCTAGGAGTGCACGTGAGAGCGGCCCACCCGGACCAAAGAAACGAAGAGGTATGTGTTGACCGAGTAAAGAAACAATGGTCAGACGAGGAGCTGCGGATATTGGCGAGAATGGAAGCTGAAGGTACCGTCAACAACGAGCGTTTCATCAACCAGTATCTACTCGGAAGAATCCCAAACCGCACCCTAGAAGCTATCAAAGGAGTAAGAAGGAAACCGACCTACAGGGATATGGTATCAAATGCCATCGTGGAACTCAATCAACAACATGACGACATCACTCCCGAGCCTGGATCCAGAGGTCAAGTTAATTCTGACAACGACACCCCAACAGTAAACAACAACAACATAAAGGACAAGATAAGATGCCTCATCACCAACCTAGATGGTGTCAGGGAGTTCAAGACGACAGAGCTAATAGAAATAGCGAGGCAGTGTCTAGAAGGTGCTGATGTGACCGAAAACTGCTCTCTCTGGCTAAGATCTGGCTTTCCGCCACCAACAAGACAAATAGCCACAGGCAGGAGGGCACGAGGAACTAGGCGACAAGACAACCACGCACCTAGATGGAGACAGCGTCGAAAAGACTACGCCAAAATGCAGACGCTCTTCAGAAAAGACATGGGAGCCGCTGCCAAGCTAGCACTGGACGGTCCTGTAGAATCTGAACCCCCAACCATGGCCAACCTTCTCGAGTTCTGGAGGCCTATATTGGAGGAACCGTCAAGACATAATATTGAAGATGACAGAACAACAACCCCATCCCAGAATTTGGATTTCGTTTGGAACCCTATTGAGGTGGAGGAAATAAATACGAGCAATGCCGCCCTATCCTCGGCACCTGGGATAGACGGGATTTCGCCTAGGCAATGGAGATCTGTCCCAGCAAAGATTCGCGCTCTTTTCCTCAATATTGTG
>CATNUY010000007.1:225000-235000 GCA_951217065.1 Baccha elongata
AATAAAATTTTTTCAAGTTGAAAAAATTTTTTAAGTCCAAAAAATTTTCTAAGTCCAAAGACTTTAATCAAATGTTTTTTCTACCCTCACAGTCTGAGGTGCGAAGAAGCGCGTTTATAATCTATTATGTGGAAGGGACCTAAAAGTTGCAAAAAAATATTATTATATTACACAAAAGAAAAATATCCACAAATTGAAGGCAAATATAAGACATATCATGAAAATAATATATAAAAAATTATTCTAAGTCCGAAATCAATGAAAAGAGTAAATAAAATTTTTTCAAGTTGAAAAAATTTTTTAAGTCCAAAAAATTTTCTAAGTCCAAAGACTTTAATCAAATGTTTTTTCTACCCTCACAGTCTGAGGTGCGAAGAAGCGCATTTATAATCTATTATGTGGAAGGGACCTAAAAGTTGCAAAAAAATATTATTATATTACACAAAAGAAAAATATCCACAAATTGAAGGCAAATATAAGACATATCATGAAAATAATATATAAAAAATTATTCTAAGTCCGAAATCAATGAAAAGAGTAAATAAAATTTTTTCAAGTTGAAAAAATTTTTTAAGTCCAAAAAATTTTCTAAGTCCAAAGACTTTAATCAAATGTTTTTTCTACCCTCACAGTCTGAGGTGCGAAGAAGCGCGTTTATAATCTATTATGTGGAAGGGACCTAAAAGTTGCAAAAAAATATTATTATATTACACAAAAGAAAAATATCCACAAATTGAAGGCAAATATAAGACATATCATGAAAATAATATATAAAAAATTATTCTAAGTCCGAAATCAATGAAAAGAGTAAATAAAATTTTTTCAAGTTGAAAAAATTTTTTAAGTCCAAAAAATTTTCTAAGTCCAAAGACTTTAATCAAATGTTTTTTCTACCCTCACAGTCTGAGGTGCGAAGAAGCGCATTTATAATCTATTATGTGGAAGGGACCTAAAAGTTGCAAAAAAATATTATTATATTACACAAAAGAAAAATATCCACAAATTGAAGGCAAATATAAGACATATCATGAAAATAATATATAAAAAATTATTCTAAGTCCGAAATCAATGAAAAGAGTAAATAAAATTTTTTCAAGTTGAAAAAATTTTTTAAGTCCAAAAAATTTTCTAAGTCCAAAGACTTTAATCAAATGTTTTTTCTACCCTCACAGTCTGAGGTGCGAAGAAGCGCGTTTATAATCTATTATGTGGAAGGGACCTAAAAGTTGCAAAAAAATATTATTATATTACACAAAAGAAAAATATCCACAAATTGAAGGCAAATATAAGACATATCATGAAAATAATATATAAAAAATTATTCTAAGTCCGAAATCAATGAAAAGAGTAAATAAAATTTTTTCAAGTTGAAAAAATTTTTTAAGTCCAAAAAATTTTCTAAGTCCAAAGACTTTAATCAAATGTTTTTTCTACCCTCACAGTCTGAGGTGCGAAGAAGCGCGTTTATAATCTATTATGTGGAAGGGACCTAAAAGTTGCAAAAAAATATTATTATATTACACAAAAGAAAAATATCCACAAATTGAAGGCAAATATAAGACATATCATGAAAATAATATATAAAAAATTATTCTAAGTCCGAAATCAATGAAAAGAGTAAATAAAATTTTTTCAAGTTGAAAAAATTTTTTAAGTCCAAAAAATTTTCTAAGTCCAAAGACTTTAATCAAATGTTTTTTCCACCCTCACAGTCTGAGGTGCGAAGAAGCGCATTTATAATCTATTATGTGGAAGGGACCTAAAAGTTGCAAAAAAATATTATTATATTACACAAAAGAAAAATATCCACAAATTGAAGGCAAATATAAGACATATCATGAAAATAATATATAAAAAATTATTCTAAGTCCGAAATCAATGAAAAGAGTAAATAAAATTTTTTCAAGTTGAAAAAATTTTTTAAGTCCAAAAAATTTTCTAAGTCCAAAGACTTTAATCAAATGTTTTTTCTACCCTCACAGTCTGAGGTGCGAAGAAGCGCATTTATAATCTATTATGTGGAAGGGACCTAAAAGTTGCAAAAAAATATTATTATATTACACAAAAGAAAAATATCCACAAATTGAAGGCAAATATAAGACATATCATGAAAATAATATATAAAAAATTATTCTAAGTCCGAAATCAATGAAAAGAGTAAATAAAATTTTTTCAAGTTGAAAAAATTTTTTAAGTCCAAAAAATTTTCTAAGTCCAAAGACTTTATTCAAAATGTTTTTTTGGCATCACAAAGGTTGCTGCGATAATGTCTGTTTCTAAACTACTTTAAGGAATCGAGAAAATTTTTCGTTTTCCCCACGTTGGACGCAAGTGCCAATGTATCGTAACTTCACGGTCTATAAACTAGCTTTTATAGTCGAGAAATAACAACCAATTAGGGGTAGGTACTGAGATTTCGAGAATTTATTTCTATGAAGTAATTTTCTTGGATCTGCCTGTGAAAGCGAAAGGTACCAAAAAACAAAATGGTTGAGCCCATGACGGATTAGAAGTCCGCATTAGAAATTTACTTCACATTTATGGGTAGTGTGAAGTAAATAAATGATAAAAGAATTTTTAATTCTTGGTTCATAAAAAAATAATATATTTTTAAAAAATATATAAAATTTACTTCAAAGAAAGTAAAAGAATTTATTAGAAATTTGAAAATATCATTGATATGTATTTGAAAGGTGCTCAGCTAAGTAAATAAACTCAATTACTACGAAAAGAGTTCACTATATTATAGGTTCTCTTATTGATGTTTTCTGAAAAAGTTGTACTTGAACCTTTGTAAAATGCATTTTCCCTTTATTCTCGATTACAAATTGGCAAATCTTTTAATAAAAAAATTATCAGAGTCAGTTGTTATGAGAGATAACATAAGAGGAATCATGTTATTTTTCAATTTTTCAAATATAAAATATAAATAAATAACATTATTCTGGTTGATCCTGCCAGTAGTTATATGCTTGTCTCAAAGATTAAGCCATGCATGTCTAAGTACACACGAATTAAAAGTGAAACCGCAAAAGGCTCATTATATCAGTTATGGTTCATTAGATCGTTAACAGTTACTTGGATAACTGTGGTAATTCTAGAGCTAATACATGCAATATAAACACGGACCTTATGGAACGTGTGCTTTTATTAGGCTAAAACCAAGCGATTTTTTCGGAAATCGTTAATATGGTTGAACTCTAGATAATTTGCCGATCGTATGGTCTAGTACCGACGACAGATCTTTCAAATGTCTGCCCTATCAACTATTGATGGTAGTATCTAGGACTACCATGGTTGCTACGGGTAACGGGGAATCAGGGTTCGATTCCGGAGAGGGAGCCTGAGAAACGGCTACCACATCTAAGGAAGGCAGCAGGCGCGTAAATTACCCACTCCCAGTTCGGGGAGGTAGTGACGAAAAATAACAATACAGGACTCATATCCGAGGCCCTGTAATTGGAATGAGTACACTTTAAATCCGTTAACAAGGACCTATTGGAGGGCAAGTCTGGTGCCAGCAGCCGCGGTAATTCCAGCTCCAATAGCGTATATTAAAGTTGTTGCGGTTAAAACGTTCGTAGTTGAATTTGTGCTTCATACGGGTAGTAAAACTATAATTGTGGATTTTACATTACCTTATGTATGCAAGCGTATTACCGGTGGAGTTCTAATATATCAATTGTGCTTTTGTATGATTATGTATACCTCCTACTTAAACCTGCTTCAGTGCTCTTCATCGAGTGTTGTTGTGGGCCGGTACAATTACTTTGAACAAATTAGAGTGCTTAAAGCAGGCTCCAAATGCCTGAATATTTTGTGCATGGAATAATGAAATAAGACCTCTGATCTACTTTCATTGGTTTTTAGATCAAGAGGTAATGATTAATAGAAGCAGTTTGGGGGCATTAGTATTACGACGCGAGAGGTGAAATTCTTGGACCGTCGTAAGACTAACTTAAGCGAAAGCATTTGCCAAAGATGTTTTCATTAATCAAGAACGAAAGTTAGAGGTTCGAAGGCGATCAGATACCGCCCTAGTTCTAACCATAAACGATGCCAGCTAGCAATTGGGAGTAGCTACTTCTATGGCTCTCTCAGTCGCTTCCCGGGAAACCAAAGCTTTTGGGCTCCGGGGGAAGTATGGTTGCAAAGCTGAAACTTAAAGGAATTGACGGAAGGGCACCACCAGGAGTGGAGCCTGCGGCTTAATTTGACTCAACACGGGAAAACTTATCAGGTCCGAACATAAGTGTGTAAGACAGATTGATAGCTCTTTCTCGAATCTATGGGTGGTGGTGCATGGCCGTTCTTAGTTCGTGGAGTGATTTGTCTGGTTAATTCCGATAACGAACGAGACTCAAATATATTAAATAGATGCTTTCAGGATTATGGTGTTGAAGCTTTCATAGCCTTTATTCATGAATATAGTAAAATATAGACGTGTTTGAATGTGTTTATGTTAGTGGAGTCGTACCTGTTTGTTTGTCCCATTATAAGGACACTAGCTTCTTAAATGGACAAATTGCGTCTAGCAATAATGAGATTGAGCAATAACAGGTCTGGAATGCCCTTAGATGTCCTGGGCTGCACGCGCGCTACAATGAAAGTATCAACGTGTATTTCCTAGACCGAGAGGTCCGGGTAAACCGCTGAACCACTTTCATGCTTGGGATTGTGAACTGAAACTGTTCACATGAACTTGGAATTCCCAGTAAGTGTGAGTCATTAACTCGTATTGATTAAGTCCCTGCCCTTTGTACACACCGCCCGTCGCTACTACCGATTGAATTATTTAGTGAGGTCTCCGGACGTGATCACTGTGACGCTCACGTGTTACGGTTGTTTCGCAGAAGTTGACCGAACTTGAGTATTTAGAGGAAGTAAAAGTCGTAACAAGGTTTCCGTAGGTGAACCTGCGGAAGGATCATTAACGTGTTCCTTCTTAAAAAGAAACAATTAAAATAAAAAGCAAAAACAAATATAATATATAAAATTTATATATACAAAAACAAAATGGCAATAAATAAAATTGCAATATCAAAATATGCATAAAATGCATATAAAATAAAATGAAAAAAAAAAAAAACGAAATGAAAATGAAAAATTATAAGAAAAAATATTGTCAATAAATTAAATTGCAATATAAAAGAAAGAAAAATATGCGCTTGGTGAACGCTATATTTTTAAGAAAAATTATAAAAAATGTTAAATGAACATTTATATAGAGAAGAAGACTAATCAAAAAGAAAAAAATATGCGCTTGGGGCAACGCTATATTTTTAAATAAAATTATAAAAAAATGTTAAATGAACATTTATATAGAGAAGAAGACTAATCAAAAAGAAAAAAATATGCGCTTGGGGCAACGCTATATTTTTAAATAAAATTATAAAAAAATGTTAAATGAACATTTATATAGAAAAGAAGACTAATCGGAAAGAAAAAAATATGCGCCTTGGCAACGCTATATTTTTAAATAAAATTATAAAATGAATATTTATATAGAAAAGAAGACGACTAATCAAAAAGAAAAAAATATGCGCTTGGGGCAACGCTATATTTTTAAATAAAATTATAAAAAAATGTCAAATGAACATTTATCTAGAAAAGAAGACTAATCAAGAAAATATTAATGGACAATGTTGTACTTATTCATAAGTTAAAGATTCTTCGGAATTTGACATTCGCAACATATAAACATTAATTAAAAAAATAATATTAGAAATTTTATATTTCTTTTATTAAAATTATTGACTTGTAAAAAAAAACAAAATTATCACTCTAAGCGGTGGATCACTCGGCTCATGGGTCGATGAAGAACGCAGCAAACTGTGCGTCATCGTGTGAACTGCAGGACACATGAACATCGACATTTTGAACGCATATCGCAGTCCATGCTGTTATGTACTTTAATTAATTTTGAAGTGCTGCTTGGACTACATATGGTTGAGGGTTGTGATACTATGCTAAAAAAGTTGCTTGTAGATGAAGAAGAATTTTAATATAATTATTATTCTTTTAAAATCTGCTTAAGCACATGTTATATTACTGGATTTTTTATTAAATTCATAATATTAATTTACAAAGTATACCTCAAAATGAATTTCAAATTCTATATTATCAATTAATTAAAAGAGGATGAATTAGTATAAATATACTAAACAAAAATTTATCAAAAATGAGACAAAAGCGAACAATTAGAATAAAATATACTTTACAAAAATTTATCAAAAATAAGACAATAAGCGAGCAATTAGAATAAAATATACTTTGAGACAATAAGCGAAAAATTACAAAAATAAAAATAAAAGTATATAAAGAAGTAAAGTAAATTTATTAAAAAAACTAATCTGAAGGCAAACAAAAATATTCACCTCTAAAATTTGATAAATAGATTTGATTTCAAATCCTGAGTATATAAAATAATAAAATGTAAGCTATGTTAAACAACCTCAACTCATATGAGATAACTCCCCGAATTTAAGCATATTAATGAGGGAAGGAAAAGAAACTAACAAGGATTTTCTTAGTAGCGGCGAGCGAAAAGAAATCAGTTCAGCACTAAGCCATTTTGTCTTTATGGCAAATATGGGATGCAGTGTATGGAACATCTATAATCTAGTATGAGAAATTAACGATTTAAGTCCTTCTTAAATGAGGCCATTTACCCATAGAGGGTGCCAGGCCCGTATAACGTTAATGATTACTAGAAGATGTTTCCAAAGAGTCGTGTTGCTTGATAGTGCAGCACTAAGTGGGTGGTAAACTCCATCTAAGACTAAATATAACCATGAGACCGATAGTAAACAAGTACCGTGAGGGAAAGTTGAAAAGAACTCTGAATAGAGAGTTAAACAGTACGTGAAACTGCTTAGAGGTTAAACCCGATGAACCTGAATATCCGTTATGAAAAATTCATCACTAATATAAAATTAAAAATAAAAATAGTGTGCAATTTTTTCATATAAGGACATTGTAATCTGATAATGTCATAAATATTTATCAAAAGATCTTATACTTAAGTTTATTCAAATTAGTTATTTTCGGATTTCTAACATAAAATAAATGTATTTGATTGGATAAATCATTGTCAGATATAATTATATAATGTGCTTAAATTCCTCGGAATTTTATAATAATAGATGGATCTATTGATTTGTTTATTTAATTATATGCACTATTATGATTAACAATGCGATAGATTCAGGATACCTTCGGGACCCGTCTTGAAACACGGACCAAGGAG
The DNA here is from genome assembly GCA_951217065.1 of Baccha elongata. NCBI lineage: Eukaryota > Metazoa > Arthropoda > Insecta > Diptera > Syrphidae > Baccha > Baccha elongata. Next base: position 232,250 of record CATNUY010000007.1, read on the forward strand.
TCTAACATATGTGCAAGTCATTGGGTATTTTTAATAAAACCCAATGGCATAATTAACTTAACTGTTAAAATGGGATTAGTTTAAATTTTATTATGAAATATAAATTCAATCCCGGGGCGTTCTATACAGTTATGCGTAATGATATTTATATTATTTATGCCTCTAACTAGAGCGTACCTTGAGCATATATGCTGTGACCCGAAAGATGGTGAACTATACTTGATCAGGTTGAAGTCAGGGGAAACCCTGATGGAAGACCGAAACAGTTCTGACGTGCAAATCGATTGTCAGAATTGAGTATAGGGGCGAAAGACTAATCGAACCATCTAGTAGCTGGTTCCCTCCGAAGTTTCCCTCAGGATAGCTGGTGCATTGAAAAATTATATAAAATAATCTTATCTGGTAAAGCGAATGATTAGAGGCCTTAGGGTCGAAACGATCTTAACCTATTCTCAAACTTTAAATGGGTAAGAACCTAGCCTTTCTTGATATGAAGGTTTAGGTTATGATATATTGTGCCCAGTGGGCCACTTTTGGTAAGCAGAACTGGCGCTGTGGGATGAACCAAACATAATGTTAAGGTGCCCAAATTAACAACTCATGCAGATACCATGAAAGGCGTTGGTTGCTTAAGACAGCAGGACGGTGGACATGGAAGTCGTAATCCGCTAAGGAGTGTGTAACAACTCACCTGCCGAAGCAACTAGCCCTTAAAATGGATGGCGCTTAAGTTGTATACCTACACATTATCGCTAAAGTAAATGATTTATATTTCAGTTTCGATTGAATATAAATTTTGAAACTTTAGTGAGTAGGAGGGTACAATGGTGTGCTTAGAAGTGTTTGGCGTAAGCCTGCATGGAGCCGCTATTGGTACAGATCTTGGTGGTAGTAGCAAATAATCGAATGAGACCTTGGAGGACTGAAGTGGAGAAGGGTTTCGTGTGAACAGTGGTTGATCACGAGTTAGTCGGTCCTAAGTTCAAGGCGAAAGCCGAAAATTTTCAAGTTATTAAAAATATAAATATTAAAAGGCAAGAAAAAAAAAGATTTTTGGTGGTTTTAAATATAACAATAAAAATGCATGATTTTGGATTAATTTTTATTTTATAAAAATAAAATACTTGATAAATTTTGAACGAAAGGGAATACGGTTCCAATTCCGTAACCTGTTGAGTATCCGTTTGTTATTAAAAATGGGCTTTTTGCTCATCCTGGCAACAGGAACGACCATAAAGAAGCCGTCGAGAGATATCGAAAGAGTTTTCTTTTCTGTTTTATAGTCGTACTACCATGGAAGTCTTTCGAAGAGAGATATGGTAGATGGACTAGAAGAGCATGACATTTACTGTTGTGTCGATATTTTCTCCTCGGACCTTGAAAATTTATGGCAGGATTACGCAAACTTCTCAACAGGCCGTACCGATATCCGCAGCTGGTCTCCAAGGTGAAGAGTCTCTAGTCGATAGAATAATGTAGGTAAGGGAAGTCGGCAAATTAGATCCGTAACTTCGGGATAAGGATTGGCTCTGAAGATTGAGATAGTCGGGCTTGAATTGGAAGCAATAACATGGTTTATGTACTCGTTCTGGGTAAATAAAAATTCTTGAATTTTGTTCCCCGGATGGTAGTTTACGTAACCAATTGTGGAATTTTCTTGCTAAAAATCTTAAGATATATCGCAAGGTATTTTCTTTCGATTTATAACGACTATCAATTAACAATCAATTCAGAACTGGCACGGACTTGGGGAATCCGACTGTCTAATTAAAACAAAGCATTGTGATGGCCCTAACGGGTGTTGACACAATGTGATTTCTGCCCAGTGCTCTGAATGTCAAAGTGAAGAAATTCAAGTAAGCGCGGGTAAACGGCGGGAGTAACTATGACTCTCTTAATAACATCTAAGGAAGGTAGCCTCGGGTGGTACTTTGTGATTGCAAAGCCACCTGTCCTGCACAACATCTAAGGAAGACACTCCAGGGTGGTGAATAGCCACCCGGGAGTTCGTGACAACCAAGAGAGTCATAGAAGTGCCTCTTCTCCACCTCCAAGTGGTTCCCGCCGGAAACGCACCCTAGTAGATTATCCCTCGGATAGTTAAACGGGTAACGGCTAACGGAGATAGGCTAAGAAATCGGTTATTTGTGAGAAATACGTGTACATTGTATGCGGATTTCATGTTCCTGCCTTCGCACCCACGGGTGGCATTTAACCGGATACTTGAAGGAGGGTAGGCTCTCAAGCCTAAAGGCATGTGGGATTGCCAGTCCTGTATGTCTAAAAACTGTTGGCCCAAAAACACATAGAGATGACAATTATTATATCTCTCGGCGTAAGCCTCGGAGCGCCGAGCCAACAGAGCATGTGGTGAAGTCTACAGACGTTTCACCGCCCGGAGGAATACCACCAGATCCAGCAACGAGTCCGCAACCAACAACATCAGGGAGCAACCAAGGTTTCCAGTGTCGTTACTGCCCAAGGTCGGACTTCAAGAGCCAGAGGGGCCTAGGAGTGCACGTGAGAGCGGCCCACCCGGACCAAAGAAACGAAGAGGTATGTGTTGACCGAGTAAAGAAACAATGGTCAGACGAGGAGCTGCGGATATTGGCGAGAATGGAAGCTGAAGGTACCGTCAACAACGAGCGTTTCATCAACCAGTATCTACTCGGAAGAATCCCAAACCGCACCCTAGAAGCTATCAAAGGAGTAAGAAGGAAACCGACCTACAGGGATATGGTATCAAATGCC
>CATNUY010000007.1:240000-242500 GCA_951217065.1 Baccha elongata
AAAATTTTCTAAGTCTAAAGACTTTCATCAAATGTTTTTTTTGCCATCCACAAATTTAAGGCAAATATAAAATATATCATGAAAATAATATATAAAAAATTATTCTAAGTCCGAAATCAATGAAAAGAGTAAATAAAATTTTTTCAAGTTGAAAAAATTTTTTAAGTCCAAAAAATTTTCTAAGTCCAAAGACTTTAATCAAATGTTTTTTCTACCCTCACAGTCTGAGGTGCGAAGAAGCGCGTTTATAATCTATTATGTGGAAGGGACCTAAAAGTTGCAAAAAAATATTATTATATTACACAAAAGAAAAATATCCACAAATTGAAGGCAAATATAAGACATATCATGAAAATAATATATAAAAAATTATTCTAAGTCCGAAATCAATGAAAAGAGTAAATAAAATTTTTTCAAGTTGAAAAAATTTTTTAAGTCCAAAAAATTTTCTAAGTCCAAAGACTTTAATCAAATGTTTTTTCTACCCTCACAGTCTGAGGTGCGAAGAAGCGCGTTTATAATCTATTATGTGGAAGGGACCTAAAAGTTGCAAAAAAATATTATTATATTACACAAAAGAAAAATATCCACAAATTGAAGGCAAATATAAGACATACCATGAAAATAATGTATAAAAAATTATTCAAAGTCCGAAATCAATGAAAAGAGTAAATAAAATTTTTTCAAGTTGAAAAAATTTTTTAAGTCCAAAAAATTTTCTAAGTCCAAAGACTTTAATCAAATGTTTTTTCTACCCTCACAGTCTGAGGTGCGAAGAAGCGCGTTTATAATCTATTATGTGGAAGGGACCTAAAAGTTGCAAAAAAATATTATTATATTACACAAAAGAAAAATATCCACAAATTGAAGGCAAATATAAGACATATCATGAAAATAATATATAAAAAATTATTCTAAGTCCGAAATCAATGAAAAGAGTAAATAAAATTTTTTCAAGTTGAAAAAATTTTTTAAGTCCAAAAAATTTTCTAAGTCCAAAGACTTTAATCAAATGTTTTTTCTACCCTCACAGTCTGAGGTGCGAAGAAGCGCATTTATAATCTATTATGTGGAAGGGACCTAAAAGTTGCAAAAAAATATTATTATATTACACAAAAGAAAAATATCCACAAATTGAAGGCAAATATAAGACATATCATGAAAATAATATATAAAAAATTATTCTAAGTCCGAAATCAATGAAAAGAGTAAATAAAATTTTTTCAAGTTGAAAAAATTTTTTAAGTCCAAAAAATTTTCTAAGTCCAAAGACTTTAATCAAATGTTTTTTCTACCCTCACAGTCTGAGGTGCGAAGAAGCGCGTTTATAATCTATTATGTGGAAGGGACCTAAAAGTTGCAAAAAAATATTATTATATTACACAAAAGAAAAATATCCACAAATTGAAGGCAAATATAAGACATATCATGAAAATAATATATAAAAAATTATTCTAAGTCCGAAATCAATGAAAAGAGTAAATAAAATTTTTTCAAGTTGAAAAAATTTTTTAAGTCCAAAAAATTTTCTAAGTCCAAAGACTTTAATCAAATGTTTTTTCTACCCTCACAGTCTGAGGTGCGAAGAAGCGCATTTATAATCTATTATGTGGAAGGGACCTAAAAGTTGCAAAAAAATATTATTATATTACACAAAAGAAAAATATCCACAAATTGAAGGCAAATATAAGACATATCATGAAAATAATATATAAAAAATTATTCTAAGTCCGAAATCAATGAAAAGAGTAAATAAAATTTTTTCAAGTTGAAAAAATTTTTTAAGTCCAAAAAATTTTCTAAGTCCAAAGACTTTAATCAAATGTTTTTTCTACCCTCACAGTCTGAGGTGCGAAGAAGCGCGTTTATAATCTATTATGTGGAAGGGACCTAAAAGTTGCAAAAAAATATTATTATATTACACAAAAGAAAAATATCCACAAATTGAAGGCAAATATAAGACATATCATGAAAATAATATATAAAAAATTATTCTAAGTCCGAAATCAATGAAAAGAGTAAATAAAATTTTTTCAAGTTGAAAAAATTTTTTAAGTCCAAAAAATTTTCTAAGTCCAAAGACTTTAATCAAATGTTTTTTCTACCCTCACAGTCTGAGGTGCGAAGAAGCGCGTTTATAATCTATTATGTGGAAGGGACCTAAAAGTTGCAAAAAAATATTATTATATTACACAAAAGAAAAATATCCACAAATTGAAGGCAAATATAAGACATATCATGAAAATAATATATAAAAAATTATTCTAAGTCCGAAATCAATGAAAAGAGTAAATAAAATTTTTTCAAGTTGAAAAAATTTTTTAAGTCCAAAAAATTTTCTAAGTCCAAAGACTTTAATCAAATGTTTTTTCCACCCTCACAGTCTGAGGTGCGAAGAAGCGCATTTATAATCTATTATGTGGAAGGGACCTAAAAGTTGCAAAAAAATATTATTATATTACACAAAAGAAAAATATCCACAAATTGAAGGCAAATATAA
>CATNUY010000007.1:247500-250000 GCA_951217065.1 Baccha elongata
TTGAAAAGAACTCTGAATAGAGAGTTAAACAGTACGTGAAACTGCTTAGAGGTTAAACCCGATGAACCTGAATATCCGTTATGAAAAATTCATCACTAATATAAAATTAAAAATAAAAATAGTGTGCAATTTTTTCATATAAGGACATTGTAATCTGATAATGTCATAAATATTTATCAAAAGATCTTATACTTAAGTTTATTCAAATTAGTTATTTTCGGATTTCTAACATAAAATAAATGTATTTGATTGGATAAATCATTGTCAGATATAATTATATAATGTGCTTAAATTCCTCGGAATTTTATAATAATAGATGGATCTATTGATTTGTTTATTTAATTATATGCACTATTATGATTAACAATGCGATAGATTCAGGATACCTTCGGGACCCGTCTTGAAACACGGACCAAGGAGTCTAACATATGTGCAAGTCATTGGGTATTTTTAATAAAACCCAATGGCATAATTAACTTAACTGTTAAAATGGGATTAGTTTAAATTTTATTATGAAATATAAATTCAATCCCGGGGCGTTCTATACAGTTATGCGTAATGATATTTATATTATTTATGCCTCTAACTAGAGCGTACCTTGAGCATATATGCTGTGACCCGAAAGATGGTGAACTATACTTGATCAGGTTGAAGTCAGGGGAAACCCTGATGGAAGACCGAAACAGTTCTGACGTGCAAATCGATTGTCAGAATTGAGTATAGGGGCGAAAGACTAATCGAACCATCTAGTAGCTGGTTCCCTCCGAAGTTTCCCTCAGGATAGCTGGTGCATTGAAAAATTATATAAAATAATCTTATCTGGTAAAGCGAATGATTAGAGGCCTTAGGGTCGAAACGATCTTAACCTATTCTCAAACTTTAAATGGGTAAGAACCTAGCCTTTCTTGATATGAAGGTTTAGGTTATGATATATTGTGCCCAGTGGGCCACTTTTGGTAAGCAGAACTGGCGCTGTGGGATGAACCAAACATAATGTTAAGGTGCCCAAATTAACAACTCATGCAGATACCATGAAAGGCGTTGGTTGCTTAAGACAGCAGGACGGTGGACATGGAAGTCGTAATCCGCTAAGGAGTGTGTAACAACTCACCTGCCGAAGCAACTAGCCCTTAAAATGGATGGCGCTTAAGTTGTATACCTACACATTATCGCTAAAGTAAATGATTTATATTTCAGTTTCGATTGAATATAAATTTTGAAACTTTAGTGAGTAGGAGGGTACAATGGTGTGCTTAGAAGTGTTTGGCGTAAGCCTGCATGGAGCCGCTATTGGTACAGATCTTGGTGGTAGTAGCAAATAATCGAATGAGACCTTGGAGGACTGAAGTGGAGAAGGGTTTCGTGTGAACAGTGGTTGATCACGAGTTAGTCGGTCCTAAGTTCAAGGCGAAAGCCGAAAATTTTCAAGTTATTAAAAATATAAATATTAAAAGGCAAGAAAAAAAAAGATTTTTGGTGGTTTTAAATATAAAAATAAAAATGCATGATTTTGGATTAATTTTTATTTTATAAAAATAAAATACTTGATAAATTTTGAACGAAAGGGAATACGGTTCCAATTCCGTAACCTGTTGAGTATCCGTTTGTTATTAAAAATGGGCTTTTTGCTCATCCTGGCAACAGGAACGACCATAAAGAAGCCGTCGAGAGATATCGAAAGAGTTTTCTTTTCTGTTTTATAGTCGTACTACCAAGGAAGTCTTTCGAAGAGAGATATGGTAGATGGACTAGAAGAGCATGACATTTACTGTTGTGTCGATATTTTCTCCTCGGACCTTGAAAATTTATGGCAGGATTACGCAAACTTCTCAACAGGCCGTACCGATATCCGCAGCTGGTCTCCAAGGTGAAGAGTCTCTAGTCGATAGAATAATGTAGGTAAGGGAAGTCGGCAAATTAGATCCGTAACTTCGGGATAAGGATTGGCTCTGAAGATTGAGATAGTCGGGCTTGAATTGGAAGCAATAACATGGTTTATGTACTCGTTCTGGGTAAATAAAAATTCTTGAATTTTGTTCCCCGGATGGTAGTTTACGTAACCAATTGTGGAATTTTCTTGCTAAAAATCTTAAGATATATCGCAAGGTATTTTCTTTCGATTTATAACGACTATCAATTAACAATCAATTCAGAACTGGCACGGACTTGGGGAATCCGACTGTCTAATTAAAACAAAGCATTGTGATGGCCCTAACGGGTGTTGACACAATGTGATTTCTGCCCAGTGCTCTGAATGTCAAAGTGAAGAAATTCAAGTAAGCGCGGGTAAACGGCGGGAGTAACTATGACTCTCTTAAGGTAGCCAAATGCCTCGTCATCTAATTAGTGACGCGCATGAATGGATTAACGAGATTCCCACTGTCCCTATTTACGCTCTGCCGTGGACTGTTACCTTGTCGTGGTGGCAGGGCTTAAGCTGATCATTGGTCTATGGTAGTTAGCGAATACCTTGATCAGCGAACTAAAAACAGTCCGGGTG
>CATNUY010000007.1:255000-262500 GCA_951217065.1 Baccha elongata
CGAAATCAATGAAAAGAGTAAATAAAATTTTTTCAAGTTGAAAAAATTTTTTAAGTCCAAAAAATTTTCTAAGTCCAAAGACTTTAATCAAATGTTTTTTCTACCCTCACAGTCTGAGGTGCGAAGAAGCGCGTTTATAATCTATTATGTGGAAGGGACCTAAAAGTTGCAAAAAAATATTATTATATTACACAAAAGAAAAATATCCACAAATTGAAGGCAAATATAAGACATATCATGAAAATAATATATAAAAAATTATTCTAAGTCCGAAATCAATGAAAAGAGTAAATAAAATTTTTTCAAGTTGAAAAAATTTTTTAAGTCCAAAAAATTTTCTAAGTCCAAAGACTTTAATCAAATGTTTTTTCCACCCTCACAGTCTGAGGTGCGAAGAAGCGCATTTATAATCTATTATGTGGAAGGGACCTAAAAGTTGCAAAAAAATATTATTATATTACACAAAAGAAAAATATCCACAAATTGAAGGCAAATATAAGACATATCATGAAAATAATATATAAAAAATTATTCTAAGTCCGAAATCAATGAAAAGAGTAAATAAAATTTTTTCAAGTTGAAAAAATTTTTTAAGTCCAAAAAATTTTCTAAGTCCAAAGACTTTAATCAAATGTTTTTTCTACCCTCACAGTCTGAGGTGCGAAGAAGCGCATTTATAATCTATTATGTGGAAGGGACCTAAAAGTTGCAAAAAAATATTATTATATTACACAAAAGAAAAATATCCACAAATTGAAGGCAAATATAAGACATATCATGAAAATAATATATAAAAAATTATTCTAAGTCCGAAATCAATGAAAAGAGTAAATAAAATTTTTTCAAGTTGAAAAAATTTTTTAAGTCCAAAAAATTTTCTAAGTCCAAAGACTTTATTCAAAATGTTTTTTTGGCATCACAAAGGTTGCTGCGATAATGTCTGTTTCTAAACTACTTTAAGGAATCGAGAAAATTTTTCGTTTTCCCCACGTTGGACGCAAGTGCCAATGTATCGTAACTTCACGGTCTATAAACTAGCTTTTATAGTCGAGAAATAACAACCAATTAGGGGTAGGTACTGAGATTTCGAGAATTTATTTCTATGAAGTAATTTTCTTGGATCTGCCTGTGAAAGCGAAAGGTACCAAAAAACAAAATGGTTGAGCCCATGACGGATTAGAAGTCCGCATTAGAAATTTACTTCACATTTATGGGTAGTGTGAAGTAAATAAATGATAAAAGAATTTTTAATTCTTGGTTCATAAAAAAATAATATATTTTTAAAAAATATATAAAATTTACTTCAAAGAAAGTAAAAGAATTTATTAGAAATTTGAAAATATCATTGATATGTATTTGAAAGGTGCTCAGCTAAGTAAATAAACTCAATTACTACGAAAAGAGTTCACTATATTATAGGTTCTCTTATTGATGTTTTCTGAAAAAGTTGTACTTGAACCTTTGTAAAATGCATTTTCCCTTTATTCTCGATTACAAATTGGCAAATCTTTTAATAAAAAAATTATCAGAGTCAGTTGTTATGAGAGATAACATAAGAGGAATCATGTTATTTTTCAATTTTTCAAATATAAAATATAAATAAATAACATTATTCTGGTTGATCCTGCCAGTAGTTATATGCTTGTCTCAAAGATTAAGCCATGCATGTCTAAGTACACACGAATTAAAAGTGAAACCGCAAAAGGCTCATTATATCAGTTATGGTTCATTAGATCGTTAACAGTTACTTGGATAACTGTGGTAATTCTAGAGCTAATACATGCAATATAAACACGGACCTTATGGAACGTGTGCTTTTATTAGGCTAAAACCAAGCGATTTTTTCGGAAATCGTTAATATGGTTGAACTCTAGATAATTTGCCGATCGTATGGTCTAGTACCGACGACAGATCTTTCAAATGTCTGCCCTATCAACTATTGATGGTAGTATCTAGGACTACCATGGTTGCTACGGGTAACGGGGAATCAGGGTTCGATTCCGGAGAGGGAGCCTGAGAAACGGCTACCACATCTAAGGAAGGCAGCAGGCGCGTAAATTACCCACTCCCAGTTCGGGGAGGTAGTGACGAAAAATAACAATACAGGACTCATATCCGAGGCCCTGTAATTGGAATGAGTACACTTTAAATCCGTTAACAAGGACCTATTGGAGGGCAAGTCTGGTGCCAGCAGCCGCGGTAATTCCAGCTCCAATAGCGTATATTAAAGTTGTTGCGGTTAAAACGTTCGTAGTTGAATTTGTGCTTCATACGGGTAGTAAAACTATAATTGTGGATTTTACATTACCTTATGTATGCAAGCGTATTACCGGTGGAGTTCTAATATATCAATTGTGCTTTTGTATGATTATGTATACCTCCTACTTAAACCTGCTTCAGTGCTCTTCATCGAGTGTTGTTGTGGGCCGGTACAATTACTTTGAACAAATTAGAGTGCTTAAAGCAGGCTCCAAATGCCTGAATATTTTGTGCATGGAATAATGAAATAAGACCTCTGATCTACTTTCATTGGTTTTTAGATCAAGAGGTAATGATTAATAGAAGCAGTTTGGGGGCATTAGTATTACGACGCGAGAGGTGAAATTCTTGGACCGTCGTAAGACTAACTTAAGCGAAAGCATTTGCCAAAGATGTTTTCATTAATCAAGAACGAAAGTTAGAGGTTCGAAGGCGATCAGATACCGCCCTAGTTCTAACCATAAACGATGCCAGCTAGCAATTGGGAGTAGCTACTTCTATGGCTCTCTCAGTCGCTTCCCGGGAAACCAAAGCTTTTGGGCTCCGGGGGAAGTATGGTTGCAAAGCTGAAACTTAAAGGAATTGACGGAAGGGCACCACCAGGAGTGGAGCCTGCGGCTTAATTTGACTCAACACGGGAAAACTTACCAGGTCCGAACATAAGTGTGTAAGACAGATTGATAGCTCTTTCTCGAATCTATGGGTGGTGGTGCATGGCCGTTCTTAGTTCGTGGAGTGATTTGTCTGGTTAATTCCGATAACGAACGAGACTCAAATATATTAAATAGATGCTTTCAGGATTATGGTGTTGAAGCTTTCATAGCCTTTATTCATGAATATAGTAAAATATAGACGTGTTTGAATGTGTTTATGTTAGTGGAGTCGTACCTGTTTGTTTGTCCCATTATAAGGACACTAGCTTCTTAAATGGACAAATTGCGTCTAGCAATAATGAGATTGAGCAATAACAGGTCTGGAATGCCCTTAGATGTCCTGGGCTGCACGCGCGCTACAATGAAAGTATCAACGTGTATTTCCTAGACCGAGAGGTCCGGGTAAACCGCTGAACCACTTTCATGCTTGGGATTGTGAACTGAAACTGTTCACATGAACTTGGAATTCCCAGTAAGTGTGAGTCATTAACTCGTATTGATTAAGTCCCTGCCCTTTGTACACACCGCCCGTCGCTACTACCGATTGAATTATTTAGTGAGGTCTCCGGACGTGATCACTGTGACGCTCACGTGTTACGGTTGTTTCGCAGAAGTTGACCGAACTTGAGTATTTAGAGGAAGTAAAAGTCGTAACAAGGTTTCCGTAGGTGAACCTGCGGAAGGATCATTAACGTGTTCCTTCTTAAAAAGAAACAATTAAAATAAAAAGCAAAAACAAATATAATATATAAAATTTATATATACAAAAACAAAATGGCAATAAATAAAATTGCAATATCAAAATATGCATAAAATGCATATAAAATAAAATGAAAAAAAAAAAAAACGAAATGAAAATGAAAAATTATAAGAAAAAATATTGTCAATAAATTAAATTGCAATATAAAAGAAAGAAAAATATGCGCTTGGTGAACGCTATATTTTTAAGAAAAATTATAAAAAATGTTAAATGAACATTTATATAGAGAAGAAGACTAATCAAAAAGAAAAAAATATGCGCTTGGGGCAACGCTATATTTTTAAATAAAATTATAAAAAAATGTTAAATGAACATTTATATAGAGAAGAAGACTAATCAAAAAGAAAAAAATATGCGCTTGGGGCAACGCTATATTTTTAAATAAAATTATAAAAAAATGTTAAATGAACATTTATATAGAAAAGAAGACTAATCGGAAAGAAAAAAATATGCGCCTTGGCAACGCTATATTTTTAAATAAAATTATAAAATGAATATTTATATAGAAAAGAAGACGACTAATCAAAAAGAAAAAAATATGCGCTTGGGGCAACGCTATATTTTTAAATAAAATTATAAAAAAATGTCAAATGAACATTTATCTAGAAAAGAAGACTAATCAAGAAAATATTAATGGACAATGTTGTACTTATTCATAAGTTAAAGATTCTTCGGAATTTGACATTCGCAACATATAAACATTAATTAAAAAAATAATATTAGAAATTTTATATTTCTTTTATTAAAATTATTGACTTGTAAAAAAAAACAAAATTATCACTCTAAGCGGTGGATCACTCGGCTCATGGGTCGATGAAGAACGCAGCAAACTGTGCGTCATCGTGTGAACTGCAGGACACATGAACATCGACATTTTGAACGCATATCGCAGTCCATGCTGTTATGTACTTTAATTAATTTTGAAGTGCTGCTTGGACTACATATGGTTGAGGGTTGTGATACTATGCTAAAAAAGTTGCTTGTAGATGAAGAAGAATTTTAATATAATTATTATTCTTTTAAAATCTGCTTAAGCACATGTTATATTACTGGATTTTTTATTAAATTCATAATATTAATTTACAAAGTATACCTCAAAATGAATTTCAAATTCTATATTATCAATTAATTAAAAGAGGATGAATTAGTATAAATATACTAAACAAAAATTTATCAAAAATGAGACAAAAGCGAACAATTAGAATAAAATATACTTTACAAAAATTTATCAAAAATAAGACAATAAGCGAGCAATTAGAATAAAATATACTTTGAGACAATAAGCGAAAAATTACAAAAATAAAAATAAAAGTATATAAAGAAGTAAAGTAAATTTATTAAAAAAACTAATCTGAAGGCAAACAAAAATATTCACCTCTAAAATTTGATAAATAGATTTGATTTCAAATCCTGAGTATATAAAATAATAAAATGTAAGCTATGTTAAACAACCTCAACTCATATGAGATAACTCCCCGAATTTAAGCATATTAATGAGGGAAGGAAAAGAAACTAACAAGGATTTTCTTAGTAGCGGCGAGCGAAAAGAAATCAGTTCAGCACTAAGCCATTTTGTCTTTATGGCAAATATGGGATGCAGTGTATGGAACATCTATAATCTAGTATGAGAAATTAACGATTTAAGTCCTTCTTAAATGAGGCCATTTACCCATAGAGGGTGCCAGGCCCGTATAACGTTAATGATTACTAGAAGATGTTTCCAAAGAGTCGTGTTGCTTGATAGTGCAGCACTAAGTGGGTGGTAAACTCCATCTAAGACTAAATATAACCATGAGACCGATAGTAAACAAGTACCGTGAGGGAAAGTTGAAAAGAACTCTGAATAGAGAGTTAAACAGTACGTGAAACTGCTTAGAGGTTAAACCCGATGAACCTGAATATCCGTTATGAAAAATTCATCACTAATATAAAATTAAAAATAAAAATAGTGTGCAATTTTTTCATATAAGGACATTGTAATCTGATAATGTCATAAATATTTATCAAAAGATCTTATACTTAAGTTTATTCAAATTAGTTATTTTCGGATTTCTAACATAAAATAAATGTATTTGATTGGATAAATCATTGTCAGATATAATTATATAATGTGCTTAAATTCCTCGGAATTTTATAATAATAGATGGATCTATTGATTTGTTTATTTAATTATATGCACTATTATGATTAACAATGCGATAGATTCAGGATACCTTCGGGACCCGTCTTGAAACACGGACCAAGGAGTCTAACATATGTGCAAGTCATTGGGTATTTTTAATAAAACCCAATGGCATAATTAACTTAACTGTTAAAATGGGATTAGTTTAAATTTTATTATGAAATATAAATTCAATCCCGGGGCGTTCTATACAGTTATGCGTAATGATATTTATATTATTTATGCCTCTAACTAGAGCGTACCTTGAGCATATATGCTGTGACCCGAAAGATGGTGAACTATACTTGATCAGGTTGAAGTCAGGGGAAACCCTGATGGAAGACCGAAACAGTTCTGACGTGCAAATCGATTGTCAGAATTGAGTATAGGGGCGAAAGACTAATCGAACCATCTAGTAGCTGGTTCCCTCCGAAGTTTCCCTCAGGATAGCTGGTGCATTGAAAAATTATATAAAATAATCTTATCTGGTAAAGCGAATGATTAGAGGCCTTAGGGTCGAAACGATCTTAACCTATTCTCAAACTTTAAATGGGTAAGAACCTAGCCTTTCTTGATATGAAGGTTTAGGTTATGATATATTGTGCCCAGTGGGCCACTTTTGGTAAGCAGAACTGGCGCTGTGGGATGAACCAAACATAATGTTAAGGTGCCCAAATTAACAACTCATGCAGATACCATGAAAGGCGTTGGTTGCTTAAGACAGCAGGACGGTGGACATGGAAGTCGTAATCCGCTAAGGAGTGTGTAACAACTCACCTGCCGAAGCAACTAGCCCTTAAAATGGATGGCGCTTAAGTTGTATACCTACACATTATCGCTAAAGTAAATGATTTATATTTCAGTTTCGATTGAATATAAATTTTGAAACTTTAGTGAGTAGGAGGGTACAATGGTGTGCTTAGAAGTGTTTGGCGTAAGCCTGCATGGAGCCGCTATTGGTACAGATCTTGGTGGTAGTAGCAAATAATCGAATGAGACCTTGGAGGACTGAAGTGGAGAAGGGTTTCGTGTGAACAGTGGTTGATCACGAGTTAGTCGGTCCTAAGTTCAAGGCGAAAGCCGAAAATTTTCAAGTTATTAAAAATATAAATATTAAAAGGCAAGAAAAAAAAAGATTTTTGGTGGTTTTAAATATAAAAATAAAAATGCATGATTTTGGATTAATTTTTATTTTATAAAAATAAAATACTTGATAAATTTTGAACGAAAGGGAATACGGTTCCAATTCCGTAACCTGTTGAGTATCCGTTTGTTATTAAAAATGGGCTTTTTGCTCATCCTGGCAACAGGAACGACCATAAAGAAGCCGTCGAGAGATATCGAAAGAGTTTTCTTTTCTGTTTTATAGTCGTACTACCATGGAAGTCTTTCGAAGAGAGATATGGTAGATGGACTAGAAGAGCATGACATTTACTGTTGTGTCGATATTTTCTCCTCGGACCTTGAAAATTTATGGCAGGATTACGCAAACTTCTCAACAGGCCGTACCGATATCCGCAGCTGGTCTCCAAGGTGAAGAGTCTCTAGTCGATAGAATAATGTAGGTAAGGGAAGTCGGCAAATTAGATCCGTAACTTCGGGATAAGGATTGGCTCTGAAGATTGAGATAGTCGGGCTTGAATTGGAAGCAATAACATGGTTTATGT
>CATNUY010000007.1:267500-275000 GCA_951217065.1 Baccha elongata
CAAAAAATTTTCTAAGTCCAAAGACTTTAATCAAATGTTTTTTCTACCCTCACAGTCTGAGGTGCGAAGAAGCGCATTTATAATCTATTATGTGGAAGGGACCTAAAAGTTGCAAAAAAATATTATTATATTACACAAAAGAAAAATATCCACAAATTGAAGGCAAATATAAGACATATCATGAAAATAATATATAAAAAATTATTCTAAGTCCGAAATCAATGAAAAGAGTAAATAAAATTTTTTCAAGTTGAAAAAATTTTTTAAGTCCAAAAAATTTTCTAAGTCCAAAGACTTTAATCAAATGTTTTTTCTACCCTCACAGTCTGAGGTGCGAAGAAGCGCGTTTATAATCTATTATGTGGAAGGGACCTAAAAGTTGCAAAAAAATATTATTATATTACACAAAAGAAAAATATCCACAAATTGAAGGCAAATATAAGACATATCATGAAAATAATATATAAAAAATTATTCTAAGTCCGAAATCAATGAAAAGAGTAAATAAAATTTTTTCAAGTTGAAAAAATTTTTTAAGTCCAAAAAATTTTCTAAGTCCAAAGACTTTAATCAAATGTTTTTTCTACCCTCACAGTCTGAGGTGCGAAGAAGCGCGTTTATAATCTATTATGTGGAAGGGACCTAAAAGTTGCAAAAAAATATTATTATATTACACAAAAGAAAAATATCCACAAATTGAAGGCAAATATAAGACATATCATGAAAATAATATATAAAAAATTATTCTAAGTCCGAAATCAATGAAAAGAGTAAATAAAATTTTTTCAAGTTGAAAAAATTTTTTAAGTCCAAAAAATTTTCTAAGTCCAAAGACTTTAATCAAATGTTTTTTCCACCCTCACAGTCTGAGGTGCGAAGAAGCGCATTTATAATCTATTATGTGGAAGGGACCTAAAAGTTGCAAAAAAATATTATTATATTACACAAAAGAAAAATATCCACAAATTGAAGGCAAATATAAGACATATCATGAAAATAATATATAAAAAATTATTCTAAGTCCGAAATCAATGAAAAGAGTAAATAAAATTTTTTCAAGTTGAAAAAATTTTTTAAGTCCAAAAAATTTTCTAAGTCCAAAGACTTTAATCAAATGTTTTTTCTACCCTCACAGTCTGAGGTGCGAAGAAGCGCATTTATAATCTATTATGTGGAAGGGACCTAAAAGTTGCAAAAAAATATTATTATATTACACAAAAGAAAAATATCCACAAATTGAAGGCAAATATAAGACATATCATGAAAATAATATATAAAAAATTATTCTAAGTCCGAAATCAATGAAAAGAGTAAATAAAATTTTTTCAAGTTGAAAAAATTTTTTAAGTCCAAAAAATTTTCTAAGTCCAAAGACTTTATTCAAAATGTTTTTTTGGCATCACAAAGGTTGCTGCGATAATGTCTGTTTCTAAACTACTTTAAGGAATCGAGAAAATTTTTCGTTTTCCCCACGTTGGACGCAAGTGCCAATGTATCGTAACTTCACGGTCTATAAACTAGCTTTTATAGTCGAGAAATAACAACCAATTAGGGGTAGGTACTGAGATTTCGAGAATTTATTTCTATGAAGTAATTTTCTTGGATCTGCCTGTGAAAGCGAAAGGTACCAAAAAACAAAATGGTTGAGCCCATGACGGATTAGAAGTCCGCATTAGAAATTTACTTCACATTTATGGGTAGTGTGAAGTAAATAAATGATAAAAGAATTTTTAATTCTTGGTTCATAAAAAAATAATATATTTTTAAAAAATATATAAAATTTACTTCAAAGAAAGTAAAAGAATTTATTAGAAATTTGAAAATATCATTGATATGTATTTGAAAGGTGCTCAGCTAAGTAAATAAACTCAATTACTACGAAAAGAGTTCACTATATTATAGGTTCTCTTATTGATGTTTTCTGAAAAAGTTGTACTTGAACCTTTGTAAAATGCATTTTCCCTTTATTCTCGATTACAAATTGGCAAATCTTTTAATAAAAAAATTATCAGAGTCAGTTGTTATGAGAGATAACATAAGAGGAATCATGTTATTTTTCAATTTTTCAAATATAAAATATAAATAAATAACATTATTCTGGTTGATCCTGCCAGTAGTTATATGCTTGTCTCAAAGATTAAGCCATGCATGTCTAAGTACACACGAATTAAAAGTGAAACCGCAAAAGGCTCATTATATCAGTTATGGTTCATTAGATCGTTAACAGTTACTTGGATAACTGTGGTAATTCTAGAGCTAATACATGCAATATAAACACGGACCTTATGGAACGTGTGCTTTTATTAGGCTAAAACCAAGCGATTTTTTCGGAAATCGTTAATATGGTTGAACTCTAGATAATTTGCCGATCGTATGGTCTAGTACCGACGACAGATCTTTCAAATGTCTGCCCTATCAACTATTGATGGTAGTATCTAGGACTACCATGGTTGCTACGGGTAACGGGGAATCAGGGTTCGATTCCGGAGAGGGAGCCTGAGAAACGGCTACCACATCTAAGGAAGGCAGCAGGCGCGTAAATTACCCACTCCCAGTTCGGGGAGGTAGTGACGAAAAATAACAATACAGGACTCATATCCGAGGCCCTGTAATTGGAATGAGTACACTTTAAATCCGTTAACAAGGACCTATTGGAGGGCAAGTCTGGTGCCAGCAGCCGCGGTAATTCCAGCTCCAATAGCGTATATTAAAGTTGTTGCGGTTAAAACGTTCGTAGTTGAATTTGTGCTTCATACGGGTAGTAAAACTATAATTGTGGATTTTACATTACCTTATGTATGCAAGCGTATTACCGGTGGAGTTCTAATATATCAATTGTGCTTTTGTATGATTATGTATACCTCCTACTTAAACCTGCTTCAGTGCTCTTCATCGAGTGTTGTTGTGGGCCGGTACAATTACTTTGAACAAATTAGAGTGCTTAAAGCAGGCTCCAAATGCCTGAATATTTTGTGCATGGAATAATGAAATAAGACCTCTGATCTACTTTCATTGGTTTTTAGATCAAGAGGTAATGATTAATAGAAGCAGTTTGGGGGCATTAGTATTACGACGCGAGAGGTGAAATTCTTGGACCGTCGTAAGACTAACTTAAGCGAAAGCATTTGCCAAAGATGTTTTCATTAATCAAGAACGAAAGTTAGAGGTTCGAAGGCGATCAGATACCGCCCTAGTTCTAACCATAAACGATGCCAGCTAGCAATTGGGAGTAGCTACTTCTATGGCTCTCTCAGTCGCTTCCCGGGAAACCAAAGCTTTTGGGCTCCGGGGGAAGTATGGTTGCAAAGCTGAAACTTAAAGGAATTGACGGAAGGGCACCACCAGGAGTGGAGCCTGCGGCTTAATTTGACTCAACACGGGAAAACTTACCAGGTCCGAACATAAGTGTGTAAGACAGATTGATAGCTCTTTCTCGAATCTATGGGTGGTGGTGCATGGCCGTTCTTAGTTCGTGGAGTGATTTGTCTGGTTAATTCCGATAACGAACGAGACTCAAATATATTAAATAGATGCTTTCAGGATTATGGTGTTGAAGCTTTCATAGCCTTTATTCATGAATATAGTAAAATATAGACGTGTTTGAATGTGTTTATGTTAGTGGAGTCGTACCTGTTTGTTTGTCCCATTATAAGGACACTAGCTTCTTAAATGGACAAATTGCGTCTAGCAATAATGAGATTGAGCAATAACAGGTCTGGAATGCCCTTAGATGTCCTGGGCTGCACGCGCGCTACAATGAAAGTATCAACGTGTATTTCCTAGACCGAGAGGTCCGGGTAAACCGCTGAACCACTTTCATGCTTGGGATTGTGAACTGAAACTGTTCACATGAACTTGGAATTCCCAGTAAGTGTGAGTCATTAACTCGTATTGATTAAGTCCCTGCCCTTTGTACACACCGCCCGTCGCTACTACCGATTGAATTATTTAGTGAGGTCTCCGGACGTGATCACTGTGACGCTCACGTGTTACGGTTGTTTCGCAGAAGTTGACCGAACTTGAGTATTTAGAGGAAGTAAAAGTCGTAACAAGGTTTCCGTAGGTGAACCTGCGGAAGGATCATTAACGTGTTCCTTCTTAAAAAGAAACAATTAAAATAAAAAGCAAAAACAAATATAATATATAAAATTTATATATACAAAAACAAAATGGCAATAAATAAAATTGCAATATCAAAATATGCATAAAATGCATATAAAATAAAATGAAAAAAAAAAAAAACGAAATGAAAATGAAAAATTATAAGAAAAAATATTGTCAATAAATTAAATTGCAATATAAAAGAAAGAAAAATATGCGCTTGGTGAACGCTATATTTTTAAGAAAAATTATAAAAAATGTTAAATGAACATTTATATAGAGAAGAAGACTAATCAAAAAGAAAAAAATATGCGCTTGGGGCAACGCTATATTTTTAAATAAAATTATAAAAAAATGTTAAATGAACATTTATATAGAGAAGAAGACTAATCAAAAAGAAAAAAATATGCGCTTGGGGCAACGCTATATTTTTAAATAAAATTATAAAAAAATGTTAAATGAACATTTATATAGAAAAGAAGACTAATCGGAAAGAAAAAAATATGCGCCTTGGCAACGCTATATTTTTAAATAAAATTATAAAATGAATATTTATATAGAAAAGAAGACGACTAATCAAAAAGAAAAAAATATGCGCTTGGGGCAACGCTATATTTTTAAATAAAATTATAAAAAATGTCAAATGAACATTTATCTAGAAAAGAAGACTAATCAAGAAAATATTAATGGACAATGTTGTACTTATTCATAAGTTAAAGATTCTTCGGAATTTGACATTCGCAACATATAAACATTAATTAAAAAAATAATATTAGAAATTTTATATTTCTTTTATTAAAATTATTGACTTGTAAAAAAAAACAAAATTATCACTCTAAGCGGTGGATCACTCGGCTCATGGGTCGATGAAGAACGCAGCAAACTGTGCGTCATCGTGTGAACTGCAGGACACATGAACATCGACATTTTGAACGCATATCGCAGTCCATGCTGTTATGTACTTTAATTAATTTTGAAGTGCTGCTTGGACTACATATGGTTGAGGGTTGTGATACTATGCTAAAAAAGTTGCTTGTAGATGAAGAAGAATTTTAATATAATTATTATTCTTTTAAAATCTGCTTAAGCACATGTTATATTACTGGATTTTTTATTAAATTCATAATATTAATTTACAAAGTATACCTCAAAATGAATTTCAAATTCTATATTATCAATTAATTAAAAGAGGATGAATTAGTATAAATATACTAAACAAAAATTTATCAAAAATGAGACAAAAGCGAACAATTAGAATAAAATATACTTTACAAAAATTTATCAAAAATAAGACAATAAGCGAGCAATTAGAATAAAATATACTTTGAGACAATAAGCGAAAAATTACAAAAATAAAAATAAAAGTATATAAAGAAGTAAAGTAAATTTATTAAAAAAACTAATCTGAAGGCAAACAAAAATATTCACCTCTAAAATTTGATAAATAGATTTGATTTCAAATCCTGAGTATATAAAATAATAAAATGTAAGCTATGTTAAACAACCTCAACTCATATGAGATAACTCCCCGAATTTAAGCATATTAATGAGGGAAGGAAAAGAAACTAACAAGGATTTTCTTAGTAGCGGCGAGCGAAAAGAAATCAGTTCAGCACTAAGCCATTTTGTCTTTATGGCAAATATGGGATGCAGTGTATGGAACATCTATAATCTAGTATGAGAAATTAACGATTTAAGTCCTTCTTAAATGAGGCCATTTACCCATAGAGGGTGCCAGGCCCGTATAACGTTAATGATTACTAGAAGATGTTTCCAAAGAGTCGTGTTGCTTGATAGTGCAGCACTAAGTGGGTGGTAAACTCCATCTAAAACTAAATATAACCATGAGACCGATAGTAAACAAGTACCGTGAGGGAAAGTTGAAAAGAACTCTGAATAGAGAGTTAAACAGTACGTGAAACTGCTTAGAGGTTAAACCCGATGAACCTGAATATCCGTTATGAAAAATTCATCACTAATATAAAATTAAAAATAAAAATAGTGTGCAATTTTTTCATATAAGGACATTGTAATCTGATAATGTCATAAATATTTATCAAAAGATCTTATACTTAAGTTTATTCAAATTAGTTATTTTCGGATTTCTAACATAAAATAAATGTATTTGATTGGATAAATCATTGTCAGATATAATTATATAATGTGCTTAAATTCCTCGGAATTTTATAATAATAGATGGATCTATTGATTTGTTTATTTAATTATATGCACTATTATGATTAACAATGCGATAGATTCAGGATACCTTCGGGACCCGTCTTGAAACACGGACCAAGGAGTCTAACATATGTGCAAGTCATTGGGTATTTTTAATAAAACCCAATGGCATAATTAACTTAACTGTTAAAATGGGATTAGTTTAAATTTTATTATGAAATATAAATTCAATCCCGGGGCGTTCTATACAGTTATGCGTAATGATATTTATATTATTTATGCCTCTAACTAGAGCGTACCTTGAGCATATATGCTGTGACCCGAAAGATGGTGAACTATACTTGATCAGGTTGAAGTCAGGGGAAACCCTGATGGAAGACCGAAACAGTTCTGACGTGCAAATCGATTGTCAGAATTGAGTATAGGGGCGAAAGACTAATCGAACCATCTAGTAGCTGGTTCCCTCCGAAGTTTCCCTCAGGATAGCTGGTGCATTGAAAAATTATATAAAATAATCTTATCTGGTAAAGCGAATGATTAGAGGCCTTAGGGTCGAAACGATCTTAACCTATTCTCAAACTTTAAATGGGTAAGAACCTAGCCTTTCTTGATATGAAGGTTTAGGTTATGATATATTGTGCCCAGTGGGCCACTTTTGGTAAGCAGAACTGGCGCTGTGGGATGAACCAAACATAATGTTAAGGTGCCCAAATTAACAACTCATGCAGATACCATGAAAGGCGTTGGTTGCTTAAGACAGCAGGACGGTGGACATGGAAGTCGTAATCCGCTAAGGAGTGTGTAACAACTCACCTGCCGAAGCAACTAGCCCTTAAAATGGATGGCGCTTAAGTTGTATACCTACACATTATCGCTAAAGTAAATGATTTATATTTCAGTTTCGATTGAATATAAATTTTGAAACTTTAGTGAGTAGGAGGGTACAATGGTGTGCTTAGAAGTGTTTGGCGTAAGCCTGCATGGAGCCGCTATTGGTACAGATCTTGGTGGTAGTAGCAAATAATCGAATGAGACCTTGGAGGACTGAAGTGGAGAAGGGTTTCGTGTGAACAGTGGTTGATCACGAGTTAGTCGGTCCTAAGTTCAAGGCGAAAGCCGAAAATTTTCAAGTTATTAAAAATATAAATATTAAAAGGCAAGAAAAAAAAAGATTTTTGGTGGTTTTAAATATAAAAATAAAAATGCATGATTTTGGATTAA
>CATNUY010000007.1:285000-287500 GCA_951217065.1 Baccha elongata
TCAAAAATGAGACAAAAGCGAACAATTAGAATAAAATATACTTTACAAAAATTTATCAAAAATAAGACAATAAGCGAGCAATTAGAATAAAATATACTTTGAGACAATAAGCGAAAAATTACAAAAATAAAAATAAAAGTATATAAAGAAGTAAAGTAAATTTATTAAAAAAACTAATCTGAAGGCAAACAAAAATATTCACCTCTAAAATTTGATAAATAGATTTGATTTCAAATCCTGAGTATATAAAATAATAAAATGTAAGCTATGTTAAACAACCTCAACTCATATGAGATAACTCCCCGAATTTAAGCATATTAATGAGGGAAGGAAAAGAAACTAACAAGGATTTTCTTAGTAGCGGCGAGCGAAAAGAAATCAGTTCAGCACTAAGCCATTTTGTCTTTATGGCAAATATGGGATGCAGTGTATGGAACATCTATAATCTAGTATGAGAAATTAACGATTTAAGTCCTTCTTAAATGAGGCCATTTACCCATAGAGGGTGCCAGGCCCGTATAACGTTAATGATTACTAGAAGATGTTTCCAAAGAGTCGTGTTGCTTGATAGTGCAGCACTAAGTGGGTGGTAAACTCCATCTAAAACTAAATATAACCATGAGACCGATAGTAAACAAGTACCGTGAGGGAAAGTTGAAAAGAACTCTGAATAGAGAGTTAAACAGTACGTGAAACTGCTTAGAGGTTAAACCCGATGAACCTGAATATCCGTTATGAAAAATTCATCACTAATATAAAATTAAAAATAAAAATAGTGTGCAATTTTTTCATATAAGGACATTGTAATCTGATAATGTCATAAATATTTATCAAAAGATCTTATACTTAAGTTTATTCAAATTAGTTATTTTCGGATTTCTAACATAAAATAAATGTATTTGATTGGATAAATCATTGTCAGATATAATTATATAATGTGCTTAAATTCCTCGGAATTTTATAATAATAGATGGATCTATTGATTTGTTTATTTAATTATATGCACTATTATGATTAACAATGCGATAGATTCAGGATACCTTCGGGACCCGTCTTGAAACACGGACCAAGGAGTCTAACATATGTGCAAGTCATTGGGTATTTTTAATAAAACCCAATGGCATAATTAACTTAACTGTTAAAATGGGATTAGTTTAAATTTTATTATGAAATATAAATTCAATCCCGGGGCGTTCTATACAGTTATGCGTAATGATATTTATATTATTTATGCCTCTAACTAGAGCGTACCTTGAGCATATATGCTGTGACCCGAAAGATGGTGAACTATACTTGATCAGGTTGAAGTCAGGGGAAACCCTGATGGAAGACCGAAACAGTTCTGACGTGCAAATCGATTGTCAGAATTGAGTATAGGGGCGAAAGACTAATCGAACCATCTAGTAGCTGGTTCCCTCCGAAGTTTCCCTCAGGATAGCTGGTGCATTGAAAAATTATATAAAATAATCTTATCTGGTAAAGCGAATGATTAGAGGCCTTAGGGTCGAAACGATCTTAACCTATTCTCAAACTTTAAATGGGTAAGAACCTAGCCTTTCTTGATATGAAGGTTTAGGTTATGATATATTGTGCCCAGTGGGCCACTTTTGGTAAGCAGAACTGGCGCTGTGGGATGAACCAAACATAATGTTAAGGTGCCCAAATTAACAACTCATGCAGATACCATGAAAGGCGTTGGTTGCTTAAGACAGCAGGACGGTGGACATGGAAGTCGTAATCCGCTAAGGAGTGTGTAACAACTCACCTGCCGAAGCAACTAGCCCTTAAAATGGATGGCGCTTAAGTTGTATACCTACACATTATCGCTAAAGTAAATGATTTATATTTCAGTTTCGATTGAATATAAATTTTGAAACTTTAGTGAGTAGGAGGGTACAATGGTGTGCTTAGAAGTGTTTGGCGTAAGCCTGCATGGAGCCGCTATTGGTACAGATCTTGGTGGTAGTAGCAAATAATCGAATGAGACCTTGGAGGACTGAAGTGGAGAAGGGTTTCGTGTGAACAGTGGTTGATCACGAGTTAGTCGGTCCTAAGTTCAAGGCGAAAGCCGAAAATTTTCAAGTTATTAAAAATATAAATATTAAAAGGCAAGAAAAAAAAAGATTTTTGGTGGTTTTAAATATAAAAATAAAAATGCATGATTTTGGATTAATTTTTATTTTATAAAAATAAAATACTTGATAAATTTTGAACGAAAGGGAATACGGTTCCAATTCCGTAACCTGTTGAGTATCCGTTTGTTATTAAAAATGGGCTTTTTGCTCATCCTGGCAACAGGAACGACCATAAAGAAGCCGTCGAGAGATATCGAAAGAGTTTTCTTTTCTGTTTTATAGTCGTACTACCATGGAAGTCTTTCGAAGAGAGATATGGTAGATGGACTAGAAGAGCATGACATTTACTGTTGTGTCGATATTTTCTCCTCGGACCTTGAAAATTTATGGCAGGATTACGCAAACTTCTCAACAGGCCGTACCGA
>CATNUY010000007.1:292500-302483 GCA_951217065.1 Baccha elongata
AAAATATTATTATATTACACAAAAGAAAAATATCCACAAATTGAAGGCAAATATAAGACATATCATGAAAATAATATATAAAAAATTATTCTAAGTCCGAAATCAATGAAAAGAGTAAATAAAATTTTTTCAAGTTGAAAAAATTTTTTAAGTCCAAAAAATTTTCTAAGTCCAAAGACTTTAATCAAATGTTTTTTCTACCCTCACAGTCTGAGGTGCGAAGAAGCGCGTTTATAATCTATTATGTGGAAGGGACCTAAAAGTTGCAAAAAAATATTATTATATTACACAAAAGAAAAATATCCACAAATTGAAGGCAAATATAAGACATATCATGAAAATAATATATAAAAAATTATTCTAAGTCCGAAATCAATGAAAAGAGTAAATAAAATTTTTTCAAGTTGAAAAAATTTTTTAAGTCCAAAAAATTTTCTAAGTCCAAAGACTTTAATCAAATGTTTTTTCCACCCTCACAGTCTGAGGTGCGAAGAAGCGCATTTATAATCTATTATGTGGAAGGGACCTAAAAGTTGCAAAAAAATATTATTATATTACACAAAAGAAAAATATCCACAAATTGAAGGCAAATATAAGACATATCATGAAAATAATATATAAAAAATTATTCTAAGTCCGAAATCAATGAAAAGAGTAAATAAAATTTTTTCAAGTTGAAAAAATTTTTTAAGTCCAAAAAATTTTCTAAGTCCAAAGACTTTAATCAAATGTTTTTTCTACCCTCACAGTCTGAGGTGCGAAGAAGCGCATTTATAATCTATTATGTGGAAGGGACCTAAAAGTTGCAAAAAAATATTATTATATTACACAAAAGAAAAATATCCACAAATTGAAGGCAAATATAAGACATATCATGAAAATAATATATAAAAAATTATTCTAAGTCCGAAATCAATGAAAAGAGTAAATAAAATTTTTTCAAGTTGAAAAAATTTTTTAAGTCCAAAGACTTTATTCAAAATGTTTTTTTGGCATCACAAAGGTTGCTGCGATAATGTCTGTTTCTAAACTACTTTAAGGAATCGAGAAAATTTTTCGTTTTCCCCACGTTGGACGCAAGTGCCAATGTATCGTAACTTCACGGTCTATAAACTAGCTTTTATAGTCGAGAAATAACAACCAATTAGGGGTAGGTACTGAGATTTCGAGAATTTATTTCTATGAAGTAATTTTCTTGGATCTGCCTGTGAAAGCGAAAGGTACCAAAAAACAAAATGGTTGAGCCCATGACGGATTAGAAGTCCGCATTAGAAATTTACTTCACATTTATGGGTAGTGTGAAGTAAAGTTTATAATCTATTATGTGGAAGGGACCTAAAAGTTGCAAAAAAATATTATTATATTACACAAAAGAAAAATATCCACAAATTGAAGGCAAATATAAGACATATCATGAAAATAATATATAAAAAATTATTCTAAGTCCGAAATCAATGAAAAGAGTAAATAAAATTTTTTCAAGTTGAAAAAATTTTTTAAGTCCAAAAAATTTTCTAAGTCCAAAGACTTTAATCAAATGTTTTTTCTACCCTCACAGTCTGAGGTGCGAAGAAGCGCGTTTATAATCTATTATGTGGAAGGGACCTAAAAGTTGCAAAAAAATATTATTATATTACACAAAAGAAAAATATCCACAAATTGAAGGCAAATATAAGACATACCATGAAAATAATGTATAAAAAATTATTCTAAGTCCGAAATCAATGAAAAGAGTAAATAAAATTTTTTCAAGTTGAAAAAATTTTTTAAGTCCAAAAAATTTTCTAAGTCCAAAGACTTTAATCAAATGTTTTTTCTACCCTCACAGTCTGAGGTGCGAAGAAGCGCGTTTATAATCTATTATGTGGAAGGGACCTAAAAGTTGCAAAAAAATATTATTATATTACACAAAAGAAAAATATCCACAAATTGAAGGCAAATATAAGACATATCATGAAAATAATATATAAAAAATTATTCTAAGTCCGAAATCAATGAAAAGAGTAAATAAAATTTTTTCAAGTTGAAAAAATTTTTTAAGTCCAAAAAATTTTCTAAGTCCAAAGACTTTAATCAAATGTTTTTTCTACCCTCACAGTCTGAGGTGCGAAGAAGCGCATTTATAATCTATTATGTGGAAGGGACCTAAAAGTTGCAAAAAAATATTATTATATTACACAAAAGAAAAATATCCACAAATTGAAGGCAAATATAAGACATATCATGAAAATAATATATAAAAAATTATTCTAAGTCCGAAATCAATGAAAAGAGTAAATAAAATTTTTTCAAGTTGAAAAAATTTTTTAAGTCCAAAAAATTTTCTAAGTCCAAAGACTTTAATCAAATGTTTTTTCTACCCTCACAGTCTGAGGTGCGAAGAAGCGCGTTTATAATCTATTATGTGGAAGGGACCTAAAAGTTGCAAAAAAATATTATTATATTACACAAAAGAAAAATATCCACAAATTGAAGGCAAATATAAGACATATCATGAAAATAATATATAAAAAATTATTCTAAGTCCGAAATCAATGAAAAGAGTAAATAAAATTTTTTCAAGTTGAAAAAATTTTTTAAGTCCAAAAAATTTTCTAAGTCCAAAGACTTTAATCAAATGTTTTTTCTACCCTCACAGTCTGAGGTGCGAAGAAGCGCGTTTATAATCTATTATGTGGAAGGGACCTAAAAGTTGCAAAAAAATATTATTATATTACACAAAAGAAAAATATCCACAAATTGAAGGCAAATATAAGACATATCATGAAAATAATATATAAAAAATTATTCTAAGTCCGAAATCAATGAAAAGAGTAAATAAAATTTTTTCAAGTTGAAAAAATTTTTTAAGTCCAAAAAATTTTCTAAGTCCAAAGACTTTAATCAAATGTTTTTTCCACCCTCACAGTCTGAGGTGCGAAGAAGCGCATTTATAATCTATTATGTGGAAGGGACCTAAAAGTTGCAAAAAAATATTATTATATTACACAAAAGAAAAATATCCACAAATTGAAGGCAAATATAAGACATATCATGAAAATAATATATAAAAAATTATTCTAAGTCCGAAATCAATGAAAAGAGTAAATAAAATTTTTTCAAGTTGAAAAAATTTTTTAAGTCCAAAAAATTTTCTAAGTCCAAAGACTTTAATCAAATGTTTTTTCTACCCTCACAGTCTGAGGTGCGAAGAAGCGCATTTATAATCTATTATGTGGAAGGGACCTAAAAGTTGCAAAAAAATATTATTATATTACACAAAAGAAAAATATCCACAAATTGAAGGCAAATATAAGACATATCATGAAAATAATATATAAAAAATTATTCTAAGTCCGAAATCAATGAAAAGAGTAAATAAAATTTTTTCAAGTTGAAAAAATTTTTTAAGTCCAAAAAATTTTCTAAGTCCAAAGACTTTATTCAAAATGTTTTTTTGGCATCACAAAGGTTGCTGCGATAATGTCTGTTTCTAAACTACTTTAAGGAATCGAGAAAATTTTTCGTTTTCCCCACGTTGGACGCAAGTGCCAATGTATCGTAACTTCACGGTCTATAAACTAGCTTTTATAGTCGAGAAATAACAACCAATTAGGGGTAGGTACTGAGATTTCGAGAATTTATTTCTATGAAGTAATTTTCTTGGATCTGCCTGTGAAAGCGAAAGGTACCAAAAAACAAAATGGTTGAGCCCATGACGGATTAGAAGTCCGCATTAGAAATTTACTTCACATTTATGGGTAGTGTGAAGTAAATAAATGATAAAAGAATTTTTAATTCTTGGTTCATAAAAAAATAATATATTTTTAAAAAATATATAAAATTTACTTCAAAGAAAGTAAAAGAATTTATTAGAAATTTGAAAATATCATTGATATGTATTTGAAAGGTGCTCAGCTAAGTAAATAAACTCAATTACTACGAAAAGAGTTCACTATATTATAGGTTCTCTTATTGATGTTTTCTGAAAAAGTTGTACTTGAACCTTTGTAAAATGCATTTTCCCTTTATTCTCGATTACAAATTGGCAAATCTTTTAATAAAAAAATTATCAGAGTCAGTTGTTATGAGAGATAACATAAGAGGAATCATGTTATTTTTCAATTTTTCAAATATAAAATATAAATAAATAACATTATTCTGGTTGATCCTGCCAGTAGTTATATGCTTGTCTCAAAGATTAAGCCATGCATGTCTAAGTACACACGAATTAAAAGTGAAACCGCAAAAGGCTCATTATATCAGTTATGGTTCATTAGATCGTTAACAGTTACTTGGATAACTGTGGTAATTCTAGAGCTAATACATGCAATATAAACACGGACCTTATGGAACGTGTGCTTTTATTAGGCTAAAACCAAGCGATTTTTTCGGAAATCGTTAATATGGTTGAACTCTAGATAATTTGCCGATCGTATGGTCTAGTACCGACGACAGATCTTTCAAATGTCTGCCCTATCAACTATTGATGGTAGTATCTAGGACTACCATGGTTGCTACGGGTAACGGGGAATCAGGGTTCGATTCCGGAGAGGGAGCCTGAGAAACGGCTACCACATCTAAGGAAGGCAGCAGGCGCGTAAATTACCCACTCCCAGTTCGGGGAGGTAGTGACGAAAAATAACAATACAGGACTCATATCCGAGGCCCTGTAATTGGAATGAGTACACTTTAAATCCGTTAACAAGGACCTATTGGAGGGCAAGTCTGGTGCCAGCAGCCGCGGTAATTCCAGCTCCAATAGCGTATATTAAAGTTGTTGCGGTTAAAACGTTCGTAGTTGAATTTGTGCTTCATACGGGTAGTAAAACTATAATTGTGGATTTTACATTACCTTATGTATGCAAGCGTATTACCGGTGGAGTTCTAATATATCAATTGTGCTTTTGTATGATTATGTATACCTCCTACTTAAACCTGCTTCAGTGCTCTTCATCGAGTGTTGTTGTGGGCCGGTACAATTACTTTGAACAAATTAGAGTGCTTAAAGCAGGCTCCAAATGCCTGAATATTTTGTGCATGGAATAATGAAATAAGACCTCTGATCTACTTTCATTGGTTTTTAGATCAAGAGGTAATGATTAATAGAAGCAGTTTGGGGGCATTAGTATTACGACGCGAGAGGTGAAAATTCTTGGACCGTCGTAAGACTAACTTAAGCGAAAGCATTTGCCAAAGATGTTTTCATTAATCAAGAACGAAAGTTAGAGGTTCGAAGGCGATCAGATACCGCCCTAGTTCTAACCATAAACGATGCCAGCTAGCAAATTGGGAGTAGCTACTTCTATGGCTCTCTCAGTCGCTTCCCGGGAAACCAAAGCTTTTGGGCTCCGGGGGAAGTATGGTTGCAAAGCTGAAACTTAAAGGAATTGACGGAAGGGCACCACCAGGAGTGGAGCCTGCGGCTTAATTTGACTCAACACGGGAAAACTTACCAGGTCCGAACATAAGTGTGTAAGACAGATTGATAGCTCTTTCTCGAATCTATGGGTGGTGGTGCATGGCCGTTCTTAGTTCGTGGAGTGATTTGTCTGTTAATTCCGATAACGAACGAGACTCAAATATATTAAATAGATGCTTTCAGGATTATGGTGTTGAAGCTTTCATAGCCTTTATTCATGAATATAGTAAAATATAGACGTGTTTGAATGTGTTTATGTTAGTGGAGTCGTACCTGTTTGTTTGTCCCATTATAAGGACACTAGCTTCTTAAATGGACAAATTGCGTCTAGCAATAATGAGATTGAGCAATAACAGGTCTGGAATGCCCTTAGATGTCCTGGGCTGCACGCGCGCTACAATGAAAGTATCAACGTGTATTTCCTAGACCGAGAGGTCCGGGTAAACCGCTGAACCACTTTCATGCTTGGGATTGTGAACTGAAACTGTTCACATGAACTTGGAATTCCCAGTAAGTGTGAGTCATTAACTCGTATTGATTAAGTCCCTGCCCTTTGTACACACCGCCCGTCGCTACTACCGATTGAATTATTTAGTGAGGTCTCCGGACGTGATCACTGTGACGCTCACGTGTTACGGTTGTTTCGCAGAAGTTGACCGAACTTGAGTATTTAGAGGAAGTAAAAGTCGTAACAAGGTTTCCGTAGGTGAACCTGCGGAAGGATCATTAACGTGTTCCTTCTTAAAAAGAAACAATTAAAAATAAAAAGCAAAAACAAATATAATATATAAAAATTTATATATACAAAAAACAAAATGGCAATAAATAAAATTGCAATATCAAAATATGCATAAAATGCATATAAAATAAAATGAAAAAAAAAAAAAACGAAATGAAAATGAAAAATTATAAGAAAAAATATTGTCAATAAATTAAATTGCAATATAAAAGAAAGAAAAATATGCGCTTGGTGAACGCTATATTTTTAAGAAAAATTATAAAAAATGTTAAATGAACATTTATATAGAGAAGAAGACTAATCAAAAAGAAAAAAATATGCGCTTGGGGCAACGCTATATTTTTAAATAAAATTATAAAAAAATGTTAAATGAACATTTATATAGAGAAGAAGACTAATCAAAAAGAAAAAAATATGCGCTTGGGGCAACGCTATATTTTTAAATAAAATTATAAAAAAATGTTAAATGAACATTTATATAGAAAAGAAGACTAATCGGAAAGAAAAAAATATGCGCCTTGGCAACGCTATATTTTTAAATAAAATTATAAAATGAATATTTATATAGAAAAGAAGACGACTAATCAAAAAGAAAAAAATATGCGCTTGGGGCAACGCTATATTTTTAAATAAAATTATAAAAAAATGTCAAATGAACATTTATCTAGAAAAGAAGACTAATCAAGAAAATATTAATGGACAATGTTGTACTTATTCATAAGTTAAAGATTCTTCGGAATTTGACATTCGCAACATATAAACATTAATTAAAAAAATAATATTAGAAATTTTATATTTCTTTTATTAAAATTATTGACTTGTAAAAAAAAACAAAATTATCACTCTAAGCGGTGGATCACTCGGCTCATGGGTCGATGAAGAACGCAGCAAACTGTGCGTCATCGTGTGAACTGCAGGACACATGAACATCGACATTTTGAACGCATATCG
The DNA here is from genome assembly GCA_951217065.1 of Baccha elongata. NCBI lineage: Eukaryota > Metazoa > Arthropoda > Insecta > Diptera > Syrphidae > Baccha > Baccha elongata. The sequence goes on from CATNUY010000007.1 coordinate 299,592, forward strand.
CAGTCCATGCTGTTATGTACTTTAATTAATTTTGAAGTGCTGCTTGGACTACATATGGTTGAGGGTTGTGATACTATGCTAAAAAGTTGCTTGTAGATGAAGAAGAATTTTAATATAATTATTATTCTTTTAAAATCTGCTTAAGCACATGTTATATTACTGGATTTTTTATTAAATTCATAATATTAATTTACAAAGTATACCTCAAAATGAATTTCAAATTCTATATTATCAATTAATTAAAAGAGGATGAATTAGTATAAATATACTAAACAAAAATTTATCAAAAATGAGACAAAAGCGAACAATTAGAATAAAATATACTTTACAAAAATTTATCAAAAATAAGACAATAAGCGAGCAATTAGAATAAAATATACTTTGAGACAATAAGCGAAAAATTACAAAAATAAAAATAAAAGTATATAAAGAAGTAAAGTAAATTTATTAAAAAAACTAATCTGAAGGCAAACAAAAATATTCACCTCTAAAATTTGATAAATAGATTTGATTTCAAATCCTGAGTATATAAAATAATAAAATGTAAGCTATGTTAAACAACCTCAACTCATATGAGATAACTCCCCGAATTTAAGCATATTAATGAGGGAAGGAAAAGAAACTAACAAGGATTTTCTTAGTAGCGGCGAGCGAAAAGAAATCAGTTCAGCACTAAGCCATTTTGTCTTTATGGCAAATATGGGATGCAGTGTATGGAACATCTATAATCTAGTATGAGAAATTAACGATTTAAGTCCTTCTTAAATGAGGCCATTTACCCATAGAGGGTGCCAGGCCCGTATAACGTTAATGATTACTAGAAGATGTTTCCAAAGAGTCGTGTTGCTTGATAGTGCAGCACTAAGTGGGTGGTAAACTCCATCTAAAACTAAATATAACCATGAGACCGATAGTAAACAAGTACCGTGAGGGAAAGTTGAAAAGAACTCTGAATAGAGAGTTAAACAGTACGTGAAACTGCTTAGAGGTTAAACCCGATGAACCTGAATATCCGTTATGAAAAATTCATCACTAATATAAAATTAAAAATAAAAATAGTGTGCAATTTTTTCATATAAGGACATTGTAATCTGATAATGTCATAAATATTTATCAAAAGATCTTATACTTAAGTTTATTCAAATTAGTTATTTTCGGATTTCTAACATAAAATAAATGTATTTGATTGGATAAATCATTGTCAGATATAATTATATAATGTGCTTAAATTCCTCGGAATTTTATAATAATAGATGGATCTATTGATTTGTTTATTTAATTATATGCACTATTATGATTAACAATGCGATAGATTCAGGATACCTTCGGGACCCGTCTTGAAACAACGGACCAAGGAGTCTAACATATGTGCAAGTCATTGGGTATTTTTAATAAAACCCAATGGCATAATTAACTTAACTGTTAAAATGGGATTAGTTTAAATTTTATTATGAAATATAAATTCAATCCCGGGGCGTTCTATACAGTTATGCGTAATGATATTTATATTATTTATGCCTCTAACTAGAGCGTACCTTGAGCATATATGCTGTGACCCGAAAGATGGTGAACTATACTTGATCAGGTTGAAGTCAGGGGAAACCCTGATGGAAGACCGAAACAGTTCTGACGTGCAAATCGATTGTCAGAATTGAGTATAGGGGCGAAAGACTAATCGAACCATCTAGTAGCTGGTTCCCTCCGAAGTTTCCCTCAGGATAGCTGGTGCATTGAAAAATTATATAAAATAATCTTATCTGGTAAAGCGAATGATTAGAGGCCTTAGGGTCGAAACGATCTTAACCTATTCTCAAACTTTAAATGGGTAAGAACCTAGCCTTTCTTGATATGAAGGTTTAGGTTATGATATATTGTGCCCAGTGGGCCACTTTTGGTAAGCAGAACTGGCGCTGTGGGATGAACCAAACATAATGTTAAGGTGCCCAAATTTACAACTCATGCAGATACCATGAAAGGCGTTGGTTGCTTAAGACAGCAGGACGGTGGACATGGAAGTCGTAATCCGCTAAGGAGTGTGTAACAACTCACCTGCCGAAGCAACTAGCCCTTAAAATGGATGGCGCTTAAGTTGTATACCTACACATTATCGCTAAAGTAAATGATTTATATTTCAGTTTCGATTGAATATAAATTTTGAAACTTTAGTGAGTAGGAGGGTACAATGGTGTGCTTAGAAGTGTTTGGCGTAAGCCTGCATGGAGCCGCTATTGGTACAGATCTTGGTGGTAGTAGCAAATAATCGAATGAGACCTTGGAGGACGAAGTGGAGAAGGGTTTCGTGTGAACAGTGGTTGATCACGAGTTAGTCGGTCCTAAGTTCAAGGCGAAAGCCGAAAATTTTCAAGTTATTAAAAATATAAATATTAAAAGGCAAGAAAAAAAAAGATTTTTGGTGGTTTTAAATATAAAAATAAAAATGCATGATTTTGGATTAATTTTTATTTTATAAAAATAAAATACTTGATAAATTTTGAACGAAAGGGAATACGGTTCCAATTCCGTAACCTGTTGAGTATCCGTTTGTTATTAAAAATGGGCTTTTTGCTCATCCTGGCAACAGGAACGACCATAAAGAAGCCGTCGAGAGATATCGAAAGAGTTTTCTTTTCTGTTTTATAGTCCTACCATGGAAGTCTTTCGAAGAGAGATATGGTAGATGGACTAGAAGAGCATGACATTTACTGTTGTGTCGATATTTTCTCCTCGGACCTTGAAAATTTATGGCAGGATTACGCAAACTTCTCAACAGGCCGTACCGATATCCGCAGCTGGTCTCCAAGGTGAAGAGTCTCTAGTCGATAGAATAATGTAGGTAAGGGAAGTCGGCAAATTAGATCCGTAACTTCGGGATAAGGATTGGCTCTGAAGATT
>CATNUY010000008.1:0-2500 GCA_951217065.1 Baccha elongata
GTAGTAGTAGTAGTAGTAGTAGTAGTAGTAGTAGTAGTAGTAGTAGTAGTAGTAGTAGTAGTAGTAGTAGTAGTAGTAGTAGTAGTAGTAGTAGTAGTAGTAGTAGTAGTAGTAGTAGTAGTAGTAGTAGTAGTAGTAGTAGTAGTAGTAGTAGTAGTAGTAGTAGTAGTAGTAGTAGTAGTAGTAGTAGTAGTAGTAGTAGTAGTAGTAGTAGTAGTAGTAGTAGTAGTAGTAGTAGTAGTAGTAGTAGTAGTAGTAGTAGTAGTAGTAGTAGTAGTAGTAGTAGTAGTAGTAGTAGTAGTAGTAGTAGTAGTAGTAGTAGTAGTAGTAGTAGTAGTAGTAGTAGTAGTAGTAGTAGTAGTAGTAGTAGTAGTAGTAGTAGTAGTAGTAGTAGTAGTAGTAGTAGTAGTAGTAGTAGTAGTAGTAGTAGTAGTAGTAGTAGTAGTAGTAGTAGTAGTAGTAGTAGTAGTAGTAGTAGTAGTAGTAGTAGTAGTAGTAGTAGTAGTAGTAGTAGTAGTAGTAGTAGTAGTAGTAGTAGTAGTAGTAGTAGTAGTAGTAGTAGTAGTAGTAGTAGTAGTAGTAGTAGTAGTAGTAGTAGTAGTAGTAGTAGTAGTAGTAGTAGTAGTAGTAGTAGTAGTAGTAGTAGTAGTAGTAGTAGTAGTAGTAGTAGTAGTAGTAGTAGTAGTAGTAGTAGTAGTAGTAGTAGTAGTAGTAGTAGTAGTAGTAGTAGTAGTAGTAGTAGTAGTAGTAGTAGTAGTAGTAGTAGTAGTAGTAGTAGTAGTAGTAGTAGTAGTAGTAGTAGTAGTAGTAGTAGTAGTAGTAGTAGTAGTAGTAGTAGTAGTAGTAGTAGTAGTAGTAGTAGTAGTAGTAGTAGTAGTAGTAGTAGTAGTAGTAGTAGTAGTAGTAGTAGTAGTAGTAGTAGTAGTAGTAGTAGTAGTAGTAGTAGTAGTAGTAGTAGTAGTAGTAGTAGTAGTAGTAGTAGTAGTAGTAGTAGTAGTAGTAGTAGTAGTAGTAGTAGTAGTAGTAGTAGTAGTAGTAGTAGTAGTAGTAGTAGTAGTAGTAGTAGTAGTAGTAGTAGTAGTAGTAGTAGTAGTAGTAGTAGTAGTAGTAGTAGTAGTAGTAGTAGTAGTAGTAGTAGTAGTAGTAGTAGTAGTAGTAGTAGTAGTAGTAGTAGTAGTAGTAGTAGTAGTAGTAGTAGTAGTAGTAGTAGTAGTAGTAGTAGTAGTAGTAGTAGTAGTAGTAGTAGTAGTAGTAGTAGTAGTAGTAGTAGTAGTAGTAGTAGTAGTAGTAGTAGTAGTAGTAGTAGTAGTAGTAGTAGTAGTAGTAGTAGTAGTAGTAGTAGTAGTAGTAGTAGTAGTAGTAGTAGTAGTAGTAGTAGTAGTAGTAGTAGTAGTAGTAGTAGTAGTAGTAGTAGTAGTAGTAGTAGTAGTAGTAGTAGTAGTAGTAGTAGTAGTAGTAGTAGTAGTAGTAGTAGTAGTAGTAGTAGTAGTAGTAGTAGTAGTAGTAGTAGTAGTAGTAGTAGTAGTAGTAGTAGTAGTAGTAGTAGTAGTAGTAGTAGTAGTAGTAGTAGTAGTAGTAGTAGTAGTAGTAGTAGTAGTAGTAGTAGTAGTAGTAGTAGTAGTAGTAGTAGTAGTAGTAGTAGTAGTAGTAGTAGTAGTAGTAGTAGTAGTAGTAGTAGTAGTAGTAGTAGTAGTAGTAGTAGTAGTAGTAGTAGTAGTAGTAGTAGTAGTAGTAGTAGTAGTAGTAGTAGTAGTAGTAGTAGTAGTAGTAGTAGTAGTAGTAGTAGTAGTAGTAGTAGTAGTAGTAGTAGTAGTAGTAGTAGTAGTAGTAGTAGTAGTAGTAGTAGTAGTAGTAGTAGTAGTAGTAGTAGTAGTAGTAGTAGTAGTAGTAGTAGTAGTAGTAGTAGTAGTAGTAGTAGTAGTAGTAGTAGTAGTAGTAGTAGTAGTAGTAGTAGTAGTAGTAGTAGTAGTAGTAGTAGTAGTAGTAGTAGTAGTAGTAGTAGTAGTAGTAGTAGTAGTAGTAGTAGTAGTAGTAGTAGTAGTAGTAGTAGTAGTAGTAGTAGTAGTAGTAGTAGTAGTAGTAGTAGTAGTAGTAGTAGTAGTAGTAGTAGTAGTAGTAGTAGTAGTAGTAGTAGTAGTAGTAGTAGTAGTAGTAGTAGTAGTAGTAGTAGTAGTAGTAGTAGTAGTAGTAGTAGTAGTAGTAGTAGTAGTAGTAGTAGTAGTAGTAGTAGTAGTAGTAGTAGTAGTAGTAGTAGTAGTAGTAGTAGTAGTAGTAGTAGTAGTAGTAGTAGTAGTAGTAGTAGTAGTAGTAGTAGTAGTAGTAGTAGTAGTAGTAGTAGTAGTAGTAGTAGTAGTAGTAGTAGTAGTAGTAGTAGTAGTAGTAGTAGTAGTAGTAGTAGTAGTAGTAGTAGTAGTAGTAGTAGTAGTAGTAGTAGTAGTAGTAGTAGTAGTAGTAGTAGTAGTAGTAGTAGTAGTAGTAGTAGTAGTAGTAGTAGTAGTAG
>CATNUY010000008.1:7500-66181 GCA_951217065.1 Baccha elongata
GATGCAATTTACATTTTAAATTTAGATCTCAAAGATGCTTTTCTAAAGATTCCCCTTGAAGAATTTTCTAAGGAACGAACAGCTTTCACTGTGCCGGGAAAACCACTTTTGCAGCTCGTCGTTGGTTTTTAGGCTTGTGCGGATGGAACAGACGATTTGTACAATATAATTCGGCTATAGCCGGTCCACTTACCGACACTCGAAAAATAAGTAACTCCAAGTTTGTTTTAGACTCAAGCTTTCAAAACTAAAATCAGCTCTAGTTACCTCCCCAGTTTTAATTAATCCTGTTTTTTCAAGACCGTTAAAGATCCAATGTAATGCTTCAAATCAATTTTAATTTTTTTTTAATTCGCGATAATGGTTTGCTCTGCAACAGCCTGCCCTGATAGCTCAAACAATCAGCCTTTGTTTGCATGTTTTGGAACCTGTGGCAATCTTTATCATGCCAAATGTGTTGGTTCCACGAATGCATTCATTGAAAAAATAATGGCTTCGAAAATTGCCTTTTGGTACTGCACCGACTGCCGCAAAATATCCATTTCGCAGCTAGCTTTTAAGATGAATTCTTTCAAAGAAAACATATTAAAACTGTCTGCAGGGTTTGAGGACTTGCTTACAAATTTCAATACTGCAGTCTCAAACGTATCCACTTTTTGTCCTTTAAATGATAAGGTTAACATATAAACATCAACTGATGATCTGATCCAAGGACCTCCCCTTGCTTCTGTCTCATTAGTTGACAAGGATTTGTTTGCAGAATCCTCTTCATTTGCTAGTACTCTTCTTGCCCCAGTTGTTAAAAATGGTAAGAAGAGGGGACGAGAAAAATCAGTGATTAAAAATACGAGTCCTCCCCAAAAGCGAACCAATCTCAGGAGTTGTTCAAACCGTAATAATGCTTCGGTTTCACCTGGGTCATCTCAGACCGTCAGTCCTACTTTAATGCCTATTTCAAATATAGATGGTGATATGGATTGTGAAACCATATCGGATCCTCTTGTATCAACTGATTCTTGTCCTAGACCTATTGAGGCTGTCCCGAAACCAAAGTCTATTTTTGTATCGCGTTTGAATCCAGATATTGTTGTTCATGATATTGTTTCCCATTTAGTATCTAACAAATGCATTCCTGACAAAGCGTCTATTAAATGCACGAAGATAAGCAAAGTAAATAGTTTCGTTTCTTCTTTTAAAATAGTTGCCAATCCCACACTATTCGATTCAATCACTAACAATAATAACTGGCCAACTGAAGCTCTTGTAAAAGAATTCACAACTGTCAAAAAAAAACAGACCTCGGCGAGTTATATCGAAAAATTCGGCAGCAAAAAACTGAACAGGATTACCCTCTTTAATCAGAATGTTAGAGGGCTTCGCAGCAAAACTGCCAATTTATATACTAACTCTCAAGCTTTTTCAAATGACATCTTTGTTTTAACGGAAACCTGGCTGAATTCTAGCTATTTGGACACAGAACTTTTCAATCAAGAGTTCTTAGTTTACAGAAAAGATCGTCATGTTGATAAACCTTAAGAAGTAGGAGGCGGTGTTCTGATCGCTGTTCGTAATCGTCTTTTATCAACGTCTATTTCTTTTCCATTTGTTCTTTCTATTGACTTAGTATGTATCAAATTAAAAATACAGTCTAAGCTAATATATTTTTTAAATGTATATATTCCACCAAAAAGTTCAATCGAATTGTATAATGAACTTGCTATGGCCTTAGATTTTATTATTGACTTGTCTTGCCCCAACAGCAATTTTTTACTTCTCGGAGATTTTAATCTGCCCCATATAGAGTGGGTTCCTTCGGAAGATGGTTCTTATCAGGAAGCTACATCAACATCTTCACAAACAGAGCTTCTTTCTTTGGATGGTATTTATTGTACTGACTTACAGCAAGTAAGCTGTATTAAAAATTTTAAAAATCGAGTACTCGATTTAGTATTTTCTTCTGACGCTATTAGTACTGTTGTTCTCGAATCTAGTTCTGGCATTACTAATATAGACAACTACCATGGGAATCTCTTTGAAACAGGACCCTAAAAGCTTTTGGCATTTTGTTAACTCGAAGAAAAATTCGGATGGCTTCCCAGCGAGTTTTATATATAAAAACTCTTCGGTACATAATCCCAGTGATATTTGCAATGCGTTCGCAAATAATTTTTCAAACTCCTTTGTTGATACTCATGTAAGTGTTGATAAAGATTTTTTTAAAGACGTGAACACCTACCCGCAAGTAAGTTTTAACACTATTCCTGTGGAACAAGATAGGGTCTTACACTTTTTGTCATTATTGAATGACGATTGCTCCTATGGCCCCGACGGTATACCCCCAATTATTCTGAAAAAGTGTAGTCGTGTATTGGTGCAGCCCTTGCAATTATTATTTAAGCTTTCGTTAAAGTCTGGGAAATATTCTTCATTCATTCTTCATCATTCTTCATCATTTCTCACTCCTGTTTTTAAAAAAGGCGACAAATTTGACATCAAAAACTATAGACCTATTTCTAAATTGTCCTGTATCCCTAAGCTTTTTGAACAGGTTGTATGTAAAAGTCTTTTATTCTTTGGTAAGAACATTATATGTAAACAGCAACACGGTTTCGTGCAGAAACGGTCTACTGTTACAAACCTTCTTACATTTTTACATAATTGTTCAAATGCAGTAGAAAGTGGTTCTGAAGTAGGTTGTATATACACAGATTAGAAAATAGAACTTACCAGGTTAAATTTAGAAATTCCATTTCTAATACTTTCGTTGCCCATTCAGGCGTACTCCAGGGAAGCCATTTGGGTCCATTCTTATTTATTCTTGCTATAAATTATGTTTCTTCTTTTATACGCTTTAGTGAGATTCTCATATTTGCAGATGATATGAAAATTTATAAATCAATCAAATCTCCCAATGATCATACTCTTTTGCAGGCTGATCTTGATAGTTTCAGTATTTGGTGTAATAAGAATGGGTTAACTCTTAATCCTATAGAATGCCAAACTATTACTTTCTCAAAGAAAAAAGTTCCAAGTGACTTTGAATATTGTATAACACAAAATAAAATTAATCGTGTTTTTAGTTTTAAGGACTTAGGAGTTAATTTTAGTGTTAATCTGGAATTTTCTGAACATGTTAACTTTATTGTAAAAAAGGCGAACTCTATGCTTGGATTCATAAAACGGTGGGCAAAGGAATTTAACGATCCATACGTTACCCTCTCTTTGTATAACTGTTATGTTAGGCCGCATCTTGAGTATGCCTCACAAGTATGGACCCCTTTCTATGAAATCCATAAGAAACGTATTGAATCAGTCCAGCATAATTTTATTCGCTTTGCTCTTAAAAGCCTTCCATGGGCTGATCCTTATAACCTGCCACCATACAAGCATCAGATAAGGCTTTTGCAGATGCAATCTTTATATCAACGTAGATTAAACAATGACTTAATTTTTCTACATCAACTTATCTCTGGACAAATTGATTCGTCGGACCTGTTAGCCTTTATTGGTTTTAACTACCGCGGACGGTCGTACCATCTTCGAAGTTCTGAGCTTTTTAATATTGAACATCACAGAACCAATTATGGCATGCATGAGCCTCTCACGCGGATGAGTAAGTTATATAACTTGAATGGGGGTGTGTTGGATTTTAATTTAAATAAAAGTAATTTAAAAACTATTTTCAGAACCAGTGCTCCACGATCCTAAATGTTTCTGTGTCATTTTGTTTTAATTTTGACTTTATATGTTTTCAGGTTTTTATGTGCATGTGTTTTTGTTTTTGTTGCATTGTGCTTACTAACAACTAACACCTGCACTAAGTGATGAGCCAGTGGGACACATTATATGTGTTGTAATTGTGGATTTTGGATGAAATCTTATTCTTCCTTCGGCTTATTTGGTCATTAGTAGTGACAATGAAACAAAGTTTACATTGATTTTCCCAACGTTTCGACAGAGATTTCTGTCCTCTTCAGGGGATCTTTATTAACACATAATAAAATAAGATATATTTAGAACATGTAAGCACACAGTGGTTTAATAATTATACAACTTACTTTAAAACAGATGAAAAAAAAAAAAAAAAAAAAAATTAAAATAAACAATCAAAAATTTAAAAAAAACAAAATTATTTAAAATTTAAATAATTAAATAAAAAAACAATTGATTTAAATGAAAAAACAAACAATTTTTATATAAAGCACTTCGACTGACGAAGTATTGTCGAATGAATGTTATATTTTGTTGTTGCAGCAAACTAGAGAGCAGTAGACGGATGAAATGTTGTGAGTGTCTTGTTTCCTATTCATGTTATTTTTCGTGTTCAGAATGTGAAGTGTTTCCAGAGTATATCTTTTTGAGGCGTGTTTCTCAGATTGAAGGATTTTTACACATTCGAAATCGGGTTTATGGCCTTTTTCAATGCTGTGTGTAGCAAGGGCTGTTTTTTCAGAGCTGTTAGATTTTAAATCTGATTTATGGTTGGCCATTCGTTGTTTTAAAAACTGTTTGGTAGTTCCCACATAACACAGATTGCACGTTTCGCTTTCGTTGCCCAGGCAGCTAATCTTGTAGATGACGTCCGTCCGTTTATCCTTTTCCGGTTTTGCTTTGAGTTGAGTGAAGAGAGGCGCTAATGTGTTGTGTGATTTGTAAGCTATTTGGATATCCTGAATTTTTGGTGATATGATTTCTCTAAAGTTTTCAGCAAGCTTCGGAACGTACACCATACTTTTGTAAAATCCAATTTCAGCTACAGCTTTATTATCTCCAACAGTTTTGTTTTTTTGTTGGAGTATTAAACCTCTAATAAGCTCTCCTGGGTAACCATTATCGACAAGGATTTGAGTGACAATTTTCTCATTGGCAGAGTGAAACTGCTTGTCACTCAACGAAAAGACTTTGTGGATAAGATTAGAAGCGGTGTTGATGATGATATGCCTGGCTTGATTTGAACGATAATTGACAAGTCGTCCCGATGCTGTCGGTTTTTGATGCCAATTAAACAATAAACGACTGTCGTGTCGATGGATTTTGACATCTAAAAATGTAATTGTCCTGTTTTCTTCGTTTTCAGTAGTAAACTGGATTTTTTGGTGGAAAGTATTAAGTAGACGTAATGTCTCATCTATTTTGCGGTAGTCGATTACCACAAAAATATCATCTACATACTTAGACAAAAAACGAGGTTTATCGATCTTATTGAAAGTTTCATCAAGCAGATGATCAAGTACCAAGTCCGCAATGGTTGGCGACAGCGGGTTACCCATTGGCATGCCATGAATTTGCTTATAAATGTTATTATTATATTGCAAATAATTATTTTCTTTCAGACAAAAGTCAAGGATTTCGAGAAATTTGTTTTGTGTTAATTTGGTATTTGGTTGTATTGTTTCCCATCTCTTCTTAACAATACTTGTGGCAAGATGTACTGGTATGTTGGTAAAAAGAGATACCACATCAAACGACGCTAACACATCATTTTCTGATAATTCTACCAGTTTAGCTTTTTCTAAAAACTCAAACGAGTTTTTAACAGAATATATAGAATTCTTCGTCGCTGACTGTAAAATTTTACCTACATACTTAGCTAACTCATAGCAAGGCAAATTCATAGAGGAAGTGATCGGTCGAAGAGGAATATTTTGTTTGTGTATTTTTGGCAAACCATATATAGAAGGAACCTGTGCCGTATATGTTGTCAACCTGTTCTTGTCTCTATCATCTATGATTTGGCTTTTGTGAAGCCACTTGACTATTTGGTTGTTTTTATTTTGAAGTGTTGTTGTAGGGTCATTGCGTATGCTTCTGTACGTGGAGCTGTCTGACAACAAGCTCATCATTCCCTTTTCATACATCGTTCTGTCCATTGCGACAGTCACATTTCCTTTATCAGCCGGTATGATGATAATGTTGTTGTTTCTTTTGAGAAATAAAGTTGAGTCTTTGTGTACTTTCGATATGTACTTTGCAAACTGATCGTGTTGTTGGTGGCGTTGGAAAGAGTGCAACATATTACCAAATTGAGCTCGGGTTACTTCTTGTTCTTTTTCATCTTTCATATTACGTATAACCTCTTCACCGTCGGCAATCAATTGGAAGAGAGGAAATGAGTGTTTATCAACAGGTAGCGCAAATTTTTTTCCCATCGATAGCAGCCATTTAATTTCCAAAGGAAAATCAATGCTGCTTTTATTGACAAACCATTTGTCATGAACCTTAATATTAAGCATTCTCCAAAGAGATACTTTTAATTGTTCAATTTTATGAACCGAAATCGCTTGTTTTTCTGTTTTCATATCGCGGAAAACTTGATTTTGTTTCGTGATGAACTGTGTATATTCATCGGGTGTTAATTGTTCTTTGATACGTTTGCGTATAGTATTAAGGACGTTATTTGTACGTTTCGTTTTATGACAAATGTCTGTTATTTCAACGTTTAGTATTTTTTGGTGAAATTTTAATTCAATTTTATAAAAGAGACGGAGTGATTCATCAGAGGAAAACAGTTCTTGTGTATTTTTTGTTGAATTTGTTATGTGTTTGGGGATGAGACCATAGTCTCTACATGTCAATAGAAAAATTTGTTGTTGTTTTTGGCAGACTAGTTTTCTTTGGGTATTGCTGTATTGTTTTAAATTTGTACATACATGTTCTCCGTGTTTATATTTTATATGTTGGTAGTAATTTTTCATGATGGTGGATAGATCTCTTTTCGGCAGGCCGTCCGATGTAATATTTGAAATTTGTTTTGACCAATTTAGATTATAATTGTGGATTTTGGATGAAATCTTATTCTTCCTTCGGCTTATTTGGTCATTAGTAGTGACAATGAAACAAAGTTTACATTGATTTTCCCAACGTTTCGACAGAGATTTCTGTCCTCTTCAGGGGATCTTTATTAACACATAATAAAATAAGATATATTTAGAACATGTAAGCACACAGTGGTTTAATAATTATACAACTTACTTTAAAACAGATGAAAAAAAAAAAAAAAAAAAAAAAATTAAAATAAACAATCAAAAATTTAAAAAAAACAAAATTATTTAAAATTTAAATAATTAAATAAAAAAACAATTGATTTAAATGAAAAAACAAACAATTTTTATATAAAGCACTTCGACTGACGAAGTATTGTCGAATGAATGTTATATTTTGTTGTTGCAGCAAACTAGAGAGCAGTAGACGGATGAAATGTTGTGAGTGTCTTGTTTCCTATTCATGTTATTTTTCGTGTTCAGAATGTGAAGTGTTTCCAGAGTATATCTTTTTGAGGCGTGTTTCTCAGATTGAAGGATTTTTACACATTCGAAATCGGGTTTATGGCCTTTTTCAATGCTGTGTGTAGCAAGGGCTGTTTTTTCAGAGCTGTTAGATTTTAAATCTGATTTATGGTTGGCCATTCGTTGTTTTAAAAACTGTTTGGTAGTTCCCACATAACACAGATTGCACGTTTCGCTTTCGTTGCCCAGGCAGCTAATCTTGTAGATGACGTCCGTCCGTTTATCCTTTTCCGGTTTTGCTTTGAGTTGAGTGAGTTGAGTCATATCACCAAAAATTCAGGATATCCAAATAGCTTACAAATCACACAACACATTAGCGCCTCTCTTCACTCAACTCAAAGCAAAACCGGAAAAGGATAAACGGACGGACGTCATCTACAAGATTAGCTGCCTGGGCAACGAAAGCGAAACGTGCAATCTGTGTTATGTGGGAACTACCAAACAGTTTTTAAAACAACGAATGGCCAACCATAAATCAGATTTAAAATCTAACAGCTCTGAAAAAACAGCCCTTGCTACACACAGCATTGAAAAAGGCCATAAACCCGATTTCGAATGTGTAAAAATCCTTCAATCTGAGAAACACGCCTCAAAAAGATATACTCTGGAAACACTTCACATTCTGAACACGAAAAATAACATGAATAGGAAACAAGACACTCACAACATTTCATCCGTCTACTGCTCTCTAGTTTGCTGCAACAACAAAATATAACATTCATTCGACAATACTTCGTCAGTCGAAGTGCTTTATATAAAAATTGTTTGTTTTTTCATTTAAATCAATTGTTTTTTTATTTAATTATTTAAATTTTAAATAATTTTGTTTTTTTTAAATTTTTGATTGTTTATTTTAATTTTTTTTTTTTTTTTTTTTTTCATCTGTTTTAAAGTAAGTTGTATAATTATTAAACCACTGTGTGCTTACATGTTCTAAATATATCTTATTTTATTATGTGTTAATAAAGATCCCCTGAAGAGGACAGAAATCTCTGTCGAAACGTTGGGAAAATCAATGTAAACTTTGTTTCATTGTCACTACTAATGACCAAATAAGCCGAAGGAAGAATAAGATTTCATCCAAAATCCACAATTATAATCTAAATTGGTCAAAACAAATTTCAAATATTATATGTGTTGGCAAATCTTCTTTCATCTGCTGATGCTTGCTTTAAGCTCCATTTGAATAAGATCTGATAGTGTAAAAAAAAAAAAATCAGGGCATAGGCGCTGTACTGTTTCAATTGAATGATGAAGGTGAGGAGAAACCGATCGCCTACTACTCTCAAAAACTAAGCAAAACTCAGTCTAATAGAACCGTTACAGAGCAAGAGTGCTTTGCTATGGTACAAGCCATCTGGAAATTCCGTCCTTATATAGAAGGCTACCATTTTTCGATCATTACGGACCACTATAGCCTTAAATGACTAATGAACGTCAAAGATTTGAGTGGAAAGCTAGCACGATGGTCGATGAAATTGCAAGCCTATGACTTTGACATTGAACACCGTAAAAGTTCAGCCAATATTGTGCCAGATGCACTGTCTCGTGTATTTTTGGATTCCATGAATCATTCGTTTGACAAAGATAGTAAAATAGATCTCTCGTCCACTGAGTTTGAAAGCAAAGAATATTTAGACCTTATAGCAACCATCACAGGAGGTCCTGATAACTTCATTTTAGATTGTCCCGAAAGTACAGACATTCAATGGCGATTGTGGGTTCCACAATCAATGACAGGCTAATCGAGAAAGCTCATAACCCACCCACATGCTCCCATGAAGGTATTCCGAAAACCTTATAAAGGCTACGTCAGTTGTTCTTTTGGCCTAAAATGGCGTTCCTATTCCGTTTTGTCAAGGCCTGCGAAATGTGCAAAGGCACAAAATCAGCTAACATATGCCTCAAACCACCCATGAAAACTTTCACAACTTTTGATAGACCGTTCCAAAAGTTGTATTTAGATTTCCTTCGACCCTATGTACGATCGATGAAACGAAACTTGTATCTTTTTGTTGTTCTTGACCACCTTACAAAATTCGTCCTGCTCAAGCCAATGGCTAAGGCAACAACACAGTTTAGATCAATGTGTATTTTATACATTTGGAATTCCTGAATTTATCCATTCGGATAATGGCTCTCAGTTTGTGTCTAAAGAATTTTAAAGTTATCTGAGTAAACATGGCGTACGACACATCAATACCACAAGCCAATGCATTCGAACGGATAAATCATTCAATTCTTTCAGGCATTCGCTCTTATTTAAAGAAAGATCATCGCGATTGGGATCTTCGTTTGCCTGAGATCGAACAATTATTTAATTTAAATAAAAGTAAAAAAAAAAAAAAAAAAGTAACAATTATTTAATTTAAATAAAAGTAATTTAAAAACTATTTTCAGAACCAGTGCTCCACGATCCTAAATGTTTCTGTGTCATTTTGTTTTAATTTTGACTTTATATGTTTTCAGGTTTTTATGTGCATGTGTTTTTGTTTTTGTTGCATTGTGCTTACTAACAACTAACACCTGCACTAAGTGATGAGCCAGTGGGACACATTATATGTGTTGGCAAATCTTCTTTCATCTGCTGATGCTTGCTTTAAGCTCCATTTGAATAAGATCTGATAGTGTAAAAAAAAAAAATCAGGGCATAGGCGCTGTACTGTTTCAATTGAATGATGAAGGTGAGGAGAAACCGATCGCCTACTACTCTCAAAAACTAAGCAAAACTCAGTCTAATAGAACCGTTACAGAGCAAGAGTGCTTTGCTATGGTACAAGCCATCTGGAAATTCCGTCCTTATATAGAAGGCTACCATTTTTCGATCATTACGGACCACTATAGCCTTAAATGACTAATGAACGTCAAAGATTTGAGTGGAAAGCTAGCACGATGGTCGATGAAATTGCAAGCCTATGACTTTGACATTGAACACCGTAAAAGTTCAGCCAATATTGTGCCAGATGCACTGTCTCGTGTATTTTTGGATTCCATGAATCATTCGTTTGACAAAGATAGTAAAATAGATCTCTCGTCCACTGAGTTTGAAAGCAAAGAATATTTAGACCTTATAGCAACCATCACAGGAGGTCCTGATAACTTCATTTTAGATTGTCCCGAAAGTACAGACATTCAATGGCGATTGTGGGTTCCACAATCAATGACAGGCTAATCGAGAAAGCTCATAACCCACCCACATGCTCCCATGAAGGTATTCCGAAAACCTTATAAAGGCTACGTCAGTTGTTCTTTTGGCCTAAAATGGCGTTCCTATTCCGTTTTGTCAAGGCCTGCGAAATGTGCAAAGGCACAAAATCAGCTAACATATGCCTCAAACCACCCATGAAAACTTTCACAACTTTTGATAGACCGTTCCAAAAGTTGTATTTAGATTTCCTTCGACCCTATGTACGATCGATGAAACGAAACTTGTATCTTTTTGTTGTTCTTGACCACCTTACAAAATTCGTCCTGCTCAAGCCAATGGCTAAGGCAACAACACAGTTTAGATCAATGTGTATTTTATACATTTGGAATTCCTGAATTTATCCATTCGGATAATGGCTCTCAGTTTGTGTCTAAAGAATTTTAAAGTTATCTGAGTAAACATGGCGTACGACACATCAATACCACAAGCCAATGCATTCGAACGGATAAATCATTCAATTCTTTCAGGCATTCGCTCTTATTTAAAGAAAGATCATCGCGATTGGGATCTTCGTTTGCCTGAGATCGAACAATTATTTAATTTAAATAAAAGTAAAAAAAAAAAAAAAAAAGTAACAATTATTTAATTTAAATAAAAGTAATTTAAAAACTATTTTCAGAACCAGTGCTCCACGATCCTAAATGTTTCTGTGTCATTTTGTTTTAATTTTGACTTTATATGTTTTCAGGTTTTTATGTGCATGTGTTTTTGTTTTTGTTGCATTGTGCTTACTAACAACTAACACCTGCACTAAGTGATGAGCCAGTGGGACACATTATATGTGTTGGCAAATCTTCTTTCATCTGCTGATGCTTGCTTTAAGCTCCATTTGAATAAGATCTGATAGTGTAAAAAAAAAAAATCAGGGCATAGGCGCTGTACTGTTTCAATTGAATGATGAAGGTGAGGAGAAACCGATCGCCTACTACTCTCAAAAACTAAGCAAAACTCAGTCTAATAGAACCGTTACAGAGCAAGAGTGCTTTGCTATGGTACAAGCCATCTGGAAATTCCGTCCTTATATAGAAGGCTACCATTTTTCGATCATTACGGACCACTATAGCCTTAAATGACTAATGAACGTCAAAGATTTGAGTGGAAAGCTAGCACGATGGTCGATGAAATTGCAAGCCTATGACTTTGACATTGAACACCGTAAAAGTTCAGCCAATATTGTGCCAGATGCACTGTCTCGTGTATTTTTGGATTCCATGAATCATTCGTTTGACAAAGATAGTAAAATAGATCTCTCGTCCACTGAGTTTGAAAGCAAAGAATATTTAGACCTTATAGCAACCATCACAGGAGGTCCTGATAACTTCATTTTAGATTGTCCCGAAAGTACAGACATTCAATGGCGATTGTGGGTTCCACAATCAATGACAGGCTAATCGAGAAAGCTCATAACCCACCCACATGCTCCCATGAAGGTATTCCGAAAACCTTATAAAGGCTACGTCAGTTGTTCTTTTGGCCTAAAATGGCGTTCCTATTCCGTTTTGTCAAGGCCTGCGAAATGTGCAAAGGCACAAAATCAGCTAACATATGCCTCAAACCACCCATGAAAACTTTCACAACTTTTGATAGACCGTTCCAAAAGTTGTATTTAGATTTCCTTCGACCCTATGTACGATCGATGAAACGAAACTTGTATCTTTTTGTTGTTCTTGACCACCTTACAAAATTCGTCCTGCTCAAGCCAATGGCTAAGGCAACAACACAGTTTAGATCAATGTGTATTTTATACATTTGGAATTCCTGAATTTATCCATTCGGATAATGGCTCTCAGTTTGTGTCTAAAGAATTTTAAAGTTATCTGAGTAAACATGGCGTACGACACATCAATACCAAAAGCCAATGCATTCGAACGGATAAATCATTCAATTCTTTCAGGCATTCGCTCTTATTTAAAGAAAGATCATCGCGATTGGGATCTTCGTTTGCCTGAGATCGAACAAGCGCTTTTTACAAGTTTTCACCAATCAACTGCAATTACTCCTTTTTATGCGTTGTTCTTAACGCAAATGATCGCGCATGCGGAAGTATCAGCTGTTGAGAAAATTGAGAAAATAAATGACTGTGACGTCGGCATGATGTCAAAAGTAGACCGGCTAAGCATAGTCAGAGCAAATATTCAAAAACACCTTAGACAGTCTTTTGAGAAAAATTCCAAGTCATATAACCATAGATCTTTCAACAAAATATTTACCCCCGGACAAGAAGTTTTCCGCAGAAATTTCGTGCTTAGTGATGCAGGCAAAAGCGTCAGTCCGAAACTTTGCCCAACATTTTTAAAATGCAGGATAATTAGATCAGTAGGCAAGTCGATGTATGAAGTTAAAGATTTAAATGAAAGAAAAACTAGTGGTATTTATCATGCCAAAGATCTTAAACTTTAGCCCGGCTAGCACAGTCGGTAGAGCATGAGACTCCTCAGGGCAATGTGTGGAGCCATATGTTCTCCAAAATCAGATAAAGAATTATTTTTCCATGTCTTTTGATCAAGTACCTTTACCAAAACTCATGGTTTTGTCACGAATTATCGCCATCAAAATTAGTAGCAAATAATATTTACCCTAATTCCCACCTACTTCCTTTAATAGAACTGAACGATACCATGTTCATACATTTTAAATCAATCGCTGAACGAAGCCAAGAAAGTCATTCGATCCTAACTTCACGGTCTTCATGCATTGCCAAGAACAAAATAAATGGAAGACATTTCCTGCTAACATCATCTTTCTTTCCACTCGCAACTTCCACCGCGTGTAGACGTTTCAGCTTCCATCATAAAAAAAAAAGAATTAAGATATAGCGAGGTTAATCGCAAATAGTATTATATTAAAAAAGTTTTGTATAGTAGTAGCAAAACGTATTAAAACTTTTTCTTTTAACTTATTTTTGAGGTTCAAACCAAATTCCGTTCTATAAAAACGACCCAAACGAAATTCAATTTCGTGATCTTGGCTGCAACGGCACACCAGACTTCCAGTCCAGGTGCAAGGCCAACAAAATTCCGGTCATCACAATCAGGAGAAACAAAGTAAGTTTTTAGAAAGTATACCTGCTGTTAAGAACAACATATTTGGAAGAGGAAGTAGGAGAATCTCGAATAATAGAAATTAAATTAGAAGGAAGACTTTATCACATCATTCCAATTTACCTGAATTGTAGCCATTGACAACGAGACTTTGACAAACTACGTGACCTCATATATGATCTAGAACCAAGAAACCTGATGATGATCGGTGACTTCAATGGAAGGAAGGATAGGCCTTTCACAAAATAATTTTAGTAGTGGAATCGACACCTCCTTAATATCTTACAATCGAAAGTCACAAGATGAGGTATGTGATTCAAAGGGAGTCAAAATTCTTGAAATAGCAATGCTTTTGACTGTAGCGTATTAAATGGAAGCTGTGAAGGAGATCGCAATGGTGAACTCACCTTTATCCGTTGTCCAGCATGTTCAATAATTGATTATTGTTTTATATCTGGTGATTGGTTCGCGATGTTTAATGATTTAAGTGTAGCAGTTAAAACTTTCTCAGACCAAATGCCTTTAGAAGTATTCTTTAAAGTGAAAACGCCTTTGAATGAAGAAACTTCACCGTTGCTTGATTCTTTTCCCGGGAATTTTATGGAAAGATTACTTCCGGGAACCATTCCAACAAAACCTGGGTAAAGGGCTTGAAAATTATAACTCCTGCAGCTCTTCAAGAAACCTAGACGTAGAAACCCTAGTGAATGTGATCAAAAAAGCACCACCTCAAAAGATGCCAGGAAAGAAAGGGCTTAAAACTAAACAAAAATTTTTGAGAGCTAGAAAAGAGTCATTTGCTTTTTTGAAATTAGTGAGAATGTCAAACCACATTCACTTTAAAGAACTTTATGGAAAAAAATCTTCAGCGGATTTTTGGAAAGCAGTTAGGCTTGTGGGTGGGTAAAAACACAACTATGGAATCCTAATTTTTGAATTAAAAATGCATTTTATGAATCTTCTTAATAGAACACAAATATCACCTGACTTTCAGTATGCAGCACCATATATATATGATGAATATCTTGATGCGACTATCATGCAAAGCGAGAAATCGTTACAGAGATATCTTAAAATGGAATAGCGCCCGGTGAAGATAGAATACCTTTCGAATATTTAAAAAAATTAACGCCCGAATACGTAAAGCTTCTGACCGCGGAGTATAATAGATTTTTTGAGACAGGTAAAGTTCCTGGAAGTTTTCGAAGATCAATCATCTTCCCACTACACAAGAAAGAAGACTTTGATGATCCAAATAATTACAGAGGCATTTCATTTCTCAACACTGTGGCTAAGATATTTCGCTCAGTACTGTTTAATAGGCTAAGCGAGTGGGTAGAAGAAAAAAAGATTTTGTACGATTTTCAAGCTGGGTTCAGAAAAAAGCACTCAACGATAGACCAAATTTTCTACTTGATAAATATTGCTGAAATCTATAAAAAGAGAGAAAAAAACTTTATGTGTTTTTTGTAGATTTTCGAGCAGCCTTTGACTCAATCTCCCGAGAAGCACTTTTCTAAACGAACCGTGCAATCTATGTTACATAGGCACAACAAAACAACTTCTTCGTCAAAGAATAGCGAACCATAAATCAGACGTACGCTTGAAAAGTTCTGAGAAGACGGCACTGGCTAGTCATAGCGTCGAGACTGGTCACAAACTGGACTTTGAAGGGGTAAAAATCCTGGCAACAGAAAAACACACATCTAAACGCTATACATTAGAAACACTTCACATAATAAACAACAAAAATACTATGAACCGTAAACAAGACATACAAAACATATCATCGGTTTACTGTTCCTTGGTTGCTGAGAACAAATCAAACTGTTGAAAGTTCAAACTCAACGGACTAATCACCCATCAAGGAAGTGTTTAAAGTTAAGTGTAAAAATTCTATTTGTACAATTAAAAAATTGTTTAATATTTTTATTCTGTTTTTGTTATATATCGAACTCGATGTAAGTTATATTTGTCCACCTATTATGTAATTATATATGTTAAAGTAATTTTTTTTTAATTTTGTAAATAAAGCTCCCCTGAAGAAGACGGCAACCACCGTCGAAACGTTGGGAAAAATACAAATGAAAATTGTTTTCATTTAAAACATTAATACGACCAACACAGCCGAATAGAATCAATATAAATATTCTCAAATATTCACATAATTATCAACTTGGTCAAAGCTACATATATATACAAACTTTACAAATATGGAATCTAAACTAAAATGATACCTGTCATCAGAGCTATGTACAAGGAAAATGTTCCTCGGATATGGGACAACAAATTCCTTTAAGACGAGTATGACACATCAATCGGCGTTAAGCAAGGGTGCGGTTCCCTATTTTTTGTTTTGTACATAAATGACTTTATTGATTGCGTAAAAGGAGGAATTGTTATTAGCACGAAAAACTCGAGTCTAACTTTAAACTGGACCGAACCCATGTTTAAGTTGTATTTAACTCTGATAAAAGTAAGAAATAGATACACAAATGAAAAAAATTGTTAAGGGTCGCGAGTGAATTTCTTTTTCTTGCAAACAAAATTTTGGTAATAACCAATTTACGAACAAAAACCAAATACAAAAATCGATAGTAATATTTCTACATATATATACCTACCAACCTACAATAAGACAAACTTCAGCGGAATAGGTATATTATTCATGCAAATAAGGATATAATAGTGCATTATAATAATGGAGATGGAGGACCTAGATACTGTGGCATTTTATCAGACATTTTCTTAATTTTCATTTGATATTTGCATCGCGTTTTAAATTTTATAATTTTCTGTTTCAATCTGTAATGCATTGTTTTCAACCTTTCTTTTTCTTACTTAATAAAAAACCAATCTTTCCCACTCACTCCATATGTGGAACCCAAGTTTGGGACACGTTCCACTCGTGTTTTACTTAACAGAGCTGACAAAACATCTAAACATAACAACTGTGTCTAACCTGAGTGTTAACGTTAGACTCCAGTTCAGAAGAATTCGAGTTTACAATGAATATGGGCCATTTATTTTATATCATTTAGTCTAACGAAAAACAACATCTCAGTTCCGTGATAGGTAATAGTCGCATCAGCATGCGAGCGATTGCTTTTCGCTAACAAAATAAAGGATACGTCACCAATTAAACACCTAATAAGAAATAGTGTATAAAGATAGTGGCGAAAAATTTTAAACCTTTAAAGCCCATTATAAATCGAATTTAAAATTAGCGTCGTGTTTAAATAATAAATTTAGAACGACAGTCAACTCTTTGTTAAATTTAGTCGCGTAAAGTATACTTTTTCCTTAAAGAACTCATCTCACTTTAAAATCAGCAAACCCCTTCTATATTTTTTTAAAGTAAACTTTATCCAGCAGCCATTTGTCATTTTACATTCACTACAAAAACAAAACCAAAGCAAAATATATTCGTGTAGTTATTCGCTATGTGCGTATTGCTCCTCTCTGCTCTTTCATAGGTACATTTACAGAGAGCGCTTTTAGTGTTAAAAATAAAATTTACAAATTAACAACAAATTTCCATAGAAACCAATATAAATTGCCAGTGCTAACAGATGTCCTACAGCATTTGTAGAGTTTTTTTACGTTTTAGATGTCGGGGTCGTTTAAAGTGTTTAAAATTAAAAAAAAGTTAAACAAGGGCTTGTATCAAAATGACTACTTAAACTAGAGTCGGTTTTATTGCCAGAATGAGCAATGTTTAAAATTTTGCGCGAGTGGCGAAAAATTTTAAACATTTAAAACCCATTTTAAATCAATTTTAAAATGGGCGTCGTGTTTAAAAAATAAATTTAGAACGAGAGTCAACTCTTTGTTAAGCTTAGTCGACATAATACTTTATACTTTTTCCTTTATGAACTTTATGCTCCTTAACTTAATTTACAGTGAGCGCTTTCAGTGCTCAAAAATTAAATTTACAAAAAAACAACAAATTTCCATAGAAACTAATAGAAGTTGCCAGTGCTAACAGATGTCCTACAGCATTTGTAGAGTTTTCTGTGTTTTAGTTGTGGGGGTTATTTAAAGTGTTTAAAATTGAAGAAAATTAGACAAGGGCTTGTATCAAAATGACTGCTTTAACTAGAGTCGGTTTAATTGCTAGAATGAGCAATGTTTAAAATTTTGCGCCAGTATGAATAAGTTTTGCTAACAAAAAAAATTAATATCTAACCTTGAATTTTCAAGAGTATGTGCGGAAGTGGTATCCCAATATTCAAAAGAAAAAAAAATATTATTCTTTTTCCACCCGTAAAATTAATTCAGTGATCCTGTTCCTGTATTGTGCGCACAAGGCATGGACTTCATGAAAAAAACACAGTAAGTTTATTTTTACATGAATGTATCTTTTGACGGAAGATATAGTATTTTTTTGTTGTGTTCCCCTCTGGAACAAATTTATTGCGTAAGGTTTTGTTTCTTTTGTGAATATCTGAATATCGTAATATTTCTTATGAGTTTTGCTTAAAAGTTATACCATATGATTTGCTGTGTTATTAAAAGTAGATCACTGGCACATACGTCAGCTTATTTTGAAGTGTCGATCAAGTACTCGTCGTGAGCGGTCGCGTTAATAGCTCTGTGCGCGTATGTCCCCCAAATATAGAAAAAAAAAATAAAAACAAAAAAAACAAAAAAATAGAAATCACAGCACAGCATCCGACATCACCCATCCTCTCCACCCGAGCTCACTCAAAACTGTTGCTTTCTATGCACTGCAAGCCTCTTGTGAGGCTTATCGCAAGAAGTTTGTGGTGGATGGGTAAGTAGCATTTGTCGAATAATTCTATTGTGTTGTGTATACCTATATATATTAATTTCGTGTACAAATTGTCTTATGGGCATAACACCTAGGACAGTTTGTTTATCATTGAATAGATATGGGCCTACACTTCACAGTTGAACTTAGGTACGTCAAAGTCGATTTTTTTGTGTTTTGTTTTTCAGAATGGTAAGTGATTTTTGTGTTGTCTATTCAAATGTTCGTGGGCTTAGGAAGAATTTCTTTTCTGTGTACGCCCATACTGTGCAATACAGGCCAGCTGGTTTGGCATTAAGTGAAACCCAGGTTGGACAGAATACTGATTTATCAGAATTTTGTTTGGTTGGATATAACTTAGTGCCATTACTTTTTTCCCACCATGGTCTTGTCGTTTATGTTAGAAATGATATTGCTTGCCAGAGCCTTCCCCAATATGGGCATTGTTCTAATACGAACTTTAATTTCCTGTGGCTCAAATTCGCTGTCCGCAAGCATATCATTCATTACTGTTTTATTTATAGGAGTCCGAATCTTGACAGCATGTCTACTTGTGATGAGTTAGATGTTCTGTCAGATTCAATTTCCCGAATTGTTTCCCATTGTCCTCACACTGAAGTTGTGATTACGGGCGACTTCAATGTACACAATTCAAGTTGGCTCCGCTATTCTGGCCAGACAACACTCGAAGGAAGGTATACCGAGAGCTTTGCTGAGTATAACCATCTTACTCAGTTTGTCGATGAGCCTACCCGTAAACCGGATGTTGATGGGCATTCCGCCCATACTCTTGACTTGTTCCTTACTTCCCACCCTGATAAATATACTATTAAAGTAACTTCTCCATTTGGCACCTCGGACCATTGTGTCATTTCAGCTAATTTCTCGATCTCCAATCATCCAGTTAAAGAAAAAATTCCCACTAAGACCGTTTGGCAATACGAGAAAGCCAACTGGGACGGTCTGAATAATTTCTTTCGCAACTTTAACTGGTCATTATGCTTCCTCGATAATGACATTGATGCCAGTGCTGAAATGATTACAGAAGTGATTTTTCTTGGAATGAGAACTTTTGTCCCTCACAGAACAAAATGTATCAAACCAAAAGAAAAGTCTTGGTTTACCGAAGAGTGTAAAGAAGCTATCAGGTTGAAAGAAGTAAGCTTCCGATCCTATTAAGCCAACCCATCTGAGGAAAATTGGAAGAAACATAAACAAGTTAGGAACTCGTGCAACTCCGTTATACAAAAAACGAAATTTTTACATGACCAGAAATTACGGCAAAAAATTCTGCAATGTCCCAAAGGCAGTAAAAACTTCTGGTCATTTGTAAAAAACGTCAAGAACTCAGCGTCATCATCAGTTTCAACGCTCATCGTCGACAATAATCCAATTGTCAGCTCTTCAGAGAAGGCGAATATGCTCGCAGCTCATTTTGCTGCAAGTTCTACGTTGCCTGCAAGCAACAATGTCCCTCCTGTACTTGAGAACGTTAATTTTTCTATGGGACAGGTATTTTTCCGCACTCGTACAGTAGCAAGAGTTCTTCAAGATCTTGATACACACAAATCCGCTGGCCCGGATGGTATTCCCCCTATACTTCTGAAGAGGTGTTCTTCATCGCTGGCAAAACCATTGCGTAAGCTTTTCCATAGCTCCTATCGTTCAGGTATCTTTCCTAGTAAATGGAAAACAGCATTTGTCCAGCCCGTCCCTAAAAAAGGTGATTCCTCCTCCCCCTCCTCCTACCGACCAATTGCACTTACGTCCCTTCTTTCCAAGGTCATGGAAACGCTGATAAATCGTCAGCTCAAGAAATATCTCGAAGATCGGAAGCTTTTAAATGACCGGCAATACGGCTTTCGTAGCAATCGTTCCACTGGTGATCTGATGGCATATCTCACCGAACAGTGGAACAAATCTGTGCATCGCTTTGGCGAAAGCAAGATTATTGCGCTTGATATTTCAAAGGCGTTTGATAGAGTTTGGCATGAAGCTCTTTTATCGAAAATGCGTGCATTTGGTATCGATGATACTCTTATTCGTTGGATTAGAAGCTATCTTCTGGACCGTTCTATACAAGTTGTATTAGACGGTTTCAAGTCTGATCTCCACAAAATAAATGCTGGTGTGCCCCAGGGCTCCGTTCTGTCTCCGACTCTCTTTCTCATTTTTATAAATGATCTCTTGTCTGTGACTTCTAATCCATTAAATTGTTTTGCTGACGACTCAACCCTCAGTTTTTCATATACGTTTGATAATTCACGGCCTTCGCCTTCGGACGTGTTATTACAACGTCACCGTATGATAAGCTCATTAAACTCCGATTTAAACAGCATTGTGAATTGGGGTATCAGAAATCGTGTGGAGTTTAATGCGTCGAAAACTCAATGCTGTCTTTTGTCGTTAAAGTTAAACATACCCCCTATGCCATTATCCATGAATGGTACTTGCATCGAGGAGGCCGAAAAGCTTTCAGTACTCGGTATGTGTATCAGTGACAACCTTCGTTGGAATGATCATATACTTGAGATTGCTAAGAATGCTGCAAGATGCTTAGGCTTTCTTAATAGATGCAAGAAGTTTTTCACCCCTTCTGATCTGGCTACAATTTACAAGGCGTTTATACGCCCTAAACTCGAGTATAATTCCCATCTCTGGGCAGGTGCTTCTCAAACTTTTCTTCACCTGCTCGACAGAGTTCAGAAAAAGGCGTTAAAATTGATAGAAGAGAGAAACATTGAGGAAACATTTCCATCACTCGAACATCGTCGAAATGTTTCTTGTTTTTCTTTATTTTACAGGTTCTTTTATAAAAAATGTTCACTTGAGGTAGCCAGCTGCGTTCCACCCCTTAAACATTTCTCCCGTAACACTCGTCTTGCTAGGAACGCTCATCAGTTTACACTTGAGCCCAATTTCGGTCGTACCGTGAAATATAGAGATTCTTTCTTTAGCCGTACAACACGAATGTGGAATGAATTGCCTGGCACAATTTTTCCTTGCCATTTTGATCTGCAGACTTTCAAGATCAATGTTCATCGACACCTCCTTTCCCTTCCTCCCTAATTCCTATCGCTCACGCTGTGACTTATCATTAAAAGGGCTATAACAAACCCCTTGAGCGCGTGTGCATTATAAAAAAAAAAAAAAATCAATTTAGCGAGTACCTATTTTATGAAGATTGTTTTCTTTTTTGAATTTTAGAATTAAATAAAATTATGAAGTTCTTTTCTTACTTACAATAAATTGTTGTGTTAGTTCATTTATAATGCATTTGCAAATTGAAGAATGGAAGGGGTGCTTAAAATGATGACGCAAGTGAGTTTTGTTGTTTTTTCGATTTAAGGGCTAGGTACAAAAATGGCCTTACTTAACCAGGAGGTGTCATGCGTTGACACTAAGAGGTGGGATTGCCCATGTACGACTGTACATCGGTTTCGTACATACATGTGAGCTGTGAGTAAATGCAAGTGCATGGTAGATATTTGTTTCCTTTTGGCACGATTTTAATTTATTATGGGTTATGATGATTATAGTAGCAACAGCCTTACCCATCCCTCGAGCAAGAGCCGGTTGAAGCGTGCCACCCGCTGCTAATTACAGACATTTTACTACCTTCCGATTCCCTTCCCCGACACCATACACAACTTTCATAGCTGTTATATTCCAAAAAAACGTAAGCGCAAATTTTCACACATTTTCACTCCACTCTATTGAATAACTCGGGCTTTTTTCCATTGTTTTTGAAAAGTTGAGGTTGTGATGCAAAGGCTAATGGTTTGAGTTGAGTTTGATACAATGAAGGGTGAATTCAATTTTATAAAACTGATCAGCAATTAAAGAAAAATATACCAAAATTGAACAACGTTATAAACTGTATTTATTTTTATTATATAGACCAAGACAATAATTTCATTACAACGGCAAATTAAGTGGACTGTATATAAGAAGATGTTTCGCGGTTGATGGTTGCTAGATAAGAGATCAAAAAATGCATCACACCACATCAAGAAGCTAAGCTTTAACAAGAATCATACCGTTGCCAAAATAATGTACAAAGTTGTTTGTGCAAATAAGATAATCCAAATATAGAAAACGATATAGGCAATATACATAAGGTATTATATGACATGTTTTGGTAATAATTTAGGAAAATAGAAAAAGTATTTAACTATAAAGTAATAATGTTCAAACAATTAATAAAATAATTCAAAGCAATAATTCAATGCAAAAATAATAAATAATAATAAATATGATTATGATTAAAGCATTCCCAAACAAAAACGAAGAAGTATGCCATCTTCACACACAATTTATGACGTCAATTTCACTTACTGCAACAACTTTAAAGTCTTAAATTTAATTAATGCATCGGTTAGGATAGTCAGAAGGACCACAATTAGTTACATTACCATTGCCTCCAACAAAAGAATTATATAATTTATTCATTAGGGTAATTTTCAGATTTTGAACTGCCACTTGAGACAGAGACGTATTGAGCTTTGAAGCATAATAATTTTGTTTTGCATTCCGTTCTACAACTGTAACATGGTTTCTCTTCGATTTATGAATAAGCCAATTAGAATTGGATGGATTTTGTTTCCATTTAGTATTAAGTTTATTGCACGGTTTTATAGCATTGGTGAAATCATTCGTAAACCAAGCACAACTTTTATTACGAATTTTTACAGTTCAAGTAGGTATATATTGCAAAGATATTTGGAAAGTATACTAATTTACCATTAGGGTCAGAAATGAATCGACAATAAATTACTAAAGATTATATTTAAAACAGGAATCAAGAAATATTTTTAAATTTCTTGTCAATTGTCTGTGAACTCAAATAATATTGAAATATATGATAGTTGGATTAAGTAATAACATTCTTAAATAAGAGGATTCCTTAGGAATGCCAAAATTGTAAGGCTTAAACATACCTGCAGGGCTTGCACCATTGGTTCTGTTGGTCTAATCCAAATCTGGCACGGCACTTCTTCATGTTGTTACCTTAATTAAAACAAAAAGAAAATATAAATATAAATTAAAACAAACATCGATCATAATAAAAAATATGAATTAAAATAATATTTATGTTATAAGATTTAAGGTTTTTCTTATCTTGGACTTTTAACATTTTAAAGATTTAGGTATTTTCGGAGCTTACCGCGTTTAATTTTAAGAAATATTTACAATTTCTTTTTCCCGACGTTTCGAATAAGTTTCATCATTCGTGGTCGCGGGATGAGACTGATGTTTTTATGGATGTTACTATTGGTTATTGGTACTTGCTCTTGTTCTCAAATTGTACTGGCACTTATTTGTTGTTGTGCTTTCATCATTAGTGGGTGGTGTTATTGTATTTAATAGTTGTTGTTGCAAAGAGTCGGCGTATTGTTGGGTGCACACAAAGCTGACGACGTCAGGTGTTGTTATGTTTGTTTGATGTGTTTTCATTTTATTGATAAGCGGATCCCAGGTAGTTGAGAATTTGAAGCTGGAATCTCTGTTGAAGTTTTTATGCTTCTTTATTTCTATCGCCTCTCTAACTATTCTTGGCACATAAAACTTTTCAACTGCAATCGTTCTGGCTAGGTCCAAACGAATAAAATGATTTTCGTTGTAAGCCAAATGTTCATTGTTCATTGTTTTGAACTGCTTTTATGTTTACATTTAGTCGGGTTTTAACACATCTCTTCAGTTCTCCACTATAAGATGACCCACAGCTGCAAGGAACCGCGTACTTTCCAGGGTTTTGTTGTGGTGTTTTCTCTTTTGGTGACCATAATAGTTGACGGACTTTAGTTGGTTTTTTGAAAACATGTTTTATACCAAATTTTCTTAAGACTCGCCCAGTTCCATCTAATACAAGGTAAAAATTCTCTTTTTTCTTTTACCTCTGTATTAAAAGAACCTTTCACCGAATCTGGTTTGGACTTCCAATATCTTTGATCGGAGCTATAACCATTTTTCCTTAGTGTCATGTCTACATGCATCAACTCCTGGTGAAGCTGTTCAGAGTCACATATATTATAAGCTTGGTTCACAAGAGCCGAAACTACTGACGTGAAATTTGCTGGATGATGATGGGATGTAGTATAAAGAACCCTATCAGTATGGGTTTCCTTTATAAATACAGTGTGTCCAATTGAGCCATCTTGCTTTTCTATGACTTTCACGTCCAAGAAAGCCAAGGTATTTTCGTTTACTTTTTCCATTGTGAAGTTTACTTTCTCTTAAATAGAATTGACATACATAAAAAACTATCCACCTGTTCCTGTTTAAGAAAACAGAAAGTATCATCCACATACCGCTTCCATACCGTTGATTTTACTGGTGATGTTTCGAGTGCCATATATTTGAAATACTGCATTCATGTATCTGCAACTATGAGCGCAATAGAGGATCCCATTGCCACACCATCAATTTGCAAATAATATTTGCCATTACATAAAAAATACCCAGAGGAAAGGCAAATGTGAATAAACTTCAGTAATTTAGAATTACTATCCGAGTACTGACACGTTTTGTCGTATCTTTTCAGCTGATATTCTATCAATTTTATATCTACGTATTGATTCTGCAATATTACTAATAATATTTTCAGTAGGAACACTTATAGGTAATGGAGCAAAATTCATACCTTTCGATAATATTTAAATTTGTTTGCTGGAGAAATTCACCACACAATTATAATATAATTGTGTCACATAACTGAAAATCATTAGCACCCCTGCATTTTGATAACCCTTAATGCATTTCATATTTTTCTTTTGATAAGCAATAAATATAAACATAATTATTGGAGATCATTTTTCTCAACAATAATGCACTAACTTTTTTCATTTTTTTGGAAGAATCACTTATATGCTTTTTATATATAAAATGTTTTTGTTATAATACAAATTCTATATACCTACATTGAAACAATTAATAAATATAGAATAATAAATAAAAATAATTTCAACTAAGTAGAAGACTTAGCATTAAATTTAGTGGACTTGTTGAATTATTGATTCAAATTAGCTTTTTATGGCCTTTAGTCCATGAAAAAATGGCGTTTCGTGCGGATACTCACTTTGCACTCATCAGTTGACGACGAGTGATCACCTTCACAATACGCGAATTTCCGCTAGTTTCAGTTCAACATACATAATTTTTTTGACAAAAAGCTAAAGTGAACTATATCCAACAAGATTACGATTGCAATCAGCTGGAAGCTGGAAGTGTTTACCCGTGGCCTGGTTAAAGTTATATATAAAATGTTTTTGTTATAATACAAATTCTATATACCTACATTGAAAAAATGGCACGAGTACGATAACTTTGGCGCCAAGAATTGATAACTGTGTTTTGTAGAACAGATCAATACAAGCATTTTTTACTACGGGTGGAGGAGTCTATCTCCCTCCGTTTGGGCGGGAGGGGCAATTTTATAAAAAACAGTGCCAAAAATTTAAAACGAATATTAAAAAATAACGGTAATACTTACAACTAAGTTTTATATCTTTTTTTAAAGCCAATACTTTTTTCTATTAGATGTTTTTTAAATCAAGTGAAACCTATGCATAGTCTTTGAAAAAACGGACTTTAAACTCAAAAATTGCGAAAAATAAGGTAAAAAAAAACTTTGAAGTGTGATTTTTCAAATCTGTAAAATAAAATACTTTTTTTTATAAAATTCGTTGCTCATATTAATTTTTAATAATAAACTGAAAACAAAATGATTTTATGTTTTCTGCTTTTTGAGAAAATGGAAAATTACTAAAACTACTTTCTTATAAGAGTTTTCGGCACGAGTACGATAACTTTGGCGCCAAGAATTAATAACTGTTTTTTGTAGAACAGATCAATACAAGCATTTTTTTTACTAAAGGTGGGAGGGTCTATCTCCCTCCGTTTGGGTGGGAGGGGCAATTTTATAAAAACAGTGCTAAAAATTTAAAACAAATATTAAAAAATAACGGTTATACTTATAAGTAAGTTTTATATCTTTTTTTTTAAGCCAATACTTTTTTCTATTAGATTTTTTTTAAATTAAATGAAATCTATGCATATTCTTTGAAAAAACGGACATTAAACTCAAAAATTGCGAAAAAAAAGGTAAAAAAAAACTGTGATTTTTCAAATCTGTAAAATAAAATACTACTTTTTTTTATAAAATTCGTTGCTCAAATTAATTTTAAATCATAAACTGGAAACCAAATGATTTTATGTTTTCTGGTTTTTGAGAAAATGTAAAATTACTATAGCGTATAAACAGTGAGGTATGTAAGGGGGGGGGCATGCTGCCCCCCTGCAACCCCCCTTCTTGGACACACTATAGGATTTGGGGTGGGTGCGAGGTGGGGTGGGTGCGAGTTTGGGTGTATGCAAAGTTTCTGTTGCATTTAAAGATGCCCAAGCATCATTACAAAAACGAACCGACGTACAACATTCACCGTATACCAAAAAGAAAAGAAAACTCTTATAAGAAAGTAGTTTTAGTAATTTTCCATTTTCTCAAAAACCAGAAAACATAAAATCATTTTGTTTTCAGTTTATGATTTAAAATTAATTTGAGCAACGAATTTTATAAAAAAAAGTAGTATTTTATTTTACAGATTTGAAAAATCACAGTTTTTTTTACCTTTTTTTTCGCAATTTTTGAGTTTAAAGTCCGTTTTTTTCAAAGAATATGCATAGATTTCATTTAATTTAAAAAAAATCTAATAGAAAAAAGTGTTGGCTTAAAAAAAAGGTATAAAACTTAGTTGTAAGTATAACCGTTATTTTTTAATATTTGTTTTAAATTTTTAAATGTGAGCAACGAATTTTATAAAAAGAAGTAGTATTTTATTTTACAGTTTTGAAAAATCACACTTCAAAGTTTTTTTTTTACCTTTTTTTCGCAATTTTTGAGTTTAAAGTCCGTTTTTTCAAAGACTATGCATAGGTTTCACTTGATTTAAAAAACATCTAATAGAAAAAAGTATTGGCTTTAAAAAAAGATGTAAAACTTAGTTGTAAGTATTACCTACCGCCCAAACGGAGGGAGATAGACCCCCCACCCATAGAAAAAAATGCTTGTATTGAACTGTTCTATAAAAAACCGTTATCAATTCTTGGCGCCAAAGTTATCGTACTCTCCCCGAAAAATTAATAAGTATAGAATAATAAATAAAAATAATTTCAATTAAGTAGAAGACTTAGCATTAAATTTAGTGGACTTGTTGAATTATTGATTAAAATTAACTTTTTATGGCTTTGAGTCTATGAAAAAATTATGTTTCGTGCAGATGCTCACTTTGCACTTATCAGTTGAAGACAAGTGAGCACCTTGTCAATACGCAAATTTCCGCTTGTTTCAGTTCAACTTACATAACTTTTTTGACAAAAAGCTAAAGTGAACTATATCCAACAAGATTACGATTGCAATCATTAAGCTGGAAGTGTTTACCCGTGGCCTCGTTAAAGTTATGTATAAAATGTATTTGTTTTAATACAAACTCGATATACCTACATTGAAAAAATTAATAAATATAGAAAGAATGATTGCAATCGTAATCTAATAGAATAAGTAACCGGGCTCGCTTTGCGCGTAGCTTCTCAATACATCGTAAATTTTTGTGGAGTGCCTCTCCGTAAAGGCTGTTAGCGAAAATAAATCTGCTTTACTAAATCAAAATTTGAAAAATTGGCCTACCAACCTAAAGGAAATGTACCTCTGAGACCCATCGTTAGTCAAATAAACTCACCCACGTACCTTTTAGATAAAGAATTAAATTTGAAACTTAAACCACTGGTAAAAAATTCAAATTATATGGTAAAAAACACTTTGTGTCCATGATCAAAGAACTTCGAATTGAAGAAGATGAAATTATTGTGAGCTTTGACGTCACTTCCTTGTTTACCAACGTTTCAATTGAAGAGTGCTTGAAAGTTATAAAGTCAAAACTGCCAAACTCGGATAGTAATTCTAAATTACTTGAGTTTATTCACATTTGCCTTTCCTCTGGGTATTTTTTATACAGTGGCAAATATTATTTGCAAATTGATGGTGTGACAATGGGATCCCCTATTGCGCCCATTATTGCAGATATATGGATGCAGTATTTCGAGATATGGCACTTGAAACATCACCAGTAAAATAAACGGTATGGAAACGGTATGTGGATGATACTTTCTGTGTCCATAAACAGGAACAGGTGAGAAAGTAAACTTCACAATTGAAAAAGAAAACAAATTTACCTTGGATTTCCTGGACGTGAAAGTCATAAAAAAGCAAGATGGCTCAATTGGACATACTGTATTTAGAAAAGAAGCCCATACTGATAGGTATCTTTATACTACATCCCATCATCATCCAGCAAATTTCAAACATACATACCTACACCTGACGTCGTCAGCTTTTTGTGCACCAAACAATACCCGCACTCTTTGCAACAACAACTATTAAATACAATAACACCGCCCACTAATGATGAAAGCACAACAACAACTACGTGCCCGTACAATTTGAGAACAAGAGCAAGTATCAATTACCAATAATAACATCCATCAAAATATCAGTCTCCTCCCGCGACCAAGAATGATGAAACTTATTCGAAACGTCGGGAAAAAGAAATTGTAAATATTTATTAAAATTAAACGCGCTAAGTTCCGAAAATACCTTAATCTTTAAAAATTTTATGTTACTGTATATTTCGTTCAATTAAATATTACTTCAATATTATTAATACGAACAAATATTTATTCGAATAATGAAATCTCAAAGATTATTTAACTATAAACCCCCAGTTTCACAGCCAACTTTTAAACCAGAGCTGTAAAATTTCAAGTACAAGTACCAGCACCAGTACCAGTACCAGTACCGGTTCTTGAACTTGTGCTTCAGTACCCTGAAACTGGTACTTAAAAAGGCAAGTACCAGTAATTTTAAGGTATTCGGGTACTTAAGTACTTGGGCAGTACTTAAGTACTTGCTTGAGCAGTACTTCAAGTACTTTCAGGTACTTTCAAGTACTTTCAAGTTCTTTTAAGTACTTTTCAGCCCATTGAATTTTAATTTCATTTCAAATTAATATAAGGAAAATTTATGACTTCAGAAAAAAGTGTTTCTTTGATTAAGGACCAAAAACTGTTAGTTCTGTAAGTGTTGTTATGACAATCATTAGCGGTAGTCTTGCCGGAAAATATTGCATTTATTGAATATTAATAATATTGATCTATTTATTTTAAGCATTTTAAGGTATTTAAATGAATTAATTTTCACATATTAAGTTATTCTCATGTCCTTCAAAACTATGTTTACTGGAGTCCTCAATATGAAAGGTTAAAATTGCAGTAATTTATTAATGACTTATTCCCTGGTTTACCGTGAGAGTTTAAACTGAAGTTTAATTTAAATTGAAGAAGAGTTTAAACCAAAAAGACAAAAACTACAGCTTTAACATAAATGTTTAAGCTTTTTTTTAACAAATGACAAAATGGAAAAAGGTAGAATTTTTGAGTTAAAACAGAAAATTATACGAAAGTTTTTACCGCTGAGTGTAGACTGTTTACTTAAACAGGTAGACAATTTTGAACTTGCCTGTATGTGCTTTCTTGAGCCTTGCCATATGAAAAGTATTTGCTCACTGAAAATTGAAATAAACATCCGCCATCTCTTTTCTTCTCAATTACAAAGAACAACATTCTCTCCATGGACATTCCCAGGTGTTAATATAGTATAACAAGTATGATATGAATCAAACGAAAACTTATGCATTACATAAGTTCACAAGACTTACAAGTGGTTAGATCGATTATTTTTGTCCGGTTAACTCGCAATTAAGTGAAAAGTAATCGTGTAAGTTGGTTGTTTTAAGAACTAGGTAAAAGTGGTTATATTATCTGATTTAAAATCTAAAACAAACAAGAGTGTAATTTATATTGCTTATCAAAGATGATTATTATTAGATGTGGAAGAAAACAGCTATCTTAGCATTCCGGAGGAAGATGGTGTCGACTTTTCATCTGACGACTTAATTGCTGACTCCCTTCAAATTTAGATGTAAAATCAAGAAAGGGACTACATATCTCAAGTACTTCAAGTGAAAACACAAAAAGATTGAAGTTACATGAGTTACAAGAAAAAAAGTTTCTGTATAATGGGACTTTTTATGGTGAAGTCAAAAATATAAGCATCATCATAATCATAATAAAGAAAAGGGCATTTGTTTGTTTGTTTGTTCGTCCGGTCTAAAACCTAGTATGCAGCTCAAGTTAATCAAAAAACCCGAAAAATGACACAGTGAAATCATTAACGAAAGGGTCATGGACATTTTGGGTATATTTTCAACATCGTTCAACAGTAATGAATCTTATGTCAAATGAACGCGTATAGGGACCACTGTATTTTATTATAAGGCAGTTAAATCGAAATCGAGGGCAAAAGTGGTGTTTTGGTGCATTTTATAAAAAAAGAGAATTTATTTTTTTTTTACTTCAAAAACGGTTCAAGTCTCTACTACTCTCGGCTTTTTTTTCGCACAGAATTTAATTGACCGGGACATCAATGGCTCGCAAAACTTTGACGTTTCTTTTTTATTTTTGTTTTTTGTGATTCCTATTATTAACAAATGAATTTCTGTTCTTTTTTTGGTTATATGTGTATTTTGAAAAAATATTTTTTTAACAAATGGAGAACTGAACATAAAATTTTTTTTGGTCGTTTCGTTAACTTTTTGTTTATGTTTTGGAGATGACAAATAGTTTCGTTTCACTTCAGCTGCGTATGTACTATAGGCTTATAATCTGAGAAACCTCTTTTTTTTGGAAGGTTATATTTAGAGGATGGTCTTAGGCATATTTTTTGCACGACCAAATAGAAATTGATTTTTGAAATAATCGGGCAACCACGGGATTGTCAGCTTGTATATGTACCCAAATAAAACAACAATATTTTGCAAAAGGACCGTGTGACCGTTTTACGTCTGTCCGTCATTTGGTGTGTCATCAGTTTCGAGTCTTTGGTATTATATGTGGCTGAATTCTAAAGACCATTCATCTGTCGTATGTCAACAATGCAGGAAAAAAATAAAGGGCTATGTGCATGTGACATCTAATTTTACCAAACATTTGAAAGAAATAAATGCAAAGTTATATTTAAACCATCACAATATCGTTGCTACGATTACTGATAAATAAACTATGAGTTTTA
Source organism: Baccha elongata (assembly GCA_951217065.1). Lineage (NCBI taxonomy): Eukaryota > Metazoa > Arthropoda > Insecta > Diptera > Syrphidae > Baccha > Baccha elongata. The sequence goes on from CATNUY010000008.1 coordinate 38,993, forward strand.
AGAAAATGATGTTCAATATTTGAAAGAATATTTTGTAGTCATGAAGCCAATGTCAGAATTGTTGGACCATCTACAAAAAGAGAAAAATATTGTGTTTAGAGACTTAATCTCTTCCTTAGCATATTTGAAAACTAAGTTAAAGAAGTTGTGATTGTCTGAGAATCTAATGCTATTGGGACCTACAGTTCTACAATTGGAGGAAAACCTCATTAATCGGTTCAGCTCATATTTTTATTTGAAACCTGAAGAAAATGATGCCATAGTTGCAGTTGTTTTATGTCCAAACATAAGAACTAAATAAAAAAATTATTTATTTAGCGATGCACCACATAATTGTACCATCGATGACATTCATGCTTTAGTTTGTAAAAAAGCTGAGCAAAAGGCGGAGATAACCGGAAGCTTAGAAGGCGATAAGATGATTTATTCTGATAGTAAGCGGTTTTCCTCACAAAAAAAAGATTTTTATTATTTTGATGGCGGTTAGTGCTGGAATTAGAATAGTGTTGTTGTCAATGAAAGTCAGAACAAAAAACATAAAAGTATCTGATGCTTATTGACTGCGCGCAAATTATAAAAAAAACACGATTTCAAAATTTGTTCATCTGAATCTCTGCATTAATGAATGGGTGTACACGGTTAAAAATTTCAGGGTACTTTTTAATATTTTAAAGGTTACATATTTCAAATTAATACATCAAAAATATTATAAATACGAATTTAATAATAAAATATATCAAAATTTTGTTGTTGATTTGTTGTGCCTCCAAATTATTTCGAAGAAAAAAAAACTATTGAACAAAAGTTTTTTTTTCTTCGGAATAATTTGGAGGCACAACAAATCAACAACAAAATCACTTACTTATATTCCGGCAACACAAAATCAAAAAATAATATTAAAATTTATTCTTATATAAAAATTAAAAAGTAAATGTTTTATTTATGTATTTATTTTTAAAAAATTAAATTTAGTTATTACAACATAGATTATATTTTATTGTCGAAGCGTTTCGGTTTAATGTGAAACCATCATCGAGCTCAAATTATAGTTGTTGTTTACTTAACCGTGTTCGAACTTATTTTGTCTTGTGTAGTTTATTGTGTTGATTATTTTTTATGGCATTTTAAGTGAATATATCTATCTCTGTTCTTTTGGGTGTTTATTATGGTAGTTTATTGCTGTATTATTATTATGATGATGTAATGTAAATAAGATATACATATCAATAAATGCATCTCTTTCTATTATAAATAAATACAGATGGGGATTGCCAGGGATGGCTATTTAATATGCAGTGCTGCCTAAGCAGTATAATTGTCTTTGCTCTCAACACCTTCCCCACTTAAAAGAGGTCATAATCCTCCATCCAACCAGGAGTCTGAATATTTCTTCCTCTGGAAGACATCCTCTGAGTCACTGAAGGTGAATTTTGTGTAGGAAAACCGTGTAGCTCTGAAGTTTGTGAACTTGTTTCCAACGCATCTTCGAAATTGTCCGATGAATCAAGGACTGATTCATTTAAATTTTCATTTTGAGTTGGTGGTTTGGGATCATGCTGAGTCAATATTGGTTGATCTTGAAATAAGTCCATCAAATCAAGGAATGCGTTGGTAGTTAGCTGCTTGTTTTGTTCAGAGGTTTAAGACCTTATTTGGTTCGTATGTGAACGAATAAGTCTGTTCTTATTTTCATCGTTGACAAGAATATTGTAATTGACGGTTCCTATCTTTTCGATTATTGTGCCTGCAACCCAGTGATTCTTGTTTCTTCGATAAATTTTAGCATATACCATCTCACCTGCTACGAAATTCCGTTTCTTAGCACCCTGTTTTCTGTTGAACTGAAGATTCTGATTTTCGTTTGTATAAATCGGTTTTTGTTGACTTGGTTTTATTAAGTCCAGTGATGTTCTTAACTTTCTGCCGATGAAAACTTCTGCTGGTGATTTCAAGTCGGAAACATTGAGGTTCGGTGTAGATCGATATGTTTGCAAAAATGTTTGTAGGTTCTCTGAACTGGTTCCCTCCTGCTTAAGTTTCTTAAGTGTCCTTTTAAGCGTATCTACAAACCGCTCTACCTGTCCGTTGGACTGTGGGTGGTATGGGGCTGTTCATAGATACTGAATACTTCGACTCTCCCATTATCTGAGACAAGCTGTTGACAATCACCGTAGCGAGAAAAGAAAGCAGTCAGTTTGTTGATCATAGTAGATGGTGACAAGTTTGGAAGTTGCACGACCTCCAACCATTTAGAGGAAAAGTCTACTATGACAAAATAGTAGACACCCTCACTAGGTCCTGCAATGTCAACATGGACCCGTTCCATCGCAGATGTTGTTATTAGCCATGAGTGTAGAGTCGTTTTGACTGGAGACTTTGCCGTGAGGGCGCAAGCGTGACATCGTTTAACAAGAAATATAACGTCCTCATCGATGTTGGGCCAGTAAACATGGTATCTGGCAATGGTTTTCATCTTGTCTATGCCCGGAAGACCTCGATGGAGCTGTTGCAGAATTCATTTTTGAAAACACTCTGGAACTACGATGTGGTCGTTGAACATCAAAATCTCATCGATTACTGCTAGGCTTTCCCTTCTGCTGTGGTATGAAGACAATTCAGGTCAAAGGGGATACTTCCACCCGGAGTTCATAGACTTGATAACTGATTGAAGAATTTTGTTGCTTTTTGTAGTGTGCTGCACCATTTTGAAATTGACAGGAAGCACTTTGATTGTTTCGAGCAAATGCGATAAAAAATCTTTTTCAAATTTTACGCAGGCTATGACTGTTTCTTCATCCAATTCTAATTTTGTGTCAATCAGACGTGACAGAACATCAGCAAAAAATGAAACAAAGTTAATTTGTGTTCGACGTTTCGTCCATGAATATGGACATCATCAGGAAAGATGTGCAATCTATATTTGTATACATAATTATTAGTTACAATTCACAATATATTTAACATAAAAAAGAAGAAGACTTACAAATGTTACATTTATATTGCACTTTAAAATAAATATGTAAGCTGAACTTACAAGTAAAATCTAAACTTTATAATGAAATAAGAAACAAACGCGTTGTAAAATTTTTGTGTCGTCGTAGCTTGGGGAATGCTGAAGTGTGATGCAGTGTGCTGCCAGTGCTGTCTTCTGTGGTGCGTTGTTTTAAATGTCAGATTTGTGTCCTGATAATCTTTTTTAAGTTTTTGTTTAGTTGTCCCTATATAAATTGTCGTTTTTTCCTCCTTTGCAGCTAATTTGGTATATTACATCAGAGTGTTCCATTCTATTCGTCTTTGCTTTTAGTTTTGTATACAGTTGTGATGCGGTATTTGTCGATTTCATTGCCATTTTGCATTTTTCGGTGTCGAATAATTTTGCAGTTTTAAACCTGTCAGCAACTTGTTTTACGTAAGTAAACGATTTGTAAATTATATTTTGTCCTTGTGGTTGGCTCATTTTAATTCAATTTTTATTTTCAATTTATCTTATAACTACTTAAATGCTAGACAAAAACCTTAAAAACAAGCTTACAGAATAACTTAACTAACTTACTGGCCCCATACGGGCACTCTAAATTATACTATAACTTTATATTAAAAATGCCTTTGGGCGTAAAAACTAACTTAAATTAAAATTCAAAATTACTTAAAACTAAACGAGAAAATTTTTAAAAACTCGTTTTTCAAGACTTTATTTTATCTAAAAACTTAAAACTACCCATTACCTAAATAAGACTAAATTAACCTAAATAAAAGTAAAATATACGTAAATATACGTAAATAACTTAAAACTACTTAAAAATACTTTAAATAACTTAAAACTAGAACAGCCACCCGCAGTTTTTTTTTTTTTTTTTTTTGCAAGAGCCAATGCATATATGCACACCCGCTTAGAAATATGTATGTTTTTATATATATACATATTAAACAGCGTCAAATGCACATACACACCAACAAATGCAGTTTATGTGTTTTATATTTTTTTTTGGTGCCACCACTGTCCTACATAAATTATACCTATTAATACTTAAAAAAAAGCAGGTCGGCCAAGGCAACAAATATGACTAACCATCAATATCAAGGTGGTCACCCAACCACCAGTATTTTTTTTTTGAACTTGCTTATAAAAGTCCCTTTTGTCCCGAAGGGGCACAGCTCTACTGAACCGCAGACGCTCTGCTCCGTTCCCAGAGCCGACGTCTTGACCATACAGGATTCGCCGATCCACAGTTCTACGGCCGACGTGGTAGATTAACGGAACCGCCAATCTATCCTGTATCAGCCCCCGACTGTCTAAATAGAGGAATGTCTCGGGCGGGATGAAACCGTTAAGACAAACGCTCTCGCTATATTTTTCAATGGGGTAATAAGCCCTGAAAATAAGTCCATTGGCTGAGGTCATCGCTCTTGCAATGTGACCCCAAATCAGCTTAATTAAAAAGTTATCTATCCTGTTTATATTGGCCCCGTTGTATAAGACCTCGTTGGCATAATAATGTTTGTACTCCGACTCTGGTGTTCTGTGTAATCCAAGACAGGTCCTAAGACACTGCCTCTCAAACACCCGAATCTTTTCCATTTGAGATGGGGCAACGTTAAACCACACAGGGCTCCCATAGGCAATCATCGGCCGGATGAGGGCCATGTAGCAAATCACCTTCACTCTGTTTTCAAGGCGGCTGCTATAAAACAACCGTCTTGTCAGAGCAAACGCTCCCCTAGCTCTGGCCAGAGCAGCATCTATATGCCGATTGAAATATAGATACTGATCTAGCCAGATACCAAGGTACTTTACTACATCTTTACTCGCCAGTGGATGTCTACTTGGTCCAACGATCACTAGATTTCTCCAGTTCTTTCTTGTATCCCTAGAAGCCTTAGACAAAGGGGTTCTAAACAGGATAGTTTCTGATTTCTGAAAGTTAATTTTTAACTTCCAGTCATCACAATATCGCTGAATCTTGTCGAAGTCACGCTGCAAGAGAATTCTGATGACTTCAACTTTTGGACCCGTCCTGTACGCTACAAGGTCATCGGCATACGCAATCGCATGAGTGAGACTACCTATCAGAGCGCTGGTGTAAATACTAAAAAGAATCGGCGAGTTCACAGCTCCTTGCTGTAGACCGTTTTTAATATCAAAAGTTGTGGTGGAAGTTACATTGCCACTTTTGACAACAAACTTTCTACCATTGAGCATGTCATGAAGCATATACAACAGTGGTTTACTTATGCCAAATCTGGTTAATTTCAGATAAAGACCCTCTAACCATACGGTGTCGAAAGCCTTCTCTAAATCAACAAGAACGGCACCCGTGCATTGATTTTTCGCTTTGTTCCATTGAACATCAGAAACTAACTTAGACGCGGCATGAATAGTGTCATGTCCCGCCTTAAAGCCAAACTGATTGTCTGGAATAATATTCTTGTCCTCAGCCCACTTGAACAGAGCTCTATTGAGAATCTTTTCGAATACCTTACTGATACTTGGAAGAAGACTTATCGACCGAAGATTCGCCGGATTGGAGCTGTCCTTTCCCTTTTTGGGGAGAGGATGGACCACAGCTGTCTTCCAACTCACTGGATAATATGCATTATTCAATGCGTTGTTAAACAGTGTGGTATAAATGTCTATGGCTTCCTCAGGGAGATGTCGTAACACAATGTTGGGTATACCATCGACCCCCGCAGATTTCTTTTTCTTTAAAGTTTGAAAAATTAACTGAAGTTCTACCTTCGAAATTAACAATGAACTGGGTTCATTTCGCTCGGCGATGGTGGCGTTTGCCAAGTTTTCGTCATTGAACCCGGTGAAACCAGTATTCTCAGATCGCCATTGCGTTATGTTATTTCCAAGATAGAAATTGTGCAGCAAGGCTCTGTTCTCCAGGTCATGATTCGGACGAATGCTAGCATTCACCTTATACACTTGCTGGAAAGCAGCCCCTACAGCTTCTACCTTTTCCTGAGGATCTTCTATCATATAAAAATTGTCATCGAAAACGGCACCTTCCGGATCAATTCCCGCAATCGTAAGTACGTCTTCGTTATCTGTTGTCCTCTGGAGTTTAAGACATGGAAGATCGTTTTGATCATTTCTTCTAAATATCTTATTTATTTGGGGAAACATACTAGGGTCGCTAGAATTAACAGCCCGAATTCTGTTATCCCAATATAAATTAATAGATAATCTATAGTTTTGTCTAATCAGAACGTTAATGTTTTTGATCGACGACTTCAATGTCCTAATCTCCAGATCACGTGTGTCCGTGAAACGTCTATAAAGAAGTTTCAACCTAGTCAGCAGTCCACTTTTTTGTCGGTGTAGTGCGTCGATTGTCGCGTTCTTGTATAAACCGTTTGGGTCTTGTTCCTTATATTTTGGGATTGTTTTGTCCATTGTTCGTTTAATAGTCGTATCCATTTGAGTCAGAAACCCGTCGATCTCGAGGTTCGTCAGGTTTCTGTCATTTGGTGGAGAAATGTCCTCGGAACGTATTTCTCTTGCCAAGGCGTTGGAGAAGCGTGGCCAGCGCGTCTTACTGAAATTGTAAGAGTGCACAGGCACATACTCATCCAATTCCACAAGTTCGCTCGGAAGCTGTATTAGGGTGGCAAGTCCGCAGTGATCGCTGTCGTATTCGATTGTTCGTAAACAGTTTCTTGTCTGTTGATTTGTTGCGTCAGTTATAACAAGTCGTGAGTCAAGCAGTAAAAGATCCAGAAAGCCACCGCTCCTAGGAAACGAAGGTCTATCTGTCGCAAAAAGATCGATCCTTCACTCAACACTGTGACGACCCATCCAATTAAATAAATGGTACCCTCTCGGATTTTGAATTTGATTTCCCCAATCTTCATGTTTGGCGTTCAAATCTCCTGCCATTAGATAATAATTTTCATCCAAGTGCAGTCTTAAGCATTCGAAAAGTTTTTCGAGTTCTGCGATAAAATTAGCAGGCTGAGGTGCTTCGGGTGCGTACGCCGCGATCACGTACATTCTTTTCCCCTGAAGGAGCGGAATGCAAATGACGCAGGCTTCTAACTGCCTAAATCTTCGCACTTCACTATTATATATAACCTTAAATTTAATGCCCTTTCGTATGAAGATTGCGACCCCACCCCCTTGAGAGGAGTTAGGCCGATCCCTTCGCACGATATTGTAATTATTATTAGTCAGTTTGTGTTTCTGATTTAGCTTAGTTTCGCTAGCCATAAACACATCAGGACTTTGGTCTTGCAGCAAATGAAAGAGATTTGCTCTACGTTCGGTCCTAATCAGCGAATTTACATTCACAGCTAGGATCTTAAAGGGTCGCTCAGGCAGCGCGCCTTTAACCATTTCGCGTTGCCGGCAGAATAGAGTAGAGGTAATCCACCCTAGCCGCCTGCTCCCTGATCTGTTTTTGCACGTCGGTTAACTGACCATGAATCGTCATCAACACCTGCATCAGATCTGCCTCTGGCGCAGGAGCCGTAGGCACTTGGACCTGTTTGGCTACCTGTGGTTGATGTGTACCGCGTTTCCCTTTCCAGACGCGATTTGGGCGTAAGAAATTGCGGGATTGACGGAAGTTGTTTTCTGGCGTACTTCAGGGCGTCTCACCTCTACTGTTTTCCTTTGGGCTTTGTTTTGCCTTATCTCCTGAAACTTCAGACATCCCCGATAGTTTGCGGGGTGCCCGGAGCCTCGGCAGAGCGCACATTTTAACTGGGTCATATCTGTGACCCTATCTTGCCCGAGTTTACACTCCACTGTTTTGTGGGTATCTCCACATTTAACACAGACTGGGTCCATACCACAGTTCACTGCAACGTGTCCGAACCCTTGGCAGTTCATGCATTGAAGCATGTCTTTCTGCTTATTTAGTTTTTCCCATCGTCCAACTTGGTAATCCAGGACTGTTATATTCCTTAGACCACTCAATTTGCTTTGGGGCGAGAGTTGAACTAGGAGAAATGGTAAATTCCTTTTCTCCCGTCTGGCTTTGACTGTGGTGAACGGTCTGATCCCGATAAACTCGAGATCGTCGCTCGCCACTTGACGGAGCTCAGCTAAGAGCGCCTGCGGATCCGTAGAGGATTCGATACCCTTCAGGAGGACTGTTTGAAGCTTGTCTTCCTTCGGAATGAAACTATAATACTCTGTTCTAGTTTGAGACAGAAGGTCTTTCACTTTTTTGTAGTGCTCTAAAGATGAGCACTGAATGGAATGCCTGTCTGCGTTTAGCCGCTTAATTATGAAATTGTTGCCTATGACCGACCTACATATTTCAATAGTGTCTTTTAAATGCATTTTATAAGTATTAGTAGGTGGCACCTTACCTTTCTTTGCTTGTGGCTGTTGCTGTTGTTGCTGTTGTTGTTGTGACTGCTGCTGTTGTCTCTGCTGCTGTTGCATCGGCTGCTGTTGGGTCTGCTGCTGTTGTGACTGCTGCGGTTGTTGCTGTTGCGGTTGTTGCTGTTGCTGTTGTTGCTGCTGCTGTTGCTGCTTCTGTGTCTGTTGTCGTTGCTGTTGTGGTTGTTGTTGTTGTTGTTTTTGTTTTGCTTGCTGTTGCTGAGGCTGATGCTGTGGTTGCTGAGCCGGTTGTTGTGGCTTATGAAGCTGTTTCTGTGGCTGCTTTTTGACTGCTGCTTCTGTGGCTGTTGCTGGTCTGGGAGTGGTTGTTGTTCATGAGGAAGCTGCTTTTGTTGCGAAGCTTGCTCTTGGAGCGCTTGTTGGCGGGTGCGCTGCTCAAGAGCAACTATACGCTCCTTCTCCCGTCTTGCCTCCTGCTTCTTCTTGAGCGCTTCAACAAGCTCTATGAGCGAAGAGATCTGCTCCGTCAAAGCCTCGATTTGCTGGTCCTCTTCTTCGTCGGACAGCTCAACTACCTCGCCACTGACGTAATGTCCTTCTCCTTCCACAGACATGTAGGGGATGTCATCCGCATTATCGTCAGCGGCGTTTTCTTCGCCGGTTAGACTGGCGTCCTTATCATTTGGATTGACGGCGGCGATCGCTCCGTCAGCCTCTTTGACGTGCATGTCATCCACCTCCGCTTCATCGTCGCCTTCTACGTTCTTGTCGTTGTTTTCGTTGTCGTCATCGTCGTTGGAGGAGCTATCCAGCTGCCTCTGTATTTTTGCCTGAGCCGAGGCCTTGGCTGAACGTCCGCGCCCTCCTATTTTCTGCACTGCTTTCACATCTGAGGTACTCTTTTTAACTATCAGGTTTGGTTTGTACCTAATATAGCGCCTTCTCTTTAGAGGATCTTGTTTTTCGGCACATGCCGGTCCTGGCTTTTTCCCTTTAATAGGGATCGATGTCTTTGCAGTTGCTATGCTGCTGGTACCGACCTCGGCACGTGCCGATGACGATGTTGTTGTAGTTGTCGTTGCTGTTGTTGTTGTTGTTGTTGCCACTTTGGGCTTTACTGGTCCTGCTGCTGCTGCTGCTGTTGTTGCTGCTGTTGTTGCTGCTTTTTTGGCTTTGGACTGCCCTGATACAGTTTCTCTTTGAGCTTGGCCTGATGGCCCCGCTATTTGACTGTTGGATGACACATCACCTGATGTTCCTCCAACTGTCTTCCTTGTTGTTGGGGGACCATCTTTCGATGTCCCCGTTGGTTTTACCATCTGCTCTTCTTGTTGTTGCTGCTGTTGTTTTCTTCTCTTTAAAACCTCCTGCCAGAAATTATTTAAAAAAAGGCCTTGCCCGGGGTGAGAATCGAACCCACGACCTTCCACTCTGAAATCTGCTCCTCTTTTTTTTTTTTTTTTTTTTTTTTTTTATAAATTCATTTTTATTTTCAATTTAACTTATAACTAACTTAAATGCTAGACAAAAATCTTAAAAACTAGCTTACAGAATAACTTAACTAACTTACTGGCCCCATGCGGGCGCTCTAAATTATACTATAACTATATATTAAAAATGCCTTTGAGCGTAAAAACTAACTTAAATTAAACTTCAAAATTACTTAAAACTAAACGAGAAAATTTTTAAAAACTCGTTTTTCGAGACATTTTATTTTATATATAAAAACTTAAAACTACCCTTTACCTAAATAATAAAACTAAATTAACCTAAACTAAAATATACGTAAATATACGTAAATTACTTAAATAACTTAAAACTACTTAAGAATACTTAAAATAACTTAAAACTAGAACAGCCACCAGCAGAATTTTTTTTTTTTTTTTTTTTTTTTTTTTTTTTTTTTTTTTTTTTTTTTTTTTTTGGCGCAGCAGCCAATGCGTATGTGCACACGCTTATAATTATATATATATATTTATATATATATATATTTAAAAGCGCCAAATGCACATACACACCCACAAATGCCATTTAATTTTTTTATATTTTTTTGGTGCCACCACTGTCCTACATAAAATAAACCTATTAATACTTAAAAATACGCAGGTCGGCCAAGGCAACAACTATGACTAACCATCAATATCAAGGTGGTCACCCAACCACCAGTATTTTTGAACTTGCTTACAAAAGTCCCTTTTGTCCCGAAGGGGCACAGCTCTACTGAACCGCAGACGCTCTGCTCCGTTCCCAGAGCCGACGTCTCGACCATACAGGATTCGCCGATCCACAGTTCTACGGCCGACGTGGTAGATTAACGGAACCGCCAATCTATCCTGTATCAGCCCCCGACTGTCTAAATAGAGGAATGTCTCGGGCGGGATGAAACCGTTAAGACAAACGCTCTCACTATATTCTTCATTGGGGTAATAAGCCCCGAAAATAAGTCCATTGGCTGAGGTCATCGCTCTTGCAATGTGACCCCGAATCAGCTTAATTAAAAAGTTATCTATCCTGTTTATATTGGCCCCGTTGTATAAGACCTCGTTGGCATAATAATGTTTGTACTCCGACTCTGGTGTTCTGTGTAATCCAAGACAGGTCCTAAGACACTGCCTCTCAAACACCCGAATCTTTTCCATTTGAGATGGGGCAACGTTAAACCACACAGGGCACCCATAGGCAATCATCGGCCGGATGAGGGCCATGTAGCAAATCACCTTCACTCTGTTTTCAAGGCGGCTGCTATAAAACAACCGTCTTGTCAGAGCAAACGCTCCCCTAGCTCTGGCCAGAGCAGCATCTATATGTCGATTGAAATATAGATACTGATCTAGCCAGATACCAAGGTACTTTACTACATCCTTACTCGCCAGTGGATGTCCACTTGGTCCAACGATCACTAGATTTCTCCAGTTCTTTCTTGTATCCCTAGAAGCCCTAGACAAAGGGGTTCTAAACAGGATAGTTTCTGATTTCTGAAAGTTAATTTTTAACTTCCAGTCATCACAATATCGCTGAATCTTGTCGAAGTCACGCTGCAAGAGAATTCTGATGACTTCAACTTTTGGACCCGTCCTGTACGCTACAAGGTCATCGGCATACGCAATCGCATGAGTGAGACTACCTATCAGATCGCTGGTGTAAATACTAAAAAGAATCGGCGAGTTCACAGCTCCTTGCTGTAGACCGTTTTTAATATCAAATGTTGTGGTAGAAGTTACATTGCCACTTTTGACAACAAACTTTCTACCATTGAGCATGTCATGAAGCATATATAACAGTGGTTTACTTATGCCAAATCTAGTTAATTTCAGATAAAGACCCTCTAACCATACGGTGTCGAAAGCCTTCTCTAAATCAACAAGAACGGCACCCGTGCATTGATTTTTCGCTTTGTTCCATTGAACATCAGAAACTAACTTAGACGCGGCATGAATAGTGTCATGTCCCGCCTTAAAGCCAAACTGATTGTCTGGAATAATATTCTTGTCCTCAGCCCACTTGAACAGAGCTCTATTGAGAATCTTTTCGAATACCTTACTGATACTTGGAAGAAGACTTATCGACCGAAGATTTGCCGGATTGGAGCTGTCCTTTCCCTTTTTGGGGAGAGGATGGACCACAGCTGTCTTCCAACTCACTGGATAATATGCATTATTCAATGCGTTGTTAAACAGTGTGGTATAAATGTCTATGGCTTCCTCAGGGAGATGTCGTAACACAATGTTGGGTATACCATCGACCCCCGCAGATTTCTTTTTCTTTAATGTTTGAAAAATTAAATGAAGTTCTACCTTCGAAATTAACAATGAACTGGGTCCATTTTGCTCGGCGATGGTGGCGTTTGCCAAATTTTCGTCATTGAGCCCGGTGAAACCAGTATTCTCAGATCGCCATTGCGTTATGTTATTTCCAAGATAGAAATTGTGCAGCAAGGCTCTGTTCTCCAGGTCATGATTCGGACGAATGCTAGCATTCACCTTATACACTTGCTGGAAAGCAGCCCCTACAGCTTCTACCTTTTCCTGAGGATCTTCTATCATATAAAAATTGTCATCGAAAACGGCACCTTCCGGATCAATTCCCGCAATCGTTAGTACGTCTTCGTTATCTGTTGTCCTCTGGAGTTTAAGACATGGAAGATCGTTTTGATCATTTCTTCTAAATATCTTATTTATTTGGGGAAACATACTAGGGTCGCTAGAATTAACAGCCCGAATTCTGTTATCCCAATATAAATTAATAGATAATCTATAGTTTTGTCTAATCAGAACGTTAATGTTTTTGATCGACGACTTCAATGTCCTAATCTCCAGATCACGTGTGTCCGTGAAACGTCTATAAAGAAGTTTCAACCTAGTCAGCAGTCCACTTTTTTGTCGGTGTAGTGCGTCGATTGTCGCGTTCTTGTATAAACCGTTTGGGTCTTGTTCCTTATATTTTGGGATTGTTTTGTCCATTGTTCGTTTTATAGTCGTATCCATTTGAGTCAGAAACCCGTCGATCTCGAGGTTCGTCAGGTTTCTGTCATTTGGTGGAGAAATGTCCTCGGAACGTATTTCTCCTGCCAAGGCGTTGGAGAAGCGTGGCCAGCGCGTCTTACTGAAATTGTAAGAGTGCACAGGCACATACTCATCCAATTCCACAAGTTCGCTCGGAAGCTGTATTACGGTGGCAAGTCCGCAGTGATCGCTGTCGTATTCGATTGTTCGTAAACAGTTTCTTGTCTGTTGATTTGTTGCGTCAGTTATAACAAGTCGTGAGTCAAGCAGTAAAAGATCCAGAAAGCCACCGCTCCTAGGAAACGAAGGTCTATCTGTCGCAAAAAGATCGATCCTACACTCAACACTGTGACGACCCATCCAATTAAATAAATGGTACCCTCTCGGATTTTGAATTTGATTTCCCCAATCTTCATGTTTGGCGTTCAAATCTCCTGCCATTAGATAATAATTTTCATCCAAGTGCAGTCTTAAGCATTCGAAAAGTTTTTCGAGTTCTGCGATAAAATTAGCAGGCTGAGGTGCTTCGGGTGCGTACGCCGCGATCACGTACATTCTTTTCCCTTGAAGGAGCGGAATGCAAATGACGCAGGCTTCTAACTGCCCAAATCTTCGCACTTCACTATTATATATAACCTTAAATTTAATGCCCTTTCGTATGAAGATTGCGACCCCACCCCCTTGAGAGGAGTTAGGCCGATCCCTTCGCACGATATTGTAATTATTATTAGTCAGTTTGTGTTTCTGATTTAGCTTAGTTTCGCTAGCCATAAACACATCAGGACTTTGGTCTTGCAGCAAATGAAAGAGATTTGCTCTACGTTCGGTCCTAATCAGCGAATTTACATTCACAGCTAGGATCTTAAAGGGTCGCTCAGGCAGCGCGCCTTTAACCATTTCGCGTTGCCGGCAGAATAGAGTAGAGGTAATCCACCCTAGCCGCCTGCTCCCTGATCTGTTTTTGCACGTCGGTTAACTGACCATGAATGGTCAGCAACACCTGCATCAGATCTGCCTCTGGCACAGGAGCCGTAGGCACTTGGACCTGTTTGGCTACCTGTGGTTGAGGCTGTACCGTGTTTCCCTTTCCAGACGCGATTTGGGCGTAAGAAATTGCGGTATTAACGGGAGTTGTTTTCTGGCGTACTTCAGGGCGTCTCACCTTAACTGTTTTCTTTTGGGCTTTGTTTTGCCTTATCTCCTGAAACTTCGGACATCCCCGATAGTTTGCGGGGTGCCCGGAGCCTCGGCAGAGCGCACATTTTAACTGGGTCATGTCTGTGACCCTATCTTGCCCGAGTTTACACTCCACTGTTTTGTGGGTATCTCCACATTTAACGCAGACTGGGTCCATACCACAGTTAACTGCAACGTGTCCGAACCCTTGGCAGTTCATGCATTGAAGCATGTCTTTCTGCTTGTTTAATTTTTCCCATCGTACAACTTGGTAATCCAGGACTGTTATATTCCTTAGACCACTCAATTTGCTTTGGGGCGAGAGTTGAACCAGGAAGAATGGTAAATTCCGTTTCTCCCGTCTGGCTTTGACTGTGGTGAACGGTCTGATCCCGATAAACTCGAGATCGTCGCTCGCCACTTGACGGAGCTCAGCTAAGAGCGCCTGCGGATCCGTAGAGGATTCGATACCCTTCAGGAGGACTGTTTGAAGCTTGTCTTCCTTCGGGGTGAAACTATAATATTCTGTTCTAGTTTGAGACAGAAGCTCTTTCACTTTTTTGTAGTGCTCTAAAGATGAGCACTGAATGGAATGCCTGTCTGCGTTAAGCCGCTTAATTATGAAATTGTTGCCTATGACCGACCTACATATTTCAATTGTGTCTTTTAAATGCATTTTATAAGTATTAATAGGTGGCACCTTACCTTTCTTTGCTTGTGGCTGTTGCTGTTGTTGCTGTTGTTGTGACTGCTGCTGTTGTCTCTGCTGCTGTTGCATCGGCTGCTGTTGGGTCTGCTGCTGTTGTGACTGCTGCGGTTGTTGCTGTTGCGGTTGTTGCTGTTGCTGTTGTTGCTGCTGCTGTTGCTGTGTCTGTTGACGTTGCTGTTGTGGTTGTTGTTGTTGTTGTTTTTGTTTTTCTTGCTGTTGCTGAGGCTGATGCTGTGGTTGCTGAGCCGGTTGTTGTGGCTTATTAAGCTGTTTCTGTGGCTGCTTTTTTCACTGCTGCTTCTGTGGCTGCTGCTGGTCTGGGAGTGGTTTTTGTTCCTTAGGAGGCTGCTGTTGTAGCGAAGCTTGCTCTTGGAGCGCTTGTTGGCGGGTGCGCTGCTCAAGAGCAACTATGCGCTCCTTCTCCCGTCTTGCCTCCTGCTTCTTTTTGAGCGCTTCAACCAGCTCAATGAGCGAAGAGATCTGCTCTGTCAGAGCCTCAATCTGCTGGTCCTCTTCCTCGTCGGACAGCTCAACTACCTCGCCACTGACGTAATGTCCTTCTCCTTCCACAGACATGTAGGAGATGTCATCCGCATTATCGTCAGCGGCGTTTTCTTCGCCGGTTAGACTGGCGTCCTTAACATTTGGATTGACGGCGGCGATCGCTCCGTCAGCCTCTTTAACGTGCCTGTCATCCACCTCCGCTTCATCGTCGCCTTCTACGTTCTTGTCGTTATCGTCATCGTCGTTGGAGGAGCTATCCAGCTGCCTCTGTATTTTTGCCTGAGCCGAGGCCTTGGCTGAGCGTCCGCGCCCTCCTATTTTCTGCGCTGCCTCTATATCTGAGGTGCGCTTCTTAACAACCAGATTTGGCTTATATCTGATATAGCGCCTTCTCTTCAGTGGGTCTGGTTCTTCGACACATGCCGCTCCTGGACTTTTCCCTTTAATAGGGCTTGATGTTTTTGCAGTTGCCATGCTGCTTGTTCCGACCTCGGCACGTGCCGATGACGATGTTGTTGTAGTTGTCGTTGCTGTTGTTGTTGTTATTGCCACTTTGGGCTTTACTGGTCCTGCTGCTGCTGCTGCTGTTGTTATTGGTTTTTGGGCTTTGGACTGCCCTGCTACCGTTGCTCTTAGTGCTTGGCCTGATGACCCCGCTACTTGACTGTCGGATGACACATCACCTGATGTTCCTCCAACTGTCTTCCTTGTTGTTGGGGGACCATCTTTCGATGTCCCCGTTGGTTTTCCCATCTGCTCTTCTTGTTGTTGCTGCTGTTGTTTCCTTCTCTTTGAAACCTCCTGCCAGAAATTATTTAAAAAAAGGCCTTGCCCGGGGTGAGAATCGAACCCACGACCTTCCACTCTGAAATCTGCTCCTCTACCACCTAGGCTAACTTGCCACTTGGTTTTGGTAGATCTAACTCACTACTATAAGCACTCGCGTCTCTACTTGAAATTTACACTGTGAAAGCCGCCAACGATGTGCACTCTTCCACGGTTGCTGAACGACTCCAGTCAAACATTCATCCACTAGGCCAATGTTATGTATACATAACGAAGATCGAATTTTAACCAGTTGATACCATGTAGGTACCTAGTTTGTACTATTAGAACAGATATGTAGCTATACAGTTCGATTTAAAATTCAGCATAAGCAGTTTCTTTTAATTTATAATTATTATATTACTTGCCTGTTGGTAAAATATAATAATAATAATTTCGTATTGCAATAGCTTACTTAAGGGAACTATAGTTTTCTTTAGTTTTTTACTACTAAAAGAAGAGATACTTTTCTTATTTGAGCTATAGCTGTCATTAACAAACAAACCACCTGTCATATATTCCATGTGGTATAATTATGTACGCAAGCAGTAGCTTTCTTAAGGGAACTATAGTTTTCTTTAGTTTGTTGTTTACTACTAAGAGAAGAGATACTTTTTTTATGTGAGCTATAGCTGTCATTAACAAACAAACCACCTGTCATATATTCCATGTGGTATAATTATGTACGTGAGCAATAGCTTTCTTAAGGGAACTATAGTTTTCTTTAGTTTGTTGTTTACTACTAAGAGAAGAGATACTTTTTTTTATGTGAGCTATAGCTGTCATTAACAAACAAACCACCTGTCATATTTTCCATGTGGTCAGGGGCGTGCCGAGACGTCGAGCCGTAGGGGGGGTGAGTTTTACTGAAATGCCGACTTTTATTAGGAATTTGCCGACTTATTTTGGAAATTTGCCGACTGCAGTCATCGCTATACTAAAAAGTAAAAAAATGGCTGGGTGTTTTGAATAATCAATAAATTTCCATGAAACTATGTAAAAATATTGAGTATCAACTGTAATATTGAAAAAATATAACACGTGAATTCTTTTAAGAGCAATGTATTTATTTAAAATATTAATAAATATGTATCTAGTTAAGAAAATTCGAAAAATTGAAAATGCTGACTATCTAGCTAGAATATTTATAAAAACCTGCAAAAATACCGACTTTCACACTTAAAATGCCGATTTTTTTGCTAGAATATGTATAAAAGCCAGCAATTCACACGAAAAATACGAAAAATTGAAAATTCCGAATTTCTTGCTAGAAAAAGTATAAAAACCTATGAAAATGCCAACTTTTATACTAAAAATTCAAAAAATTGGAAATGCCGACTTTTTTGTTTTGTAAATTTAAAAACCTTTAAATAATGCTGAATTTAGTTTGAAACTCTTGAAAATGCCGACTGCAGTTTTATAAATTTTAAAATTTTCAAAATTGCCGACTTGACCGACTCTGGAAATTCTTGGGGGGGTGGGACACCCCCCCACACCTCCCTCTCGGTACGCCTCTACATGTGGTATAATTCTGTTAGCGAGCAATAGCTTTCTTAAAGGAACTATAGTTTTCTTTAGTTTGGTATTAACTACTAAGAGAAGAGATACTTTGTTTATGTGAGCAATAGCTGTTATCAAGAAACAAATCAATGTGGCACATTTCTTTGTTGACTTTTATGCGAGCAATAGCTATCGCAAGGAAATTTTGTGCAAAATAAAGTGTTGTGTTATTGTGTTATTGTGTTATTGTGTTATTGTGTATCTTTTAATATTAAAATTTAGTAAATGGTGAAAACAAAACGTGTCTGTACACATGACATTTTGGCGAAACCTAAAACCAATATAAAAAAATTACTATCTGGCGCGGGGAATGTAACAACGATTGCAAATAGCCGCATTAAATGTTTAGCAACCTTAAAGAAGTCTTGTGATAACTCTATACAAGTCATATGGGTTATCGTACATTTATATATAATAAATTCGACATATCAATATTATCTTAATTCTTACTTCTTACTCGATTTTGTTTGTGGAATTCTACGTCACTTATTAGAAGTACTCGATTTATTAGATTTTTGGCAGTGTTGAATATGATTTGTTTTGGATGTTAGGATCGGAAATTTATCAGTCTCCCTGACGACGTAGGTTTTTGATACCAATCCATTTTTAGAAGTTTTCCTTCTCGTATTACGACTGTGTCGAGGTAAGGCAATCTGTTATTTGTTTCAACCTCAACTGTAAACTGTATTTTTTCATGGAAGCTATTAAGGACGTTAAGTATTTGGTCGATTTCTCCCATTTTCACGATAGCAAATATGTCGTCCACGTACTTCGTCAGTATTTTTGGTTGGTTTATAAGTTGAGGAAGGCATGTATTTAAAAGTTCCTCCAGAATAATGTCCGCTATTATTGGAGAAGCCGGATTTCCCATCGGCATACCATCTCTTTGTTGGTAGGTTTTGTTTCCATATACTAAATAATTGTTATCAATAATGCAGAAACGGAACATTTCAAGAAATTTGGTTTTTTTGATAGTAGTGTGTTCTTTTATTTTTCCCTAGTTGTTTGCAATCAGTTGTAGTGCCATTTTGAGAGGTATATTTGTAAAAAGTGATATTTCATCAAAAGACACTAGAACTTCATCATTTTCGATGTTAAGTTCACGAAGTTTTGCTTTAAACTCGGTCGAATCCTTAACATTATATTTGGAGTCTGAAGTTATGTTTTTCAATATACCAATGAGGTATTTAGCTAAGTTGTAACATGGAACTTTTACTGAGGAACATATTGGTCGTAGTGGCATTCCTGTCTTAGGGATTTTCGGAAGACCGTAAATTCTGGGCGCTACAGGATTGTACGTCGTCATATTTTGTTTTTGTCTATAGTCAATAATTTTACCATCAAATAGATATTTGACAAATTCATTATTGATTTCTTGAAGTTTGTTTGTTGGGTCTGTTCGTATTGGCCAATATACGTTTCTGTCTTCCATCATTATTTTCATTTTCTCTTCATAGTCACACTTGTATATTACTACCGTAACGTTTCCTTTATCGGCCGAAACAACAAATATTTCTTTATGTTTTTTAAGAAACAGTTTTGTTTCGTTGAGTACGTTTGTTATATATTTTTTGAAATCGTTAAATTTTCTTTTTTCCATGCAGTTGTCTAATATGTTTGCAAACATGGCACGGGCTTTTTCTCTATCATCGTTGTTCATGATGGTTTGAATGCATTCCATCAGCAATAATTTTAAAAAGTGTATTAGAAGTGGAGTGAACCGTACAAGGAAGTGCGTATTTTGGACCAAGTGACCAAAGGTATTTAATATCATCTGGTATGGTAACACTGGTTTTGTTTACAAACCATTTTTCATTTGTGTGTATTCCATATTTTTCTTTAAGCTTATCTTTAAGAGATGTTAGTTTTTTGTCATGTGATCTGTCAAGTGTCATTTTAATATTTTTAGCATGAGTTTCTTCATAGAAGAGAAAAGTTGAAAGCTCGTTTTCTGTCAAAATTGATTTTACTGATCGATCTATTTGTGTTATTTTATTAATTGTGGAGGTTATGCACTGATGTTTAGCAGATATCAAAATATTAAGAATTTTGCAATGGAAATTATATTTTGTTTTTTCAAGTGTTTTAAATAAAGGATGTGTTTTACCAAGATCCTGTTGCATTATCTTTTCCAAATGTGTTGTTGAGTTGGCGATGAAGTTTGGTATCAATCCAAGCTTCCTGCATTTTAGAAGGAAATTTCTGCTCGCAGTTGTTTTGACTTTTTTGTTGCTCAGCTTTCGGTATTGTTTAAGTGTATTGCAGAATTTGGTGTTATGGCTATTGTGGGCTAACGTTCTCCATATCTGTACGTCTGTTGATTGTATTGTCGGCATTAATGATGTGAAGAGTTTCAATTATCATTCTCTTATTTGTGTTCTCTTCGCGTTGTAAAATTTTTGTGACGTCGTAGCTTGGGGAATGCTGAAGTGTGATGCAGTGTGCTGCCAGTGCTGTCTTCTGTGGTGCGTTGTTTTTAATGTCAGATTTGTGTCCTGATAATATTTTTTAAGTTTTTGTTTAGTTGTCCCTATATAAATTTGGTCGCAATTGTCGTTTTTTTCTTCTTTGCAGCTAATTTGGTATATTACATCAGAGTGTTCCATTCTATTCGTCTTTGCTTTTAGTTTTGTATACAGTTGTGATGCGGTATTTGTCGATTTCATTGCCATTTTGTATTTTTCGGTGTCGAATAATTTGGCAGTTTCAAACCTGTCAGCATCTTATTTTACGTAGGTAAACGATTTGTAAATTATATTTTGTCCTTGTGGTTGGCTGTTTCTGTTTGCATGTTGTCCTATTAATTTTCTTATTATGTTTTCCGGAAAACCATTCTGCATTAATATATTCTTAATTCTTACTCGATTTTGTTTGTGGAATTCTACGTCACTTATTAGAAGTACTCGATTTATTAGATTTTTGGCAGTGTTGAATATGGTTTGTTTTGGATGTTGGGATCGGAAATTTATCAGTCTCCCTGACGACGTAGGGTTTTGATACCAATCCATTTTTAGAAGTTTTCCTTCTCGTATTACGACTGTGTCGAGGTAAGGCAATCTGTTATTTGTTTCAACCTCAACTGTAAACTGTATTTTTCCATGGAAGCTATTAAGGACGTTAAGTATTTGGTCGATTTCTCCCATTTTCACGATAGCAAATATGTCGTCCACGTACTTCGTCAGTATTTTTGGTTGGTTTATAAGTTGAGGAAGGCATGTATTTAAAAGTTCCTCCAGAATAATGTCCGGTATTATTGGAGAAGCCGGATTTCCCATCGGCATACCATCTCTTTGTTGGTAGGTTTTGTTTCCATATACTAAATAATTGTTATCAATAATGCAGAAACGGATCATTTCAAGAAATTTGGTTTTTTTGATAGTAGTGTGTTCTTTCATTTTTTCCCAGTTGTTTGCAATCAGTTGTAGTGCCATTTTGAGAGGTATATTTGTAAAAAGTGATATTACATCAAAAGACACTAGAACTTCATCATTTTCGATGTTCACGAAGTTTTGCTTTAAACTCGGTCGAATCCTTAACATTATATTTGGAGTCTGAAGTTATGTTTTTCAATATACCAATGAGGTAATTAGCTAAGTTGTAACATGGAACTTTTACTGAGGAACATATTGTTCGTAGTGGCATTCCTGTCTTATGGATTTTCGGAAGACAGTAAATTCTGGGCGCTACAGGATTGTACTTCGTCATGTTTTGTTTTTGTCTATTGTCAATAATTTTACCATCAAATAGATATCTGACAAATTCATTATTGATTTCTTGAAGTTTGTTTGTTGGGTCTGTTCGTATTGGCCAATATACATTTCTGTCTTCCATCATTATTTTCATTTTCTCTTCATAGTCACACTTGTATATTACTACCATAACGTTTCCTTTATCTGCAAAGGAGGAAAAAACGACAGTTGCGACCAAATTTATATAGGGACAACTAAACAAAAACTTAAAAAAAGATTATCAGGACACAAATCTGACATTAAAAACAACGCACCACAGAAGACAGCACTGGCAGCACACTGCATCACACTTCAGCATTCCCCAAGCTACGACGACACAAAAATTTTACAACGCGAAGAGAACCCAAATAAGAGAATGATAATTGAAACTCTTCACATCATTAATAACGACAATACAATCAACAGACGTACAGATATGGAGAACGTTAGCCCACAGTACAAACATCTGTTAGAGAAAAGAGGGAAAAAAGCTCGCTAACAACTACAATCAAGGAGAATATGTGTTTTATTTGTTTCTTATTTCATTATAAAGTTTTGATTTTACTTGTAAGTTCAGCTTACATATTTATTTTAAAGTGCAATATTAATGTAAAATTTTGTAAGTCTTCTTCTTTTTTATGTTAAATATATTGTGAATTGTAACTAATAATTATGTATACAAATATAGATTGCACATCTTTCCTGATGTCCATATTCATGGACGAAACGTCGAACACAAATTAACTTTGTTTCATTTATTGACCTGAAGCCCACTTATTAATTCAAAAAGTTGATAAACCAAAGGTCACATCATATACATAATATATTATATCGGAGGGCACACCGAATAAATTAACATCTATTATTAACCATCCCGATTAACTTGAAATACAATGGCTTTCTATAACAGTATGAGGAATAACCATAACACCAAATTCTGCAATACACTTAAACAATACCGAAAGCTGAGCAACAAAAAAGTCAAAACAACTGCGAGCAGAAATTTCCTTCTAAAATGCAGGAAGCTTGGATTGATACCAAACTTCATCGCCAACTCAACAACACATTTGGAAAAGATAATGCAACAGGATCTTGGTAAAACACATCCTTTATTTAAAACACTTGAAAAAACAAAATATAATTTCCATTGCAAAATTCTTAATATTTTGATATCTGCTAAACATCAGTGCATAACCTCCACGGTTAATAAAATAACACAAATAGATCGCTCAGTAAAATCAATTTTGACAGAAAACGAGCTTTCAACTTTTCTCTTCTATGAAGAAACTCATGCTTAAAAATTAAAATGACACTTGACAGATCACATGACAAAAAACTAACATCTCTTAAAGATAAGCTTAAAGAAAAATATGGAATACACACAAATGAAAAATGGTTTGTAAACAAAACCAGTGTTACCATACCAGATGATATTAAATACCTTTGGTCACTTGGTCCAAAATACGCACTTCCTTGTACGGTTCACTCCACTTCTAATACACTTTTTAAAATTATTGCTGATGGTGAGGAATGCATTCAAACCATCATGAACAACGATGATAGAGAAAAATCCCGTGCCATGTTTGCAAACATATTAGACAACTGCATGGAAAAAAGAAAATTTAACGATTTCAACAAATATATAACAAACGTACTCAACGAAACAAAACTGTTTCTTAAAAAACATAAAGAAATATTTGTTGTTTCGGCCGATAAAGGAAACGTTACGGTAGTAATATACAAGTGTGACTATGAAGAGAAAATGAAAATAATGATGGAAGACAGAAGTGTATATTGGCCAATACGAACAGACCCAACAAACAAACTTCAAGAAATCAATAATGAATTTGTCAAATATCTATTTGATGGTAAAATTATTGACAATAGACAAAAACAAAACATGACGACGTATAATCCTGTAGCGCCCAGAATTTACGGTCTTCCGAAAATCCATAAGACAGGAATGCCACTACGACCAATATGTTCCTCAGTAAAAGTTCTATGTTACAACTTAGCTAAATACCTCATTGGTATATTGAAGAACATAACTTCAGACTCCAAATGTAATGTTAAGGATTCGACCGAGTTTAAAGCAAAACTTCGTGAACTTAACATCGAAAATGATGAAGTTCTAGTGTCTTTTGATGTAATATCACTTTTTACAAATATACCTCTCAAAATGGCACTACAACTGATTGCAAACAACTGGGAAAAAATAAAAGAACACACTACTATCAAAAAAACCAAATTTCTTGAAATGATCCGTTTCTGCATTATTGATAACAATTATTTAGTATATGGAAACAAAACCTACCAACAAAGAGATGGTATGCCGATTTGAAATCCGGCTTCTCCAATAATACCGGACATTATTCTGGAGGAACTTTTAAATACATGCCTTCCTCAACTTATAAACCAACCAAAAATACTGACGAAGTACGTGGACGACATATTTGCTATCGTGAAAATGGGAGAAATCGACCAAATACTTAACGTCCTTAATAGCTTCCATGGAAAAATACAGTTTACAGTTGAGGTTGAAACAAATAACAGATTGCCTTACCTCGACACAGTCGTAATACGAGAAGGAAAACTTCTAAAAATGGATTGGTATCAAAAACCTACGTCGTCAGGGAGACTGATAAATTTCCGATCCCAACATCCAAAACAAACCATATTCAACACTGCCAAAAATCTAATAAATCGAGTACTTCTAATAAGTGACGTAGAATTCCACAAACAAAATCGAGTAAGAATGAAGAATATATTAATGCAGAATGGTTTTCCGGAAAACATAACAAGAAAATTAATATTACAACATGCAAACAGAAACAGCCAACCACAAGAACAAAATATAATTTACAAATCGTTTACCTACGTAAAACAAGTTGCTGACAGGTTTGAAACTGCCAAATTATTCGACACCGAAAAATACAAAATGGCAATGAAATCGACAAATACCGCATCACAACTGTATACAAAACTAAAAGCAAAGACGAATAGAATGGAACACTCTGATGTAATATACCAAATTAGCTGCAAAGAAGAAAAAAACGACAATTGCGACCAAATTTATATAGGGACAACTAAACAAAAACTTAAAAAAAGATTATCAGGACACAAATCTGACATTAAAAACAACGCACCACAGAAGACAGCACTGGCAGCATACTGCATCACACTTCAGCATTCCCCAAGCTACGACGACACAAAAATTTTACAACGCGAAGAGAACCCAAATAAGAGAATGATAATTGAAACTTTTCACATCATTAATGCTGACAATACAATCAACAGACGTACAGATATGGAGAACGTTAGCCCACAATACAAACATCTGTTAGAGAAAAGAGGGAAAAAAGCTCGCTAACAACTACAATCAAGGAGAATATGTGTTTTATTTGTTCCTTATTTCATTATAAAGTTTTGATTTTACTTGTAAGTTCAGCTTACATATTTATTTTAAAGTGCAATATAAATGTAACATTTGTAAGTCTTCTTCTTTTTTATGTTAAATATATTGTGAATTGTAACTAATAATTATGTATACAAATATAGATTGCAAATCTTTCCTGATGATGTCCATATTCATGGACGAAACGTCGAACACAAATTAACTTTGTTTCATTTTTTGACCTGAAGCCCACTTATTAATTCAAAAAGTTGATAAACCAAAGGTCACATCATATACATAATATATTATATCGGAGGGCACACCGAATAAATTAACATCTATTATTAACCATCCCGGTTAACTTGAAATACAATGGCTTTCTATAACAGTATGAGGAATAACCATAACACCAAATTCTGCAATACACTTAAACAATACCGAAAGCTGAGCAACAAAAAAGTCAAAACAACTGCGAGAAGAAATTTCCTTCTGAAATGCAGGAAGCTTGGATTGATACCAAACTTCATCGCCAACTTAACAACACATTTGAAAAAGATAATGCAACAGGATCTTGGTAAAACACATCCTTTATTTAAAACACTTGAAAAAACAAAATATAATTTCCATTGCAAAATTCTTAATATTTTGATATCTGCTAAACATCAGTGCATAACCTCCACGGTTAATAAAATAACACAAATAGATCGCTCAGTAAAATCAATTTTGACAGAAAACGAGCTTTCAACTTTTCTCTTCTATGAAGAAACTCATGCTAAAAATATTAAAATGACACTTGACAGATCACATGACAAAAAACTTACATCTCTTAAAGATAAGCTTAAAGAAAAATATGGAATACACACAAATGAAAAATGGTCTGTAAACAAAACCAGTGTTACCATACCAGATGATATTAAATTCCTTTGGTCACTTGGTCCAAAATACGCACTTCCTTGTACGGTTCACTCCACTTCTAATACACTTTTTAAAATTATTGCTGATGGTGAGGAATGCATTCAAACCATCATGAACAACGATGATAGAGAAAAAGCCCGTGCCATGTTTGCAAACATATTAGACAACTGCATGGAAAAAAGAAAATTTAACGATTTCAACAAATATATAACAAACGTACTCAACGAAACAAAACTGTTTCTTAAAAAACATAAAGAAATATTTGTTGTTTCGGCCGATAAAGGAAACGTTACGGTAGTAATATACAAGTGTGACTATGAAGAGAAAATGAAAATAATGATGGAAGACAGAAGTGTATATTGGCCAATACGAACAGACCCAACAAACAAACTTCAAGAAATCAACAATGAATTTGTCAAATATCTATTTGATGGTAAAATTATTGACAATAGACAAAAACAAAACATGACGACGTACAATCCTGTAGCGCCCAGAATTTACGGTCTTCCGAAAATCCATAAGACAGGAATGCCACTACGACCAATATGTTCCTCAGTAAAAGTTCCATGTAACAACTTAGCTAAATACCTCATTGGTATATTGAAAAACATAACTTCAGACTCCAAATATAATGTTAAGGATTCGACCGAGTTTAAAGCAAAACTTCGTGAACTTAACATCGAAAATGATGAAGTTCTAGTGTCTTTTGATGTAATATCACTTTTTACAAATATACCTCTCAAAATGGCACTACAACTGATTGCAAACAACTGGGAAAAAATAAAAGAACACACTACTATCAAAAAAACCAAATTTCTTGAAATGATCCGTTTCTGCATTATTGATAACAATTATTTAGTATATGGAAACAAAACCTACCAACAAAGAGATGGTATGCCGATGGGAAATCCGGCTTCTCCAATAATAGCGGACATTATTCTGGAGGAACTTTTAAATACATGCCTTCCTCAACTTATAAACCAACCAAAAATACTGACGAAGTACGTGGACGACATATTTGCTATCGTGAAAATGGGAGAAATCGACCAAATACTTAACGTCCTTAATAGCTTCCATGGAAAAATACAGTTTACAGTTGAGGTTGAAACAAATTACAGATTGCCTTACCTCGACACAGTCGTAATACGAGAAGGAAAACTTCTAAAAATGGATTGGTATCAAAAACCAACGTCGTCAGGGAGACTGATAAATTTCCGATCCCAACATCCAAAACAAACCATATTCAACACTGCCAAAAATCTAATAAATCGAGTACTTCTAATAAGTGACGTAGAATTCCACAAACAAAATCGAGTAAGAATTAAGAATATATTAATGCAGAATGGTTTTCCGGAAAACATAATAAGAAAATTAATAGGACAACATGCAAACAGAAACAGCCAACCACAAGGACAAAATATAATTTACAAATCGTTTACCTACGTAAAACAAGTTGCTGACAGGTTTGAAACTGCCAAATTATTCGACACCGAAAAATACAAAATGGCAATGAAATCGACAAATACCGCATCACAACTGTATACAAAACTTAAAGCAAAGACGGATAGAATGGAACACTC
>CATNUY010000009.1:0-167000 GCA_951217065.1 Baccha elongata
ATCGGCAATAAAATGGCTCCATCTCTCTCGCTTTTCTACATCTACGAAAGTAGAATCAATAGTGGCCTATGTGTCAAAAAAGCTAAGTATTCCAACGAACCTTCTGTCTTGCTTCCCCCTTTACAAAAAAGATGCTGACTTGTCTACATTCAAGTACGTTAATTTTCGTCTTGGCGTCCCTGCATGTCTCATCAACGATGCCCTAAATGCTGATAACTGGCCTTTCAATGTGCATGTGAGAAATTTTCGTTTTATCCCAAGAAACGAGAGCGAGGGAAATGCACAAATGTAAACAATAAATCGAATTCTCATTCCTCTTCGTTGTTTTCTTCTGTGTCCAATGTAATAACTGTTTATTACCAAAATGCTGGAGGTATGAGAACCAAAACAAATGATGTTTATCTCGCCATCTCTCTACATGAATATGATATTCTCATACTCACGGAAACGTGGCTGAATGACAATTTCTCTGTTGCCGAATTTTTTGATGGATATTATACTGTTCATCGTATTGATCGTAGCTGTTTGACTGGCAAGAAACGTGGCGGGGGTGTAATCATTGCTGTGCGATCAACTTGGAAAATGAAACCAGTCTCCCTCCCGAATGATGACTTCATGGTTGAACAGCTGTGTGTTTCTGTGGTTCTTGATGAAGGTACTGCAAATTGCCAAGAACACTTTTTCATCGCAAGCTACATACCTCCAAGAAGCCAACTATGTGTATATGAAGGTCATCTTGTAAATATTGAATACATCTCTAATCAGCTGAGTGAAGATCAACATTTATTTGTATTAGGTGATTTTAATTTAGGAGACATAGATTGGTCTTATTCTAATGATGATAAATGTTTAATTCCATTTAATATGAAATCTGTTTGTGAACACACTTTTGTTGATTCCATGTTTGCGTTAGGGTTATTTCAAAAAAATTACTGTCATAATTCTTTAAATAGACTTCTTGATCTTGTGTTTGTAAACAATAATGTAAATTGCACTGTTGGTAGAGTGATATGCCCAATAATGCAAAATTCTATAAATCATGATGCTCTTTGTTTATATTTACAATATAGTTCTTTTGTGTCAACGGATTTAATCCACTGCATCAACAATGAAATTAAATATAATTATTCCAAAGCAAATTACAGTGCCCTAAATCAATATCTTTCCTCATTTGATTGGTCAAGTATTTTTTCAGGATTGCAACTTGCTGAAGTAAATCAAAGATTTTTAAATATATTACAAAATGGTTTTGCTCTGTATGTTCCCAAATGTAGGAATAGACAAACTTTTAAACTGCCATGGCAAAATCATCGTTTGACTAATTTGAAGACAGCTAAAAACAAGTCTTTCAAACAATTTAAAAAGTCAAACCTTGAAGTAGACAAAAAACGTTTCTCTCAGTTGCGCCGCGAATATGAATTTTTAAACAAATTTCTATATAGACAATACATAATGAACATTGAGTCAAAAATAACTAAAGATCCAAGAGGTTTTTGGACATTTTTGAAAAGTAAAAAAAAAGAATATGTCACTCTCCAAAACATGGAATTCGAAGGTGAAGTTTCTAGTAGCATCGATTCAACATGTGAGCTTTTTGCAAAGTTTTTCCAATCGGTATATGTCGATCACTCTAATGTTTGTTGGCCTCAAGTAGATCCAATTTATGAAGGTAACTCTTATTTGGGAACACTACATTTTTCCACTGATGATGTTTTGCAAGGCATACAATCATTAGACTCATGTCAAAGTGCTGGTCCTGACAAGATTCCTTTTGAGGTATTAAAGAACTGCAAATCGTCATTAGCCCTTCCATTGAAATTTCTTTATAATTTATCTCTGTCGTCTGGTACGTTCTTGGATGAATGGAAAACATCATTTATAGCCCCCATATTCAAAGCTGGCTCAAAACAGAAAGTAAAAAATTATCGTGGAATATCAAAACTATCTGCCATTCCAAAACTTTTTGAGTCAATTGTGACAACCAAACTCAATTTCTCATTGAAAGAACAAATCTCTCCACACCAGCATGGCTTTGTATCTGGTAGATCTACAGTGACTAACTTGATGCTTTTCAGTAAATACCTTTTCGATTCTGTTGAATTAGGTTATCAGGTTGATGTTGTGTTTACAGATTTTGTGAAGGCCTTCGACACTGTGTGTCACAGTATTCTCATCGAAAAATTAAGATCATTTGGCATTCATTCGTGCCTCCTTAAATGGATTTTTAGTTACCTAACAAATAGGAAGCAAATTGTTAAAATTGGTTCTTCTCAATCGAGGCCTATTGACGTTTTATCGGGTGTTCCTCAAGGCAGTCACTTAGGACCTTTGCTATTTAATATTTTTATCAATGATATTCCAACCATGCTTCAGCATGCTCATTGTCTTATGTATGCTGATGATTTGAAAATATTTTTGCGTGTTAAAAGCATTTTAGATTGCAATAGGCTTCAATCTGATTTGAACTCAATCGTCAATTGGTGCAAGCTAAATCGGCTTTCCTTGAATATTACTAAATGTCATTCCTTATCTGTTTATCGTATTCTCACTCCAGTTATTTATCAATATAAGATTTCAGAAATTTTACTTTCTAATGTAACTGAAGTTAAAGATCTTGGTGTGATTTTTGACACCAAACTTTCATTTTCACTCCACATTGACTACGTTGTGGCTAAGGCTAATTCTATTCTTGGGTTCCTCAAACGATCTTGCGCCGTATTTTCTAGTCCTTATGCTCTTAAATCTGTTTATATGTCCCTTGTTCGTCCTTTTCTTGAATATTGTTCCATTATTTGGTGCCCTAACTATATCACTTCCATAAATCGGTTGGAAAGAGTGCAAAAGTCATTTACAAGATTTGTCATTGCTCAATTGAAATGGAACCTTGATGAAAGACCCTCTTATTCTACTAGATGTGCATTAATAGGGTTAGATACCCTTGAGAAAAGACGTAATGTTCATTGTATATTGTTTGTTCATGATGTGTTTTCTTATCGTATAAAGTGTCCTGACATTCTTAAGAATTTTTTGATTTACGCACCTGAAAGAATACTCAGATCAAGAAATTTATTATTCAATCCTTCGCATATTTATAACTATGGGTTAAATGAGCCTACTACTAAATGTATTAATTTATTTAATTCAGTTTGTACAGAAATTGATTTGTGTGATGACAGAGAGAAAGTTAAATCCTTAATTTTAAATATTCATGTATCATAATATAACTTTGCTTCTTGTTTAATTAAATAATTCTTATAGTTACTTACATTTTATTGTACTACTTTATATACTTTTAATTATTAATTTTATTTAATTACTATATATTATATCTGAAATCTGTTAGAGTTAAGCTCGGTAGATGAAATAAATAATAATAATAATAAAAGCATACTCTTCAATTGACGGCTTGTCCGAATGGACACGCCCGAACCAACCGAACACACATGTCGTGTTCCCAGAAGGATTTAATCCAGAGACAGACGATTAAATTTTTTTTGTGTGTCCATAACAATGGCCGCGTAAATAAAAGTAATAATAAGATAATATATTAATTGTATTCCATTGAAGTATTTTAGTTTGAGATTTTATAATCATTTAGATTTTATAATCATTTAGTTTAGGCGAGCATACTCTTCAATTGACGTCTTGTCCGAATGGACACGCCCGAACCAACCGAACACACATGTCGTGTTCCCAGAAGGATTTAATCCAGAGACAGACGATTAAATTTTTTTTGTGTGTCCATAACAATGGCCGCGTAAATAAAAGTAATAATAAGATAATATATTAATTGTATTCCATTGAAGTATTTTAGTTTGAGATTTTATAATCATTTAGTTTATAAAGCAAGTAAATCGTTCCCCTTTGTTCATACCTGTTCATCTAAAACAAACAATAAAGCTACTGCGTCAGTGATAACAAAAGAATACTTTTCATCTTTCTTTTCCGCTCACCTACCCATTACACAGTCGCACAGTTGAAAAAAAAAACTGAGTAAATATACAATAATTTTTTCAGAACATGAAGTTCACAATTCTCCTCCTTGGACTTCTGAGTATTACTTATGGGAATTTGATTATAAGTCAAATCGAACAAAAGGCTTGTATTAACTTTGAAGTAATAGGACCCACCGAGTTATATACTCAATTGTACAATAAGGAGATACAAAAACTTAGGGAAAATGAAGACCATGTGGTATCCCTTGTTAAAAAACAAACTCTTATCCTCGAAACAATCAAGAACGTTTTTAGCAAGTCAGAAGCAGCTATCAAAAATCAAATGATGGTAATCAACTCTAAATTAGATTATACAAAAAAAAATGTTGGATAGACTGATTAATACGACAAACATTGTCGCTTTCACTGAATTGGAATCCCTCACATCCTTAGTCACACTCATCATTGTGAGATACCTAGTATATCGATTCCGTTCAAGGTTACTGAACCAACTCAATGAAAAAACTCTTTACATTCGCCCCAATGAACTATTTAACGCTAAATACGAAGTCATCAAATGGTTTCAACACATGTACTTTAAAGACGATATAAATATTTATTAGAAAAATGGTAAATTTCCCCAAAAAAGCAATATTGTGAATCTTGTCCCATTTCTCGATAAAAATGACATCCTTAGGGTAGGTCGAATTGAGGAAGCTCGTCTATCTTTTAAGGTAAACCATCCAATAATAATACCAAAGGGACACGGTATAACAAAATTGATTTCCATGAACGTTATTTACATACAGGAGTCTCAACACTATTTACTATAATTCGACAAGAATACTGGATCCTGGGTTGCAGAAATCTTCTTCGCAGTGTGAGCCAACAATGCGTAAGATATTTTAAGCAAAGGAAGAAACAAGCAAATTAAAGAAAAACGAATTAAAGACTTACACGTGAATGCATTTTGAACGCTTTGGTGGCGTCCATCATCAGCACTGACCCAATTGAACATTATGTATTGTTTATTTTCTCAATGAATATGAGCAACGAATTTTATAAAAAAAAGTAGTATCTTATTTTACAGTTTTGAAAAATCACACTTCAAAGTTTTTTTTTTACCTTTTTTTCCGCAATTTTTGAGTTTAAAGTCCGTTTTTTCAAAGACTATGCATAGGTTTAACTTGATTTAAAAAACATCTAATAGAAAAAAGTATTGGCTGTAAAAAAAGATATAAAACTTAGTTGTAAGTATTACCGTTATTTTTTAATATTTGTTTTAAATTTTTAGCACTGTTTTTATAAAATTGCCCCTCCCGCCCAAACGGAGGGAGTTAGACCCCCCCATTTCCTGTACGTCCCTTGTCGCCATTGTGCTCACTTGTGGCGTGAGGATTAACCTCGATGTTTGCAGCCAATGCATTCGTTGCACGTGCATCACCATTTTCTTCATTGACATCATCAGCGCATTTGCTGCACACCCAATCCTTCTTACTGCACTGGTGACGTTGACGCAGACGAAGTGGAACCACCCATTACATGAGTCACACTGGACCATGAAATCAACCTCGTTGCATAAAGGACAGCTTTTTCCTGGTGTTTCCTCTCGTGATCTTTCCATGGTTGTTGTAGACATACGTGTCTATTTCCTTGATCCCTCGTTAGCAAAAATTTATTTTGTTTACAAAGTTTTTTTTAGAATTTTGCAAAATACTTTTCTTGATTACTGCAACTGACTCCCGTTGCTCTTCAGTTCCTTCAGCTTTTTCTCTTTCTAGAATTAAAAAAAGATTTCTCCGTTGACTTCTTTAAATGCTAAAAAAAATGTATTATAAAATAAATTATTATCAGATTTATATTATAATCATAATTGAGAAATATAGAAAATAATTTTTATTGAGAAATATAGAGAATTCCTAACCATTGGTCTCAGCTTTGGTTGCTTGTTTTTTTTTTGAATAGAAAATGACATAAGAAATCATGATATGCAATGAAGAAAATGACTCGATTCAGTTCTACATAATTGCTTGTGAAAGACCACGAAAATTATGAAAACACTTCAGCAACCAAAGGAGACCGAAGGCGAGTTAACACAAGCTTTATAATATTACGTTAATGCAGGCAGCTAAGTTGACAGCAAAAACTACTTACTCCTTAAGGTTTCTCAAAAGGAACGAATCTCCTATCACATATACTTTTCGAAAACAAGATGTTTAAAATAATATACAACTTGACTGTCATTGCCCATCATAGCAGGCAATTACGGCTAAGACCACTGTCAAAGAAAACTGTAAAAAAATCAATTTACTCCAAAACGGCAGGGCCGACTTTGATAAAATTTTCAAGAAATTTTCAGAGTATCCCTGATCCTGGACTAGCAACGCCAGTAAAAAAGTCAAATTGTAATGACGGTCGCCGGATCGTGATTACACGATTTCATGAGTTTCATAAAAATATTTTTTTATAAAATCTTCAGTTTTTTTTTTTTTTTCTATATAGCACACGCGCTCAAGGGGTTTGTTATAGCCCTTTTAATGATAATTCACAGCGCGAGCGATAGGAATTTAGGGAGGAAGGGAAAGGAGGTGTCGATGAACGTTGATCTTGAATGTCTGCAGATCAAAATGGCAAGGAAAAATTGTGCCAGGCAATTCATTCCACATTCGTGTTGTACGGCTAAAGAAAGAATCCCTATATTTCACGGTACGACCGAAATTGGGCTCAAGTGTAAACTGATGAGCGTTCCTAGCAAGACGAGTGTTACGGGAGAAATGTTTAAGGGGTGGAACGCAGCTGGCTACCTCAAGTGAACATTTTTTGTAAAAGAACCTGTAAAATAAAGAAAGACATGAAACATTTCGACGATGTTCGAGTGATGGAAATGTTTCCTTAATGTTTCTCTCTCCTATCAATTTTAACGCCTTTTTCTGAACTCTGTCGAGCAGGTGAAGAAAAGTTTGAGAAGCACCTGCCCAGAGATGGGAGTTATACTCAAGTTTAGGGCGTATAAACGCCTTGTAAATTGTAGCCAGATCAGAAGGGGTGAAAAACTTCTTGCATCTATTAAGAAAGCCTAAGCATCTTGCAGCATTCTTAGCAATCTCAAGTATATGATCATTCCAACGAAGGTTGTCACTGATACACATACCGAGTACTGAAAGCTTTTCGGCCTCCTCGATGCAAGTACCATTCATGGATAATGGCATAGGGGGTATGTTTATCTTTAACGACAAAAGACAGCATTGAGTTTTCGACGCATTAAACTCCACACGATTTCTAATACCCTAATTAACAATGCTGTTTAAATCGGAGTTTAATGAGCTTATCATACGGTGTCGTTGTAATAACACGTCCGAAGGCGAAGGCCGTGAATTATCAAACGTATATGAAAAGCTGAGGGTTGAGTCGTCAGCAAAACAATTTAATGTATTAGAAGTCACAGACAAGAGATCATTTATAAAAATGAGAAAGAGAGTCGGAGACAGAACGGAGCCCTGGGGCACACCAGCATTTATTTTGTGGAGATCAGACTTGAAACCGTTTAATACAACTCGTATTGAGCGGTCCAGAAGATAGCTTCTAATCCAGCGAATAAGAGTATCATCGATACCAAATGCACGCATTTTCGATAAAAGAGCTTCATGCCAAACTCTATCAAATGCCTTTGAAATATCAAGCGCAATAATCTTGCTTTCGCCAAAGCGATGCACAGATTTGTTCCACTGTTCGGTGAGATATGCCATCAGATCACCAGTGGAACGATTGCTGCGAAAGCCGTATTGACGGTCATTTAAAAGCTCCCGATCTTCGAGATATTTCTTCAGCTGACGATTTATCAGCGTTTCCATGACCTTGGAAAGAAGGGACGTAAGTGCAATTGGTCATTAGGAGGAGGGGGAGGAGGAATCACCTTTTTTAGGGACGGCCTGGACAAATGCTGTTTTCCATCTACTAGGAAAGATTCCTGAACGATAGGAGCTATGGAAAGGCTTACGCAATGGTTTTGCCAGCGATGAAGAACACCTCTTCAGAAGTATAGGGGGTATACCATCCGGGCCAGCATATTTGTGTATATCAAGATCTTGAAGAACTCTTGCTTCTGTACGAGTGCGGAAAAATACCTGTCCCATAGAAAAATTAACGTTCTCAAGTACAGGAGGGGCATCGTTGCTTGCAGGCAACGTAGAACTTGCAGCAAAATGAGCTGCGAGCATATTCGCCTTCTCTGAAGAGCTGACAATTGGATTGTTGTCGACGATGAGCGTTGGAACTGATGATGACGTTGAGTTCTTGACGTTTTTTACAAATGACCAGAAGTTTTTACTGCCTTTGGGACATTGCAGAATTTTTTGCCGTAACTTCTGGTCATGTAAAAATTTTGTGTATAACGGAGTTGCACGAGTTCCTAACTTGTTTGTGTTTCTTCCGATTTTCCTCAGATGGGTTGGCTTTATAGGATCGGAAGCTTACTTCTTTCAACCTGATAGCTTCTTTACACTCTTCGGTAAACCAAGACTTTTCTTTTGGTTTGATACATTTTGTTCTGTGAGGGACAAAAGTTCTCATTCCAAGAAAAATCACTTCTGTAATCATTTCAGCACTGGCATCAATGTCATTATCGAGGAAGCATAATGACCAGTTAAAGTTGCGAAAGAAATTATTCAGACCGTTGCAGTTGGCTTTCTCGTATTGCCAAACGGTCCTAGTGGGAATTTTTTCTTTAACTGGATGGTTGGAGATCGAGAAATTAGCTGAAATGACACAATAGTCCGAGGTGCCAAATGGAGAAGTTACTTTAATAGTATATTTATCAGGGTGGGAAGTAAGGAACAAGTCAAGAGTATGGGTGGAATGCCCATCAACATCCGGTATACGGGTAGGCTCATCGATAAGCTGGGTAAGATGGTTATACTCAGCAAAGATCTCGGTATACCTTCCTTCGAGTGTTGTCTGGCAAGAATAGCGGAGCCAACTTGAATTATGTACATTGAAGTCGCCCGTAATCACGACTTCAGTGTGAGGACAATGGGAAACAATTCGGGAAATTGAATCTGACAGAACATCTAACTCATCACAAGTAGACATGCTGTCAAGATTCGGACTCCTGTAAAGAAAACAGTAATGAATGATATGCTTGCGGACAGTGAATTTGAGCCACAGGAAATTAAAGTTCGTATTAGAACAATGCTCATATTGGGGAAGGCTCTGGCAAGCAATATCATTCCTAACATAAACGACAAGACCATGGTGGGAAAAAAGTAATGGCACTAAGTTATATCCAACCAAACGAAATTCTGATAAATCAGTATTCTGTCCAACCTGGGTTTCACTTAATGCCAAAACAGCTGGCCTGTATTGCACAGTATGGGAGTACACAGAAAAGAAATTCTTCCTAAGCCCACGAACATTTGAATAGACGACACAAAAATCACTTACCATTCTGAAAAACTAAACACAAAAAATTCAACTTTGACGTACCTAAGTTCAACCGTGCAGTGTAGGCCCATATCAAATCAATGATAAACAAACTGTCCTAGGTGTTATGCCCATAAGACAATTTGCACACAAATTAATATATATAGGTATAAACAACACAATAGAAGTATTCGACAAATGCTACTTACCCATCCAGTTATATTTTAACTTCGACCGTTTGACTTTTTAAAAAAAACTTAATCGTTTTTTTTTTTATTTTGTCTTTTATTAAATTAATTTGTTTGATTAATTAAATTCTAGCTAGAGGCCGCTGTCCAAAGCAAAAGGCTGCACCTCTTAGTTAGATTGTCGAATTAAAACTAACTTAACATTCAACTTCAAAAAATAATCTTAACTCTATTGTATCTCTTAAAAAGACGCGAACTGCTTCCATGGGAATGGAATGCAGTTGTTTTCAAAATATTTGAATTATAGATATGGATATGGAGCATTTATTTGTTAGGAACAAAAAAGGTAAAAGGGAGTGTATCTGTTGTGGACACGTTTAGCTGTATAAGCAAGAAATGTTGGGAAACAGGAATGTTTACCGTTAGACAAGAAAGGGAAAAAGGCGGTGTATCCGCTGTGGACACGTTTAGCTGCGTTAGCAAAAATGGTAGGAAACAGTAATGTTTACCGTAAGGCAAGAGGGTGTGTGGGGAATAGCGGGTTAATGATTGAAGGTGACGTCTGAGACGTAACTCCTCCCCCCTTAGGATTCTGCTCCGTGGAATCTTTTATGTTTACATTTATTTTTGTATTGTTCTTTCTATTTTTTGAATTAAAAATAAAATTGATTGAAATTAACATAATAATTATGATAAGGCTAATTGCTCCAAAATTTAAATATTCATGTACATTTGTTCTTGCTTTAATTTGTTCAATTAGCTTTCGGTTTTCTATTTCTTTTATATGTAATGTTTCTGTGGAATAGTTTCTTATAATGTTTTTTATTGATATTTTCTTAAAATTAGGTAAAATAAAATTATCATAATATAGGAAATTTTCGTATGTAATATTATTTATCTCTATTTTACAGTTTTCAAATTTTAATAAATTATTTCCTATTATAGTTACATCGTAATTGTGACAATTATGATTTATTTGTATAAATGGTATATTTTTTGTTATTATCTATTATTGGTAATTTGTTTGATTTCTATATTTTGGTTTTCTTTAAAATTACATTCAGGGTTATCTTTAAAAATGTTTTGAATACAAGAATCTTTTATTTGTTTTTATAAAATTTTTCATC
Source organism: Baccha elongata (assembly GCA_951217065.1). Taxonomy (NCBI): domain Eukaryota; kingdom Metazoa; phylum Arthropoda; class Insecta; order Diptera; family Syrphidae; genus Baccha; species Baccha elongata. The sequence goes on from CATNUY010000009.1 coordinate 10,669, forward strand.
AGAATATATTGGTATTAAAAGTATAAATACAATTTGATTTTCATGGATAATTACTGTGCTCTTAAGGGTGGGTCTTCATGACAATAGAATTTAAAATTCATGTAAACGTATTTCAATGTGGTAGTGCGATATTCTTTTCTCTTCATTATTGTTTTTGATACGCTCAACTACTCTTGTTCTCTTTTCAAAATGGGTTTGTTGTTTTGTCATCCTTTCGATTTGAATGGGAATGATGAGTTCTATGCTTTCTGTTTATGGAAGGGTGAAGGGATATTTTTCAATTTTGTTTTCAAAACACATGAGTAGGTATAGCTAAAATGTGAGTCATTTTTTTTCTCTTTTCGTTTAGTTGTTTTTTCTTCACTTTCACTTGCTGTTGCTAAAACTGGAAAAACAGTAACAAAAAAATGTGAACTCGTTTGTAATTCGATCGAGATCTTGATGAAGGTCAGGACACATCAAATGAACATGCATAAATATACGTTACACATGTAGGTAGGTAGGTACATTGAAATAGTTTTTTTTTTAGGAAGCTTTATGTAAGATAAGTGTGAGGTAGGTCAATATAACTATTTGACCTGTTTGAAAATTACTTTAGGGTTTATTGCAAAGGGGTGAATTTTGGAGTTTACAAGTAAGGATGTTGGAAGAATAAGGTAACTTGTTCATTTGTAATGTGCGAAATTTGAGATTTCCTTTCGATTTTTGTTGTTGTCAGATTTTAAACAACAGCACAACACTGTATATTTTTGTTTTGCAATTGAAACATTGTCACTTCATTGTCACGTGGGAAAACCTACCTACCTATGTACATTTTGTTTTCAGAATAAAAATAAAAATGACCAAACAGAAAAGTCGTGCAGCATTTACATTCCTAGCTATGTATATAGGTATGCCCTATGATCATTTTTTGATGTTTGGAATCAGGGAGGCATAGGTATGTTAATAAACATGCGAAATCGCCCAACTCTGAGTTTTTAGAATTTGTATCATCTTGGATGTAGGTACCTACCTCTAGGTGTAATATAACCTAATCTATATACCTATGTAGATAGGTACCTATACAGGGTGAGTCATGAGCAATGCGACAAAATGCTAGGGCGTGTAGGTTGCGTTGAGACAAGAAAAAAATCGTATGGGAGGGGGGGTCTATTCCCCTCCGTTTAGCCGGGAGGGGCAATTTTCGAAAAAACTGACTTAAAATGGGAAAAAAATTATTTAAAATCAACGGCTTCATTCACAATGCTGTGCGATACGTTTTTGAAAAGCCAATAACTTTTTCTTTCATTCTGTGTTTAAATAAATCTATTGTAAGAAATAGTTTTTGAAATATTAATTTTCAAAGTCAAAATTTTGAAAAAAAAAATTGAAAAAAAAATTTCAAATTCATTTTTTTCAAAATTTTACGTAATTAAGTGCTAATTTTAATTTCAAAATTCAATGCTGTTATTAATTTTAAGTCTAAATAAGAAAACCGGATGCAAAAATTTTATGTCGTTCTCAAGAAATTGAAAAAAAAACCAAAACCACCTTTTTCTAAGAAAAACATTTATTTTTATTTTTACGTTACACATGTAGGTAGGTAGGTACATTGAAATAGTTTTTTTTAGGAAGCTTTATGTAAGATAAGTGTAAAGTAGGTCAATATAACTATTTGACCTGTTTGAAAATTACTTTAGGGTTTATTGCAAAGGGGTGAATTTTGAAAACTTTTAAAACTAGATCCAAAAATGTGATTTTCAGAAATTAGGTGCTTCCCCCCATTTTTCCAAATTTAATTTTTTTAAAAACTCTACAAGGTTGTGGTACCCTAATACGAAGTTTTTTCTCTTTTTATTTTGAAAAAAAAATCGAAACTGTGGATAAAAAGCTCAAAAAACATGTTCCCGAAAGTGTGAAGTTAGCCTCCCTTTTTTCAAATTGGAATTTTTGACAAATGAACCAGGTTGTGCTACATTTGTGCTGGTTTGTGTTGATCTTTTTTTTTTTTACTTAAAAATTGTAGGTTTTAGACAGCGAAAACTTTTGAACTAATTTAGCAATTTTGAATTCCTGGGAGCTCCCTTTTTCGAATTTTCAAATTTAAAAACCAGTGCTAGATTGTGCTAGGACTCTTCTAAATTGTTCCAAAGTTTTGTTTCGAAAAAAATATGTCATATGGGTCACATAGCACCTGACAAAACCGTTACATGGCATCTGACCCGCCGGCGGTCACAGTTATTTTCCTGTAAATTTTTTTTCTGAGGCTCTTTGTGAACAAGTTACTTTTTAACATTCACAGATTTTGATTGAAGTATATTAGTTATTTGGCAAACAACAATTCAATCATTCAAATTGCATTTTTTTTCATTATTTTCCATTTATTTTTTCAGCAAAATCAACCCCAAATAATTTGGAAAATAATGGGTAAAATCTGATAGTTTTCATTTCTGATTTATTTTTACCTAATGCTTTTATTTAGGTGCCAGTGAAGAAAAATGAGTATTTTCATTGCAGGCTAGGTACCTACGTAGATCGTCATCATGATACCCTTTCCCTCGGCACATGCCAAAGGCCACGCAAAGACATTTCAGTCACACACATTCTTATTTGCAATTACCTACCACTCCATGTCCGTCAACACGCGAAATGAAAAAAAAAATCGCTTCTAAATAAAAATAGGAACATAGATATACAATTGCAATATACACATTCCCTCTTCCCACTATCTCACAATTTACTAATCGTTTCCAACCACACCACCAAAAAGGAGGTCATCTTCAATATTTTTGTTTCTTTCCGTTGTAGGATAACAGAAGAGGAGGTATCTCCAATTTAGGTTTAATTCGCAAACAAAAATTGAAGTGCCCAAGCCCAAGTGCCTACGTCAATTATTCTGATACAGAAACATAGATCTCAATTTCTTCTTCCTTTTGACACCTCAACCTTGAAGATTCGATAAGATTAACTCATTTTATAGACGATTCCCTGAGACTCTATTTCTATATAATTAACGAATAAAATCTTTTTCAGCATTATTCCCACATCCATAAGTTTCCTTCCAAAACCAAGTAGAAAAAAAAAACAAAAATATCATATACCTACTTGGACGACAGCGACGACGACGATACCTACGAATCGTACGTACACCAGCGTTGCCGAAGTTAACCAATCGTGCTTTTTTGACACGACAATTTTTTCTTGTGGCACAGTGGCACGAAACATTTCAATATCGCACACTTTATCATTGCCTATATCTTACTTTAATATTGATGGAAAATTATATAATAAATTACAGAAATAAAGTTTTATTTTTTTAACAGAAGATTTATAGTTTTTTCATGGCAAGCAGTTTTTAAAATGTGACACGGCATTTTCTTTTCTCGGCGGCAACGCTGATGTACACCATTCACCATACCATTTGTGTTTTGTGTATCACCAAAAAAAAAAAAGTTGATTCTAAAGAGAGTGCGAACAGCGAAAATATAATATTCTCTTTCGACGGAAGTTTCGTGAACTAAATATCGTTGTGTGCGTATTTTGATTAACAAAATCGTTAAAAAGATGCTTTTTCAAAATTAAATATAAAATTGTTTATGCGTGTGATATTGTTTTCTTCACTTGGAACTTTAGCAAAAAATATTGAAATAAAATACAAAAATAATAATAAAGTTGTACATGGCATTTCAACCTGGGAAAACTATCATGTGTATAGATACTTTGAATTGTAAATTTTTACGTCTAAACAATATAAAATTGCAAAACAATTTACAGCACATTTTACAAAAATAATAAGAGATTCGAATAAATTAAAAACAATAAATATTAAGAATAAAACATGCCAGCCCCAACGGGGGAAAGAAAAAAGTAGTATTGTTTGTGTATATATAAGTTTTTCAGACGTATAAAGTGGAAAAAAATAATTTTTTGTTTTGTTTCAAATAAAGTATCTACTTTCTGTTATAAAAAAAAAATATTGTTTGGCTCCGTTGAAAATTTAAGAAACTGCGCCAATAAACGAGCTTTAAATTAGTGTGAACTTACGTCCACTTTGTAGCTCAAATAATTTTTTTTTTTTTTTTTTTATCCTACATAAAGCATACATTCATTGACAGTTGAAAAACATTAACAACAAAATAAAAAAACAAATCACACGAGAGCCCCTTGAGGGGATGCATAAGTCAGCCAAAATAAAGGGGAAAAAATGTGTAATTCCTTCCCTAAAAAGCACAAACTTTTACAAAACATAAAATTGAGGACATATGTTTTAAGATATGTTCATGGACTAAATAATAAATTTTATTTCATCAAAATATCTTTTCAAATGTAGGAGATATATTAAGTTTTGTGCACGTAGTACCCTACATTTACGAGGAAGACCCACCCTTAATATTAGTTAATTCATTCATTGTAATATTGAATTTGACTATTTCTTTTTGTGTTAGAATATCATGTCCTAGAATTCCTAGCTGGCTCATAAGTAAATTTTCTTTAATTTTTTTAACTTGGTCTTTCAGTAATTGTATGTCATATTGTATTTGGAATGTATGTTGCATATTTGCTATTTCTGCAAGTTTTTTGTCAATTGTGTTGCCTAAACTAGTTAATTGGTGTTTAATTTCAAGTTGTTGTCCGTTAATGTGTTTTGTTATGTTGTCAAATGCTTCGTTAAAATTATGATTAATTTTGACTTGGTCGTTAAATCCATCAATAAGGTTTTTGGTATTTTGTTCGTTTATGTTTAGGGATTGTTTAATTTCTGCCTCATCATCATAGTCCATTGTGCCGGCAAGGTATTTTAATCCTTTTCCTACAATATTAAAAAGTCCTCTTTTTGTTTTATGGTGATAGTGTTCTAACAGATTTTCTACTTCTTCAGACAAAAGTTTAAAGTTATGTGTCAATATTGGGTACTTATCCCGAAGATTTAGTTCGTTTATGTTATGTTCAATAATATTTAGATTGTCTGTCCATGCAGTTAGATTTATATTGTGTAGGATTTTAGTGTAGCCTATTATGACTTGAATTTTTTCGTCTCTAATTGTAATAAATCCGTTTCCTGAGTTTAAGTTTTGTATTTCTAGTTTCTGTCCGTTAGTAACTGTTGTTGTTAAAATCAGAGAGGTGATAAATAATATCTGAAAAAAAAATTTAAGAATTTTCGTATTTATAGTTACGTTTTACCTGTCATTTGTAGAATTAACTTCCTTTTTCATCTTTAACATGATCTGGGTCAAATAATTTTGTGGTTGTTTTCCTGTATATTGGTTCAATTTTATTTCCCGTTCTAATTTTTAAATATTGCTGTTTGTTTTCAGTAAAATCAATATCTTTCCTGTCTTTATTTAATTTATCTATATAATTTTGTTTATTTTTTTGTACTATTTCTGTAATTTTTGGATATTCTTCATTCGATATAGTTCCGTTTAAAAAATCTATTGGTCTCTTTTTTGTAGTGGAGTGGATTGTTTTGTTATAAATAGTTATTGCTTTTAAGACTTTTTGTCTCAGAGTGTCTGTGTTATTTTCATCGGCGGTGAAAGTTCTATGCTCGTTAAGAGTAGAATGGAATCTTTCGATATCCGAATTGCCAGTTTTATTATATGGAGTGGTTAATGGTTATATGCAAATCGACATTATTGTCTTTTAGAAATTCTTTAATGTTTAATGATGAAAAACCCGTTTCTCCGTCTGTTACTATTCGTTCAGGAATTCCTAAAGTAGCGAATCTGTTTTCCAATGTATGTAACAAGGAAGTCCAAGTTCTATGTTTGATTTCGTATGCTGTGACATGTTTTGAAAACTTGTCAATCATTGTGACATACATCAAGTTGATATTTGCATACCAAATATCAATGTGTATGACTTGATTACATTTTATATGGGTTTCGGTTAGTTTCCATGGGATTTTGTTTGGTTTTCTCTCATACTTAGCCTTATTACAGATTTCACAGTTGTTGATAAACTTTTGGACTTTATCTTTAAGATTTGGGCAATAGTATATATCTTTAATTTCTTCATAGGTTTCATTAATACCTCTATGATTTAAAGAGTCATGGGTTTTCAAAATAACCAGTAATTGTTTTTCTTCGTCTTCTAGGTCTCCCAGGAATTCGCTACACTTAATAAATTTTAAGAGTTTGTTATTACTAAAATAATTTATATAAACTTCCTGAAATTTGGCAAACAAGTGAACATCCTTCGTGAATATTCCTACTATTCCTTTAGGAGGAATTAATGTTTTTAAGATATCGATAATTAATTTTTCATTAAAGACCTTTAATTCGATTACAATTCTTTTCTTTTTGAAAGGGTGGTATACTTTGTGATTACTTGGGTTTGTTGTAATATTTAAAATTATTTGGGTTTTATAAATGTTTATAGGGGATTCAATAATCGATATATGTTTACTACTGTCCTCATTTGAGCTGTGAACTGTAGCTATCATGGATTGTTCATCGAATTGTAATATGTTGTTTTTAGAAGTGTAAGTTACATTTTCATTATGGTAGACTTCTATCCTTGACAACCCATCAGCAACTTGGTTGTCTTTTCCTTTGACATATTCTATGTCGAAGTTGTACTCTTCCAATTTAATTTTCCACCTTTGTAATTTGACGTTCGGTTCTTTAAGTGAACTTAGCCAAACAAGGGGTCTGTGGTCGGTTCGTACCGTAAATTTTCTGCTAAAGAGGTATGGTCGGAAGTATTTCGTAGAATCAACTATCGCGAGAAGTTCTTTCTCTATGGTAGAATATTTTGTCTCATGTTGGTTAAGTGTACGGCTAAAGAAACAGATTGGATGGTTTTCTTGGCTTAGAACACCACCTATAGCATAATTTGATGCATCAGTAGTTACTGTAAATTTTTTTGAAAAGTCCGGATATATAAGGGACGAGACTATAGGCAGTGTCTGTACAGTACTCTCCTTGCAGAGGGAAACCAAAGCAGGAGGTACTGCTCAGGCTGACATTCAAACAGCATCGCTGAAGTACGGCCCGAATAGAGTACGTAACGCCAAAAGAACGCTCCAACGCCTCAAGGGTTTAGAACCCAGCTCCTTAACGGAAAGACAGCAATTATCGTTAGCTAGAGCTAGAGAAACCCTAGATAATGTGCCGACATGCAGTAGGGAACCCGCAAGGAAGCTTGGAGGGAGAGGGAATGGCAAAGTTCAACCCTCTCCTTTGGCATCAACAAATGCCGCCGGTGTAGTAAACACGGGACCGAAGCCAGTTGCGGTTTGTGTAAAAAGAGGTAGGCATGACGACACATTCTCTCCTTCACCCAAACAAAACAAAAAACAAAGAACTATATCCAATGTGGTCAGAGACAGTCACCGGGTCGCAGTTGTTGACTTTGGTAACCCAGAACGGAGGCTGACAGATGACCAATGGAGATTGATTGAAGTCAGAATCCTGGATGGGGTGAATGACTCGTACAAAGTAGCTGGGCATATCCCGCACTTTGGACAGCTTACATCTCTGAAAGGATTCAAAGTGATGGAATGTGAGGACGCGGAAACCCTCAATTGGTTGAAGAAGTTCATCGCCAACACAAAAGCACCATGGCCAAAAGCCAACCTGCGTCTTTGCGATAGGAAAGAACTTCTGGAATTCGCCAAACCTAAGGGTCGTCTATTCCTTCCCGGCCCTTATCTGCCGAAAGAAAGAGTGCAACTCAACATCCAAAACCTCAACCCGGAACTTTTAAGTAAGGACTGGCAGGTGGAGGAAATGGGGCCGCACAATGATAAAGGCATGGAGATTGTGGTAAGACTCAGTCACAAATCCATGCCACTACTGCGCAAATGTGGCTACAAAATACGCGTCGGCATCACCCGATGCAAGATAAGACCATTTGTGACGGTGTACAAGAAGAAAAGCGGGGAAACGACTAGCCGGCATGAAGATACGTCAAATTAATCTTCATCACAGCAAAGCCGCTAGCGCCAACCTAGTACATGCTATGACAAGCGGCAATATTGATCTAGCTCTGGTGCAAGAACCTTGGGTAGTTCGAGGTCAAATACGAGGGCTTAGATCGAAAGACCTGGTAACGTATACCATTCCACAGAACAGTGAATGTACAGTTCGAACTTGCATTGTAGCTAAAAGTCAGGTTAACCTATTTCTTTTATCCACCCACAGCAATATTGACCAGACCGCTGTAAAATGCGAACGACAGAATGGCCATCCAATTGTCTTCGCATCAATTTACATGCCACATGGTGTAATGGGAAAAAAGATGAAAGCAGGAATCAAAGGAGTTCACACATAATGTCGCACCCCCTGGGACCGAGATTTCCAAACCAGACAACGAATCTATGTTTTGGAAATTTCGTCTTTGCGAAAATTTACGCCCTTGCGAAAATTCACAGCTCCACGCTGGGTGTCAATTTATGTGACAAAAAAAAAAAAAACCCAGAAGATACAGATAGAAATTAACAGTACGTCTAACAACGCGCCAACATTGATCAAGATATTCCTTTTCGAGTCTGACGAAGGGACTATGATTCGCAATTTTTGTCTTGGCGAACATTTCTTCATTAGCGAGGTTACGCTACTCCTCGTTGGGTATTCAATATAGGTAGCGTGAAAGAAAAAAACTAAACTGCACTTGATCGGTGCGCCCATGAGATCTAACCTCCTAAAACTGGAACAAAAATATAGTTTGTCAAATTCGCATTTGTGAAATTTTCCGTGTGCGAAAATTTTCGATCTACAAGCATTTTTGTTCCGTGAGAGTTCGTTGCCCCACGTTGGGCGTTAATACACGTAACAACAAAAAAAAACTGTAATCCTGAGTAGGAAGATGTTAGAGGACTCGTATGGTGAAGGTGTCCTTACTCAAAGCTAAGTTTTCTAAGAAAGCTTCTAACATTTCCTAAAACTTTACATATATAATTTCGGAAAATTGGATTCACAGAGCGAAGCGGAGGACAGCTCCTATCTTCTCCCTAAGCGAGCATCAGGTCGCTCAGACAGGAGTAAGTCCGTTCTCCAGTTGACTCTCTAAAATTACTTTCCTATGTACCTAGATGTTAGTACACATTTCATTACAACCTCATAGAGTGGAATGAAAACAAACAATCGTGCTATTTATTCATAACCAATGAATTATTCTCGTAATACTCCTTCAAGATACCAACCTAAGACAGAAAGTCGTCACAACTATTTTATTCTCTTACAGGAGGTGGCTAATCCCCTGACTCTATAAATGAGTGAAGTGGTTGGACGAACAAAGTTACTCTTGGTTGAGATCAAAAAAAAAATATCAAATAGACGAGAACAAACGATGCCATTAACTCCTACTCAAAAAAAAAATAAAACCTATCACATCTCTACGAATCAGACAGACCATTGGACTAAATCCTAAAAGGCGAATGACTGACCCGGAGGAACAGGGTACTGTCGCTCGACTGCGGCTACAGGTTCTAACAATTGCTTCAGCTGGCTCAGTCAACAGGGAAGTGAGTCTATGCTGCAGATGCGGACAGTGGGGTTACATATTATCGAACCTGGAATCTAGATCTTAATGGACTCAAGTATTTTAAAAGCTAAGCTGAAAAGCTAAGGGCCGGAGGGGCAATTCAGAAAAAGAAGAAAGAAAAAGAATAATAAACATTATTAGAAAAGACAGGTACTACTCTTGTTGTTGGGACAGGATGATATTAGTCCCTACGGATTACTTAACCCAAGACCCTACCTTATGTTCCTTCCCATCCGTGGAATTTTCAGGAACCCTTTTAAAGACGAGAGAAACTGGTGTAGCTGTTTCCCTCTATGATGCCTAACTTCCCGACCTAGAATTGTTAAAGGAATAACTCCTCAAACAACTCTCCCTTTGATACACTTATCGGCATTATTTTATGTAAGTATATCCCTCTAAAGTGCTAAAGAAAAATCTGTAACCATGCCTTAACGCATTTTATAGGACTAAAGACAACTCTGTGAAGAACGACTCCACTATGTTGCTATCGAAGATTGTGATGTTGATGTTGTATGTTTGTTGTCATCATCGTTATTAATGATGCCCTAGTGACCCCGTCATAGAGACACCTCATTGAGTATGGCGTTCATTACACCAGCCACGACTCCCTTCCTCACGGTTCTTACTCCTCCATGATAATTGAAAAAGCTATAAAATAAAAAGGAGAATCTACTTCCCTACGAATGAAATTCATTCGTATCAACAACGAAATCTAAAATTTATAAAGAAAAATCATCAACTCGATTTTAAATCTTATACAAAAATTTTATTTCTCATAACTTAATATCTAACATCTTATCGTTCTTCAATGAAATCAACAAAAATTTAACAAAATCTAAGTATCTAAACTTCATCTATTAAAGTATTTAAGATGACTTTACTAAAGCTTGAATACTAGAATAAATTCTGAATACAAATTAATAACGCTTTTTCATTTAATAAAGTGTTTCCTCAACATAACTAATTTTTATGTAATATTATACAAGAATGACTCTATGAATACTGAATTGAAATGGAGAAAAAAAATTTACTTCTACTTAGTTGAGATGGTCTCAAGAAAAAAATTTGTCTTCAAAAAAAAACTGCAATAATGAAGGTGTAATTATCCTCAAATGAGGGTAAAACTATTTCAATTAACCTGTTTTTATCGTGAGCTAAAATTTAGTTATACTGTCTTTGAAACAGAAGTGAAACAAAAGAAAGTTTATTAATTTACTTGATATCGAAAGAAAGTGGGAACCTTGTTCAGATTTCCCTCAATAGTTGAGGTAGGAAGTTCAATCGCCTCCCCTCCTTCGCGAAACGAAAGAATATTGCGATTAATATTCTTTGAGCCTATAAAAGTTACTTTAATTAGCAAACGTTAAAATCAGAACTGAAATTCTGTTGAATCTATATAACGGCAACTTAACTCTGCTATGGAAACCATGCCAGTCAAGGAAGACGCAATCAAAGGCCTCAGATCCAAAAGAAATGTTCTTATCCCGACTGATTAACCGGAATCAGTAATATGCTTCTTTAACACAAACAAAAAAAAACTTTTAACAAAAATAATTCGTTAAAAAAAAAAATTTATGAAATCTTTCAGATAATCTCTCACGTAAGAGATTTAAAATCGAAATCCGCTTCATAAAATTGAAAAACAAATCCAAGACTAAAAGTCTGTCACAAAAGAATACAATCCCTCAAAACCAAGAATATATCCTCAACAAACAACACTAAAAGATTGGAGGTTTGGAGATTATTGAAATTGCAAAATTTAAATAAAACTGTTATAAAAGTGTTATAAATATAATATTAATATAGTTTTATGAAAATATAGTTAATATAAATATAAATATAGTTAAAGGTTCGGCGTGGAAAAGGTGCACCTCGTCGCAGTTCGACCTAACAAAAGTTATTCAGATTACTATTGTAAGTTTAAGTAGCTAATAAAAAAAATTTTAAGAAAAATGTAATAAAAAAAAATATTCTTATCAGTTTTAAGTTCGAGATACTGACGTTTCAGACAAATAACCCAAAAATTATCCTTCAATATTTGATAATATTAGATCGGAATCGACACCGATTATTATTGTAAGTATCTCATAAAAACTTTTCTCTTACTAGACTTCGTCACTGAGACGGTATAACTGGATGTAAATACAGGTAGGTACACTCAAAATCGTATACACCTATATGTGATTTCTTTTTTTTTTTGAAATTTAGGACATGTATCTTTAGGACAAAAATAAAAAGTTGCTTTATTGCTGTTTTCTTTCACAATAATTGAAAGACGAAATATCACTTTAAGCTATCAAATTTTCCAATTATCTGATTAGATGAATATTCAATTAACATTTACTTTACTATTTTTAATTGGTTTGAGACTTTTATATATATCTCTTTTTTTTTTATGTACCTCGTAGGTAATACGGTATTAAAAAAAAATGAACGGACAAAAATTGACCTGTTATCTAGGTCTCAGAAATATCTACTAATTGTTTTTACAAAAGTTGAAAAATTACGTTACTTTTTCTTGAGCAATGAAAAACTATGGTAATGCTCACACGACAAATGCACCAATATATATATATAATTTTATATAGTTATTTATTGCTGGGAATCTCATATATATATTTATAATAAGAAATATAATTTTTATAACAGAATAATCATACCCGTCATCCTCTTAATTATGGGATTGATTATAGGATGTACTTAAATTTTTGAGGAGTCCCACGTAGTGAAATTGTTGATAGCCGCATACCCGCAACTTCCCACGTTGATCTGATTTACGTAGCCTCGTTCTAATCCAAAAAATTTTCGTAATGCATGGATTATATCCCGTTGGTAGATTTTCTTAATTCCTTCAAAAATGATATATGGTTTGATGATGATTTTATATAGTTATGTACGCAAATTTTTACGTCGTGTTAAGTAAAAAGCCAGGCAGGCTAATAGTTGGTGTGTGGCAGAATTTCCTTTTTGAGTGGTGGGTTGTTGGAGTGGACACTTTTTCGTGGCAAATGCCCCACTCTCAAAATGCGTCACCACTGTCATCTGCTGCCACACTTTCCTCACAGTCTGCCTGTATGAAAAGAAAGACTTTAATATTTTTGTAAAATTAAGGAGATTTAGGTAATTCTACCTAGGATAAAATTTATATGTTTTGCCAAATCAATAAAAAAATTTATTTTTCATGAGTAAAGAATAATTAAAATTTTCATACCATAACGTAGTATAAATTCTGTCTAAATAGGTACTCTCAAATTTAGACTTCGTGTCTGTCTAAGGAATAGTATTTTGCTTTAGCGCTTTTTTTTTCTGCATATATATATGTATATGCTTAGACCATGCTCCTTTTGGAGTCCAGTCGCGCTTAACGCATACGTAATTTCATAAAAAAAAATCCAATCATTACCTGGCTTATTTCAAAAAGAATCCTCGTTGTTTCACTAATTAGATTGTGTCGCAATGGAAGTGATTCCAAGAATGATTCAATAAGTCTTTTCCTCGTCTTCTGAGGACACGTTTTCCAATCAGTCTGACTCTCGTGGCGTTTCTTTGTGGAATTTGACTTGGTTATCTTTGTATTTTCGTTCTGATAATCCTAAGCACAAATTCTGTTACTGACACCACGTTAATTTTGGATTACGTTCCTGCCTGTCTCTAACTATGAAATGGTCAGAAAAATGGATCTTATTGAAATGCAAAAAAAAATTAATTTTTTCTTTAGGAATTGGTTTTCGAAAATTATTACGAGTTATTCTATTTTTCTATATTAATTATTCTAGGAATCTTTAGCGCTGTTTGCTGTAGTTGATTCGATAAAATTTTTCTTACCTCGCAAATTCCTGTTCTCTTTTTTTTTTGCTGCGTTGTTTCTTTATCTCTCTGTAATTTGTTAATCTTCAAGACTTTTATAATTTACACGATTTATATTGGCTTTTAAATATTTTCTTGTCTCTTTGGACTTAATATAACTGACTTTACCTTACTGATGTTTAATTAAAAAGGTTTTTACCACAATTTATATTTTCCACGACGGCTCGGTTTCTTGTCGGATATCTTTCTGTAAATTTGTTTCCTTACGAAACTTTTTTAGCCCGTCAAGTGTGAACATAGTAGTAGATAAATTTTTCCTTCTACGACTTTTACTGCCATCTAGTATTTGGGCACTTCACTTTGCCGATTTGGGTCTGTTCACACTAGTGGTTGAGTGGTGTGCTCAAAAATATCTTCGTAATGAATTTTTATTTCTTTTCTGGTTTTTTGTAAATGATTTCACTGAAATTATTGACTAAGGATAAAGGAATTCTCATTGCCAAATGATTTTTCTTCTTTTAATCAACCAAATGTTAGTAATCACTTTATTAGTTTTTTCTTCCTTGTCAATTTAATTGTTTCGATTTAAGTGAATCATACGTGAATATTTTGAAACTTTAGAGATCAATTACCTCGAGATAGATAGTTAAATACCTACGTCAATATCCAGTAGCTAGCAACAATAAAATTAAACTCTTTACTAGATTGAGCTATTTTCCGATTATTTGTTAAAGTTTCAGAAAAAGTCATTTAGTGTACTGAACTTTCAGTGGATTAGCTTCACTATAATATTTATTTCGTTCTTCATAGAAACAAAAGAAAACTATCAAAGATTCTCAGTATTTTGGTCGACTGGTACTCTTTTGACTAACGATAAAAATAACTAATTTTATTTATTATTTCTTTTTACTGTTTCGCTTGACTGTAGTTATGCTTTATTTTGTACTTTTTAACTTTGGACTAACAATATTTTCTGTTACTATCTTACTTTCTTGGCTAAAGTTTAACTATATATTACTGCTAATTTTCGTGACTTTGATAAATTTATTATTTAGAGAATGTGATTTTTTTGACTTTTTCTCTTTCTATTATTTGACTAATCTACTGTGATACAACAAAAATGATTTAACTGTTATTTTTTTATTATTTTAACCAACTCTTTTACTCATTTATAAAAATTTCTAAAATCATGGCATACATATAAATCTTACCGTGTCCTTGGGGACGACTCAAACTTTTAACTTCGTATTGCGTAATACGACTTTATCCGTGTCCGCCATCTTATTACATCGTGAGTATAGAAGTTGCTTCTATTTGCCCCAGCGATTTTTTTGTGCGCTTCGCGACACGTCACTCATTTTTGTTTCCATTGAGCTACTCGTATTTGGCATTACTACTTCCTCTTTGGGTTGCACCTCGCTTATTAGTGGATGTAGTATTTCTACTCGTGGTTCGTGTATATCCGTAGAGATGTTGTGGATGTACTTGAGTGGTTCACGTATTTACTATCTTCCACACAAATTGTCTCAACTTAATAAAATTTCGTACTGTCACCTTTTTAAGTCGGTAACGCAGATTCGGAGTTTTAGAGTGTATAACAAAAAAATTTTTAAATTGGTCGGGTGTAAAAATGAAATAAATGTATTAATAATACATTGTATATGTAGCCTACTGTCGAGGTAGGTTCGATGAATTTTCCTACAAAACATCTTCGTTAATTGAGCACTAGCTCAAGCAACGACGATGGAACAGAAAATTGTCTTGATGATAAAAAAAATCTTCGCGACTCAGTATGGCACCCACGCCCTGCTGTCTCATGTTCAGCTGGACTAGCCGGTTACTATATGTTACTTCAATATCGTTTCCCTTCATTTGCGCAAATCTTTGGTGTGTACCACCATCTCAAAACCTTTGTCATCTTTAACGCGGTATAGATTGTTACCTACTACCTTTACTACATATGCTTTGATGAACTTGTGGCACAATTTTGCGTTTAAATGTTTCACTGCACTACTCAGGGTGAAATTTCTGCGATAAACTTTATCTCCCACTTTATAAGTTATTAATTTACTTCTCAGATTATAGTTGTGCTCATAAGTCTCGTGTGCTAAATTTAATGCAGTCTTTAGATAGGAATGCAATATGCCCATCTTTGCAGCCTTTGGCAACCAATTTATTTCTGATTGGTTCAAACCATCCAATTTACGTAATAACCGGTAATCAGACCCATGCTCTATCATTTGTTGACCAAATAGAGCCTCATATGGAGACATCCCTATGACGCTATGTATTGATGTGCGTAAAGCATTGCTAATTTCCGACAGGTGTATGTCCCAATTGGTTTGTTTTGGATCTATGTAGGCGCGTATAGCACTCAATATTGACCGATTGACCCTCTCACTGGCGTTCGCCTGAGGTGCATAAGATGCTGTCTTTATGTGTGTTATATCAAAATTTTTCAAACAAGTCCCGAAATCTTTACTCACAAATTGTGATCCATTATCGGATAAAAGTGTTTCCGGTACTCCAAACATCAAAAATATTTCTTCTGTGAGAAATTTTATCAATTCACTTGAATTCGCTTTTCTTAAAGGTTTTATAAGAACAAATTTAGTCAACTGATCCAGAGCTATCACAATAAATGTGTTCCCTCTTCTTGATCTGGGATACGGTCCCAAGAAATCTACGTACAGATGTTGGAATGGTCGATCTACTGTAAAAGCTTTTCCCATTTCTGTACGTAAAGTACTATTCGGTGCTTTCGTGGTTTTACACGTATCACAATTGTTAATAAATGACTTTACTTGACTACTCATCGCTGGCCAATAGAACTGTTTTCGCAGGCGATATAAAGTTTTAGTGATCCCTCCATGCGATTCCGGAGACGGTACAATCATGAATTGTACGCAATCTACCTTGAAGCAGATATAGTGACAAAAATTAGGCTCGGTAGACTTCGGTGGGCAGGGCACCTAGCTCGCATGAGCGAAGAGGAACCTGCTCGGAAAGTTCTTTGTGGTACATTCTATGGCAGACGACAGCGTGGTAGACCATGCTTGCGCTGGAGAGATGGCGTAGACCAGGACGCCCGGAGCCTTGGGGTGCGCAACTGGATGGCGTCGGCTCGAGACCGGGATAGGTGGAGAGACTTGTTGAAGGAGGCCAGGACCGGACCCCGGTTGTCGAGCCGATGATGATGATGATCCCTCCATGCGACGATCTAGGTGGGCAATGAGCTTGCTCTACCAACGTTCCAGTCAACTGCGATGGAACCCAAAGCTTCCACGACAAGTCCTCCTGTAGGGGATTTCCTGTCGCGTGCTTAACTCTCTTATAAATATATTCGTCTGATACTTGCAGATCAGGTAAGCGTTCGATATTTTTATTTATGTGTGCAATGATTTGAATATATTCTTCTGATTTAAAGGCTTGATCTTTTAGGTCCATATGCAACACATCATGCGATTCCGAGGTGGTAGTCTCGGTCGTGGGTTTCTCTTTATCCATTGCGTCCACTTCGTAGACCCTTGACAATGCGTCAGGCACATGGTGTTGAGATCCACGCCGATGGACCACTTCGAAGTCGAAGCTTTGAAGCTTGAGGCTCCACCGAGCTAACCTTCCCATTGGATCCTTCAAGTTCATTAACCACCGTAGACTAGCATGGTCAGTTATCACTAAAAATTTATATCCCTCGATGTATGGTCGAAATTTATAAATTCCTTGGACCGCTGCCAAGCATTCTCGTTCTGTCACCGTGTAATTTCTTTGTGCAGAATTCAATTTCTGCGAATAAAAATAAATTGGTTTCTCATTCCCTTCTTCATCCAATTGACATAGTACGCAACCAATTCCTGTTGAAGAAGCGTCACAACAGATAATGAATTGTTTTGTGAAGTCAGGATTGACTAAAATTGGTGCTGATGTCAGCGCTTTTTTAACTGTTTCTAAGGCCTTAATAGCTTCAGATCCAAACTCAAATTTCTGTTTTTTCTTTAAAGTATCTGATATGGGTGCTGTTATAGTAGAGAAGTTTTCGATAAAACGTCTGTACCACCCTGCCATACCTAGAAATCGGCGTACTTGGCGTATTGTGGTTGGTACAGGAAATTCTACTATAGCAGCTACTTTATTTGGGTCTGCTTTCAAACAACCTTGTCCTACTATATATCCCAAATACTGTAATTCTCTGAAACAGAATTTAGATTTTTCCACGTTTATAGTTAAACCTGCATCCGTAAGATGCTTAGCCACTTTCGAGAGCGTTGAAATATGATTGTTGAAATCTTTCGAGATGACTAACAAGTCATCGAGGTAAATGAACACCTGCTCTCTCAACTCACGAGGAATCACTTTATCCATTAAGCTCGTCAAGCTTTGCGCAGCGTTCGAGAGTCCGAACGGCATTACTTTAAATTGATACAGGGGTCTTCCTGGGACTGAAAACGCTGTCTTCTCCCGTGATTCTTTCTCCAGGGGTACTTGCCAATAAGCATCTTTCAAATCCACGCTAGAAATATAACGTGTTTCGGAAAGGCGAGCTAGCAGTCCTTCAATATGCGCAATTGGATTCGCATTTTTCTTTGTTACGGCGTTAACTTTTCGGAAGTCGAGGCATAGTCTATTTTTACCGGGTTTTCTCACCAGTACAACTGGTGAAGACCATCCACTCTGACTTTCCTCGATAACACCTAACGAGATCATACGATCCAATTCCGCGTACACAAGGCTTTGTACTGCTGGCGATATGGGATAATGACGTTGCTTTATAGGCTCTGCGTCACCCGTATCTATGGAATGTTCCATCAAGTGTGTCCGTCCGAGACCTCGAACGGCGAATGACGGAAATTGCTTAACTGTATTTTGCAAAATAATAGATTCCTCTACAGATAGGAGACATTCCGGCTTGTTTGCTTGACCGGTTGTTATCTCGGTAACGGTATCTATAGAAGATATGATTTGTGGAGCTAATTTAAAAGTCTTCCAAAAATCGATGCCTAGATATAAATCTTGCGCTAGAGATGGCACTATGTACAATTCGATCGGAAGATCTAGATCTTTGTATTTAACGTTTGTAGTAACCACTCCCGCAATGCGTTGTTTAGTTCCATCCGCTGTGGAAATACTTGAATCAAATTTTCTGTAAGGTATATTAGCATCTTCAATATATTTAGCGGCACCGTTACCGAGGCAACTAATGCTCGCTCCGGAGTCGAGTAACCCAAGCCATTTATGTTTAAATAATTCTACCTTCAGGTAGGTTCGAGGGTCATCTTTCAGACAAATCATTTCGGCTATGTTTATCGCTCTATGTAACTTCCGTTTGGAAGTAAATCTATTTCTCAGTTTTTGAATTCTGGTATTATGATTAGGATAAGTATAAATGCGTTGACGCGCTTCGGCGTACTCAATTTGCCTCTGGTGAAGAGATTTTAGAGGTCTTAATTTAGGAATTCTGGTTGGTTTGGAAAAATTATTTTTAATGTTTTGAGTTTCGGGTTTCTTTAAGATAGTAATTTTTTTTGTATTTATAGGTAAAGATCTTAATTTGGACTTCCCGAGTTGCCCATCCTGGTCAGCTCCCTCTCGGACGAATGCTGACTCAGTAATCGGTTTCCCTTACACTTTTGACAATAAGGGGATAAAACTTCGGGTTGACCACATCTATAGCAAAAAATTTTATTTTGGGGTTCAGTACAATCTAAGAAAATGTGACCGATTTTGAGACAGTTCCAACAGATTGCTTTTTCTACATTGATTTTTGTATCGCGATTGCGATTCCTTTGAAAAGCTTCCAAAGCTAACGACATATCCTCCACTTCCGGTTCCATTTGGATCTCGATTTCACTAACTTGTTTTCTAGATGCGTTGTTAAAGATCGGTGGCATTCTCGGACGTATCGGTTCATGTTGAGTTAGGTAACGTTCCATTTCCCGGCACGTATACACTAAATCAGCTAACCTAGTCGTTCTGAAAGTTAACAACAATTCGCCCATCCGGCGTTTTACGTTTTGCTTGATGATCTCAGCTAGTTCATCGTTTGGACGGGGGTTTCTCATTTTTGAATTCAGTTTTAAAAGTGCATCATAAAATGAGTCAAAACTCTCTCCTGGCATTTGCTTCCTTTCTGCCATCTGCCTAGAGATTTCGGAGTCGGTTTCTAAACTACCGTAGTGATCTATTAAAGCCAACTTCAACGCTACCCAAGATGTTCGAGGATTGTGTTTCAGATAGATCCAATACCACACCTCGGCCGGACCACTAACGAAATGGTGAAAGTTTGAGACTACTTCGTCCCAAGAGGCGCCGTAGCTGTCTTTCACTTTATCTAAACGAAATAGAAAATCATCTACCGTCATGTTTTTGGAATTAAAAGAAATTCCCCATTTCTGGTAGTGAGGTGATCTGAAATTTGAAGCAGCAGGTGAAGGCATAGGCACTCTCGCATCTCTATTAGCGGAGGTATTGTTAAACTGTATTTGATGTAATTGTTCGTAGAAATCAGGTTCAGGATTGCGGTTATTTTCTCTTTGATTTGTTGTATTTGCTCGGTCTGGCCAAGCTCTAGGAAAGTCTGGAACGTTTTGTCGAGAAGTTTCCGTCGGTTCTCTCTGAATAGTGAAAGTTGGTAGGTTTGACGTTGGCGGGTTCGGTGTAGGAAGGTCACATAATGGAATCGTTGGAGCCACTGGCTGTCTTGACACATTGATTTGAGCTAGAACATTGTTCATAGCTTCATTCATCTTTTCCAACAGTAAAGCTTGATTTTTAGCCAACGATTCTTGTAACGCCTTTCTATCCTCTGCTCGACTAAAACCTATCGCAGCCAAAGCTACTTCCTTTATGTACGCCTCATACTCGTCTGTGTGGCGTGCTGGAGTCCGTTCCGCATTGGGTCGTCTATCCGGCGTTTTAAGCAACTGATTCGACACGATTCTTGCTCGTTCTGTCGCTCTTCTCATGCTCGTTGATGGACCTGGGTCCTCCATTTGACTCTCGTCAACGGCCTCACCTGGTTCCATAGTCATATCGTGAGATAGATATAAATTTTTTCGAAACCTTGTATTATGCGGTTCTGGTGACGGTACTCTATTATCTTTTGGAGACTCTGGATCTTCTTGTCTCTTATTCTTCTTTCCTTCCGACTGGTTTTCCTTCTTTCTTCCCATTTGTTCAGATTCAAACTTATTATTTTATTAAGGTGTATAAATGATTATTATAAAATTTGTATTCAAGAAAAATTTTTGTAGGGAACCTAGTAAAAAAATTACTTGCTAATTTCCCTGCCGACTATACTTATTATCTACCTATTTATAACTTTTAACCTACTTCTACTATAACTTATAGTCTAACTTACTACCTAGTCTTAACCTAATACTTCTGTGGGTAAACCCCTTAATGAATTTCCCAAAAAAAAACTTGACTTTAAACTTTAAGACTTAACTCAAATAATTTTTCCAAATTACTTGAACTTGATTGCTAAAAAAAAATATACTCCAACAATTTTACTTGAACTAAATTTCTAAATATACTCAAAAGATAAAAGCTAAATAAATTGCTACCAGCATGTATCTAAACTAAATTTTTATGCTACCAGCATGTATCTAAACTAAATTTTTGTGCTACCAGCATGAACTTGAATGAATTTTGTGCTACCAGCATGAACTATAAATTGCTACCAGCATGTATCTAAATAAATTTTTTTTGTGCTACCAGCATGTAATTTTTGTGCTACCAGCATAAACTAAATCTATAATGTGCTACCAGCATGTATCTAAATCTATTTTTGTGCTACCAGCATAAACTTGAAATTGCTACCAGCATGTATCTAAATAAATTTTGTTGTGCTACCAGCATGTAATTTTTGTGCTACCAGCATAAACTAAATCTATATTGTGCTACCAGCATGTATCTAAATAAATTTTTTTGTGCTACCAGCATATAACTAAACTAAATTTTTGTGCTACCAGCATATAACTAAATCTATATTGTGCTACCAGCATGTATCTAAATAAATTTTTTTGTGCTACCAGCATATAACTAAACTAAATTTTTGTGCTACCAGCATATAACTAAACTAAATTTTTGTGCTACCAGCATGAACTTAAAATTTGCTACCAGCATAAACTAAACTAAATAAATTTCTTCAGAAAAAAAAACTATTTCAAAAAAAATTTTTTTTAAACTTTAATCTTAATAATATATAATTAGGTTTTTCTATATTATCTTCAGGATGGAGTCGTGACTGGAGTTTATACGATACCCAAGTGACTTCTCAACAACAAGATTTCCAAAAAAAAAATCTTAACAACAACAACAATAAAAGTAATGGTTACAAGGATTTTTCCCTGCTTCTCAAATCTATTTAACTTCTCTTACACTTTCTTTCTAACATTTGATCCCTCTGTCGCTACAGACCTATGAAAAATGAAACTTCCTTAGCGGACAACAGACCGGACAATGAATACAAATAGATGTCAGAAAAAGTTATTAGAATACTCTTTCGAGTGTAAAAGATGTTATTATAAAAGTGAATTTTTGGTTGATATTTCTTTTCTTACTATTTCAGCCGTTTGGCTTTCGCTGCAGACGTAAATAGGATGAAAGTCGACCATTCACCGGTCGAAAGTACAAACAACTGACCAAGAAAAGACTTAGAAAAAAAATATGAGATGATTCTCAGTAGAAGCTACAGCTACCAGACAATGATACATCCAGCACGGACATCTATTTCTGAAAAATCCCATTATTACTAATTGACTATTTTCATCGAGAGTGGAAAAGAAATTGTGCAGGTTGTCGCTGCTGACGTAATTAGGACGTAGATCAACCAATCACCGGTCGACACTTAAGCCAATTAAATTCCGATGTTAAATCTCAATGAAAATTATCTACTCAAAAAAAATCTTAATAAAAATATTTCCGAAAGGAAAATTTTCATACACTACAAAAAAAAATGTTATTCTTTCTAAAATTCTCTTTCTACATTTAAAAACAAATATTCCCTCGGGCCCCACACGTTTGGGCGCCAATATATGTAATGGGAAAAAAGATGAAAGCAGGAATCAAAGGAGTTCACACATAATGTCGCACCCCCTGGGACCGAGATTTCCAAACCAGACAACGAATCTATGTTTTGGAAATTTCGTCTTTGCGAAAATTTACGCACTTGCGAAAATTCACAGCTCCACGCTGGGTGTCAATTTATGTGACAAAAAAAAAAAAAAACCCAGAAGATACAGATAGAAATTAACAGTACGTCTAACAACGCGCCAACATTGATCAAGATATTCCTTTTCGAGTCTGACGAAGGGACTATGATTCGCAATTTTTGTCTTGGCGAACATTTCTTCATTAGCGAGGTTACGCTACTCCTCGTTGGGTATTCAATATAGGTAGCGTGAAAGAAAAAAACTAAACTGCACTTGATCGGTGCGCCCATGAGATCTAACCTCCTAAAACTGGAACAAAAATATAGTTTGTCAAATTCGCATTTGTGAAATTTTCCGTGTGCGAAAATTTTCGATCTACAAGCATTTTTGTTCCGTGAGAGTTCGTTGCCCCACGTTGGGCGTTAATACACGTAACAACAAAAAAAAACTGTAATCCTGAGTAGGAAGATGTTAGAGGACTCGTATGGTGAAGGTGTCCTTACTCAAAGCTAAGTTTTCTAAGAAAGCTTCTAACATTTCCTAAAACTTTACATATATAATTTCGGAAAATTGGATTCACAGAGCGAAGCGGAGGACAGCTCCTATCTTCTCCCTAAGCGAGCATCAGGTCGCTCAGACAGGAGTAAGTCCGTTCTCCAGTTGACTCTCTAAAATTACTTTCCTATGTACCTAGATGTTAGTACACATTTCATTACAACCTCATAGAGTGGAATGAAAACAAACAATCGTGCTATTTATTCATAACCAATGAATTATTCTCGTAATACTCCTTCAAGATACCAACCTAAGACAGAAAGTCGTCACAACTATTTTATTCTCTTACAGGAGGTGGCTAATCCCCTGACTCTATAAATGAGTGAAGTGGTTGGACGAACAAAGTTACTCTTGGTTGAGATCAAAAAAAAAATATCAAATAGACGAGAACAAACGATGCCATTAACTCCTACTCAAAAAAAAATAAAACCTATCACATCTCTACGAATCAGACAGACCATTGGACTAAATCCTAAAAGGCGAATGACTGACCCGGAGGAACAGGGTACTGTCGCTCGACTGCGGCTACAGGTTCTAACAATTGCTTCAGCTGGCTCAGTCAACAGGGAAGTGAGTCTATGCTGCAGATGCGGACAGTGGGGTTACATATTATCGAACCTGGAATCTAGATCTTAATGGACTCAAGTATTTTAAAAGCTAAGCTGAAAAGCTAAGGGCCGGAGGGGCAATTCAGAAAAAGAAGAAAGAAAAAGAATAATAAACATTATTAGAAAAGACAGGTACTACTCTTGTTGTTGGGACAGGATGATATTAGTCCCTACGGATTACTTAACCCAAGACCCTACCTTATGTTCCTTCCCATCCGTGGAATTTTCAGGAACCCTTTTAAAGACGAGAGAAACTGGTGTAGCTGTTTCCCTCTATGATGCCTAACTTCCCGACCTAGAATTGTTAAAGGAATAACTCCTCAAACAACTCTCCCTTTGATACACTTATCGGCATTATTTTATGTAAGTATATCCCTCTAAAGTGCTAAAGAAAAATCTGTAACCATGCCTTAACGCATTTTATAGGACTAAAGACAACTCTGTGAAGAACGACTCCACTATGTTGCTATCGAAGATTGTGATGTTGATGTTGTATGTTTGTTGTCATCATCGTTATTAATGATGCCCTAGTGACCCCGTCATAGAGACACCTCATTGAGTATGGCGTTCATTACACCAGCCACGACTCCCTTCCTCACGGTTCTTACTCCTCCATGATAACTGAAAAAGCTATAAAATAAAAAGGAGAATCTACTTCCCTACGAATGAAATTCATTCGTATCAACAACGAAATCTAAAATTTATAAAGAAAAATCATCAACTCGATTTTAAATCTTATACAAAAATTTTATTTCTCATAACTTAATATCTAACATCTTATCGTTCTTCAATGAAATCAACAAAAATTTAACAAAATCTAAGTATCTAAACTTCATCTATTAAAGTATTTAAGATGACTATACTAAAGCTTGAATACTAGAATAAATTCTGAATACAAATTAATAACGCTTTTTCATTTAATAAAGTGTTTCCTCAACATAACTAATTTTTATGTAATATTATACAAGAATGACTCTATGAATACTGAATTGAAATGGAGAAAAAAAATTTACTTCTACTTAGTTGAGATGGTCTCAAGAAAAAAATTTGTCTTCAAAAAAAAACTGCAATAATGAAGGTGTAATTATCCTCAAATGAGGGTAAAACTATTTCAATTAACCTGTTTTTATCGTGAGCTAAAATTTAGTTATACTGTCTTTGAAACAGAAGTGAAACAAAAGAAAGTTTATTAATTTACTTGATATCGAAAGAAAGTGGGAACCTTGTTCAGATTTCCCTCAATAGTTGAGGTAGGAAGTTCAATCGCCTCCCCTCCTTCGCGAAACGAAAGAATATTGCGATTAATATTCTTTGAGCCTATAAAAGTTACTTTAATTAGCAAACGTTAAAATCAGAACTGAAATTCTGTTGAATCTATATAACGGCAACTTAACTCTGCTATGGAAACCATGCCAGTCAAGGAAGACGCAATCAAAGGCCTCAGATCCAAAAGAAATGTTCTTATCCCGACTGATTAACCGGAATCAGTAATATGCTTCTTTAACACAAACAAAAAAAAACTTTTAACAAAAATAATTCGTTAACAAAAAAAAATTTATGAAATCTTTCAGATAATCTCTCACGTAAGAGATTTAAAATCGAAATCCGCTTCATAAAATTGAAAAACAAATCCAAGACTAAAAGTCTGTCACAAAAGAATACAATCCCTCAAAACCAAGAATATATCCTCAACAAACAACACTAAAAGATTGGAGGTTTGGAGATTATTGAAATTGCAAAATTTAAATAAAACTGTTATAAAAGTGTTATAAATATAATATTAATATAGTTTTATGAAAATATAGTTAATATAAATATAAATATAGTTAAAGGTTCGGCGTGGAAAAGGTGCACCTCGTCGCAGTTCGACCTAACAAAAGTTATTCAGATTACTATTGTAAGTTTAAGTAGCTAATAAAAAAAATTTTAAGAAAAATGTAATAAAAAAAAATATTCTTATCAGTTTTAAGTTCGAGATACTGACGTTTCAGACAAATGACCCAAAAATTATCCTTCAATATTTGATAATATTAGATCGGAATCGACACCGATTATTATTGTAAGTATCTCATAAAAACTTTTCTCTTACTAGACTTCGTCACTGAGACGGTATAACTGGATGTAAATACAGGTAGGTACACTCAAAATCGTATACACCTATATGTGATTTCTTTTTTTTTTGAAATTTAGGACATGTATCTTTAGGACAAAAATAAAAAGTTGCTTTATTGCTGTTTTCTTTCACAATAATTGAAAGACGAAATATCACTTTAAGCTATCAAATTTTCCAATTATCTGATTAGACGAATATTCAATTAACATTTACTTTACTATTTTTAATTGGTTTGAGACTTTTATATATATCTCTTTTTTTTTTATGTACCTCGTAGGTAATACGGTATTAAAAAAAAATTAACGGACAAAAATTGACCTGTTATCTAGGTCTCAGAAATATCTACTAATTGTTTTTACAAAAGTTGAAAAATTACGTTACTTTTTCTTGAGCAATGAAAAACTATGGTAATGCTCACACGACAAATGCACCAATATATATATATAATTTTATATAGTTATTTATTGCTGGGAATCTCATATATATATTTATAATAAGAAATATAATTTTTATAACAGAATAATCATACCCGTCATCCTCTTAATTATGGGATTGATTATAGGATGTACTTAAATTTTTGAGGAGTCCCACGTAGTGAAATTGTTGATAGCCGCATACCCGCAACTTCCCACGTTGATCTGATTTACGTAGCCTCGTTCTAATCCAAAAAATTTTCGTAATGCATGGATTATATCCCGTTGGTAGATTTTCTTAATTCCTTCAAAAATGATATATGGTTTGATGATGATTTTATATAGTTATGTACGCAAATTTTTACGTCGTGTTAAGTAAAAAGCCAGGCAGGCTAATAGTTGGTGTGTGGCAGAATTTCCTTTTTGAGTGGTGGGTTGTTGGAGTGGACACTTTTTCGTGGCAAATGCCCCACTCTCAAAATGCGTCACCACTGTCATCTGCTGCCACACTTTCCTCACAGTCTGCCTGTATGAAAAGAAAGACTTTAATATTTTTGTAAAATTAAGGAGATTTAGGTAATTCTACCTAGGATAAAATTTATATGTTTTGCCAAATCAATAAAAAAATTTATTTTTCATGAGTAAAGAATAATTAAAATTTTCATACCATAACGTAGTATAAATTCTGTCTAAATAGGTACTCTCAAATTTAGACTTCGTGTCTGTCTAAGGAATAGTATTTTGCTTTAGCGCTTTTTTTTTCTGCATATATATATGTATATGCTTAGACCATGCTCCTTTTGGAGTCCAGTCGCGCTTAACGCATACGTAATTTCATAAAAAAAAATCCAATCATTACCTGGCTTATTTCAAAAAGAATCCTCGTTGTTTCACTAATTAGATTGTGTCGCAATGGAAGTGATTCCAAGAATGATTCAATAAGTCTTTTCCTCGTCTTCTGAGGACACGTTTTCCAATCAGTCTGACTCTCGTGGCGTTTCTTTGTGGAATTTGACTTGGTTATCTTTGTATTTTCGTTCTGATAATCCTAAGCACAAATTCTGTTACTGACACCACGTTAATTTTGGATTACGTTCCTGCCTGTCTCTAACTATGAAATGGTCAGAAAAATGGATCTTATTGAAATGCAAAAAAAAATTAATTTTTTCTTTAGGAATTGGTTTTCGAAAATTATTACGAGTTATTCTATTTTTCTATATTAATTATTCTAGGAATCTTTAGCGCTGTTTGCTGTAGTTGATTCGATAAAATTTTTCTTACCTCGCAAATTCCTGTTCTCTTTTTTTTTTGCTGCGTTGTTTCTTTATCTCTCTGTAATTTGTTAATCTTCAAGACTTTTATAATTTACACGATTTATATTGGCTTTTAAATATTTTCTTGTCTCTTTGGACTTAATATAACTGACTTTACCTTACTGATGTTTAATTAAAAAGGTTTTTACCACAATTTATATTTTCCACGACGGCTCGGTTTCTTGTCGGATATCTTTCTGTAAATTTGTTTCCTTACGAAACTTTTTTAGCCCGTCAAGTGTGAACATAGTAGTAGATAAATTTTTCCTTCTACGACTTTTACTGCCATCTAGTATTTGGGCACTTCACTTTGCCGATTTGGGTCTGTTCACACTAGTGGTTGAGTGGTGTGCTCAAAAATATCTTCGTAATGAATTTTTATTTCTTTTCTGGTTTTTTGTAAATGATTTCACTGAAATTATTGACTAAGGATAAAGGAATTCTCATTGCCAAATGATTTTTCTTCTTTTAATCAACCAAATGTTAGTAATCACTTTATTAGTTTTTTCTTCCTTGTCAATTTAATTGTTTCGATTTAAGTGAATCATACGTGAATATTTTGAAACTTTAGAGATCAATTACCTCGAGATAGATAGTTAAATACCTACGTCAATATCCAGTAGCTAGCAACAATAAAATTAAACTCTTTACTAGATTGAGCTATTTTCCGATTATTTGTTAAAGTTTCAGAAAAAGTCATTTAGTGTACTGAACTTTCAGTGGATTAGCTTCACTATAATATTTATTTCGTTCTTCATAGAAACAAAAGAAAACTATCAAAGATTCTCAGTATTTTGGTCGACTGGTACTCTTTTGACTAACGATAAAAATAACTAATTTTATTTATTATTTCTTTTTACTGTTTCGCTTGACTGTAGTTATGCTTTATTTTGTACTTTTTAACTTTGGACTAACAATATTTTCTGTTACTATCTTACTTTCTTGGCTAAAGTTTAACTATATATTACTGCTAATTTTCGTGACTTTGATAAATTTATTATTTAGAGAATGTGATTTTTTTGACTTTTTCTCTTTCTATTATTTGACTAATCTACTGTGATACAACAAAAATGATTTAACTGTTATTTTTTTATTATTTTAACCAACTCTTTTACTCATTTATAAAAATTTCTAAAATCATGGCATACATATAAATCTTACCGTGTCCTTGGGGACGACTCAAACTTTTAACTTCGTATTGCGTAATACGACTTTATCCGTGTCCGCCATCTCATTACATCGTGAGTATAGAAGTTGCTTCTATTTGCCCCAGCGATTTTTTTGTGCGCTTCGCGACACGTCACTCATTTTTGTTTCCATTGAGCTACTCGTATTTGGCATTACTACTTCCTCTTTGGGTTGCACCTCGCTTATTAGTGGATGTAGTATTTCTACTCGTGGTTCGTGTATATCCGTAGAGATGTTGTGGATGTACTTGAGTGGTTCACGTATTTACTATCTTCCACACAAATTGTCTCAACTTAATAAAATTTCGTACTGTCACCTTTTTAAGTCGGTAACGCAGATTCGGAGTTTTAGAGTGTATAACAAAAAATTTTTTAAATTGGTCGGGTGTAAAAATGAAATAAATGTATTAATAATACATTGTATATGTAGCCTACTGTCGAGGTAGGTTCGATGAATTTTCCTACAATGGGACGGACGATCCACCCAACGAAATGACGAAGGAGCTCGTCAAAAAAGCTCGAGATAATAGATGGGACCTTATCCTCGGATGTGATGCTAACTCGCATCATGTACAATGGGGTAGCACAAACACCAACCCACGAGGTGAGTCAATTCTTGAATTTATTATAGAACATAATTTAGTTATAGGAAACATAGGCAACGAACCAACATTCGTTACTAGAAATAGAAGGGAAGTGCTAGACATAACCCTTATTAACAACTCTAACTCCTTTTCGTTAAGTGGCTGGAAAGTATCTACTGAACCTTCCTTTTCTGACCACAGAAGTATCGAATTTGAAATTGGAGATAATATAAAACAGAAAGAACCATACAGAAATCCCAGAAAAACTAACTGGGATCGTTTTATCACAAAAGTAGAGGAAAAACAAGACATATTAAAAGGCCTGAATTATGAAACACCTAAAGATATTGACAATACGGTTGAGACACTGAACCTGATTCTCAAAAGCGCATACGAAACATCATGCCCCGTAATAGCTCCGAGTACAAAAACATCACCCCATTGGTGGAATAAAGAGCTACAACATCTAAGAAAAGAAGCAAGAAAACTCTTCAATGCCGCAAGAAGAAGCAATGCAGAGTCCGATTGGGACCTCTACAAAGAAGGTCAAAGAAAGTTCAAAAATGCAACCCAAAGTGCAAAACGAACATCTTGGAGGACTTTCTGCAATGGCATTGAGGGATATCCTGAATCAGCAAGATTGAGAAAAGTCATCTCAAAGGAACCGGTAACCCCTGGCTATCTTATAGATAACAGTGGCAGATGGACTCAATCCTGTACTGAAACAATAGAACTCCTACTAAATACACACTTTCCTGGGTGTGTTAAAACGCAGCCTGAGCCGGGCACAGATGCCAATTACGAGAATCCCCACAATAATATAGTCCCGGAAAAAGTAATTAGTGAGAAAGGAATAGAGTGGGCAATTGACTCCTTCTCCTCATACAAATCACCAGGCATTGATGGTATTAATCCAATAATGCTTCAAAAGGCAAAGCACCTGTTAATACCAGTGTTAAAAGAACTATTTATGCGATGTATTATGTACACACACATACCCGCAACTTGGCGAGAAGTCAAAGTTATTTTTATACCCAAAGCCGGTAAACCAACTCATACTACGCCAAAAGATTTCAGACCAATAAGCCTAACATCGTTTGTGCTTAAAACATTCGAGAAACTACTCGATGTATTTATACGTAGCATGCTTAATCCAGGAACCTAATCCCAGAACCAGCATGCGTACATGAAAGGAAAAAGTGTTGAAACTGCCCTTCATGCAGTAGTCAGTACTATAGACAAATCACTCGATCAAAAAGAATACACATTAGCAGCCTTTCTCGACATTGAAGGCGCTTTCAACAATGTTGAGGCTAGTGCTATAGAAAGAAACTTAATAAGCATGAACATTGACAACAGTATTACTCAAATAATACTAAGCCTATTAAACAAAAGAAATGTAAACACCTCCCTCGCTAACACAGAACTGAAAATGACTGCCTCAAGAGGTACACCCCAAGGCGGGGTTATTTCACCACTACTGTGGATATTAGTTGTGAATGAGGTCTTAGTACTGCTTTATAATAATGGGATAAAAGTCATTGCCTACGCAGATGACCTAGTCATAATGGCCACGGGGAAATTCCTAGACACCATCAGTGATATCCTCCAAAGAGCTATCAACACACTGAACAAATGGGCCCAAAAATGCGGCTTAGGTATTAATCCCCAAAAAACAGAACTAGTTCTATTCACGAACAAACGAATAATTCCACAATTCAATCTGCCATCAATTGAAGGCACACCCCTCAAGTTATCCGAAAGCGCGAAATACCTGGGAATCATACTTGATAGGAAATTGAACTGGAAAATGAACGTCCAAGAAAGAGTCAAAAAGGCATCCATCGCATTCTACTCATGCAGCAGAATTTTTGGGAAAAACTGGGGCCCAAAACCCAAGGTAATTCTATGGATGTACACTGCGATAGTGAGACCGATACTGACGTATGGATGCTTAGTCTGGTGGAAAGCCGCTAACAAAGCTTCAAACCTTAAGGCATTGACTAACATCCAGAGACTTGCATGCATTGGATCAACCAGTGCCTTGCGCACGACACCCACGGCGGGTTTAGAAACCATACTTAACCTTCTGCCACTTGACCTTTATATGCAGGAAACTGCAGCAAAAAGCGCTCTCAGGATTAGCCAATCTAATCTCTGGAGATCCAGTGTAACTGGACACTCCGAAATTTTGAACATCCACACAGGAACAAATGTAGAGTCTGACTACATAGTTCCCTTTACAGATTTTGAAAGGCCACTCCAATGCTTGTTCCCAAGTAGAGAAGAGTGGATTAATAATGAAGTTCTACAACCCACAACCAAATCCATCTTTACAGACGGCTCAAAAATGGATACAGGTACTGGGGCTGGCTTCTTCTCAGAAGCTCTGAATATAGAAGGCTCAATCAGACTTCCCAATAACAGTAGTGTATTCCAAGCTGAGGTTCTAGCAGTAACGAAAGCAGCCAGAGTGGCATCAATGATGGCACTACCCCGAGAGGATATTACCATTCTCATCGATAGCCAGGCAGCGATAAAAGCAATTTCTGCTGTTGAAATAAAGTCCAAGCTTGTGAAAATCTGTCGCGAAGAGCTTAAAGTTCTTGCCACACAGCATAATATAACACTCTGCTGGGTCCCCGGTCACGCGGGCATCATGGGAAATGAAAAAGCCGATGAATTGGCAAGAAAAGGCTCAGCACTTAGCCTAGAACTCTCAGAAAGAAGCGTAAAACCACCGTTATGCGACCTCAAACTTAACATAATGTGTGAAATAATAGCAAAAGCCAACTCGAGATGGGCAAACTTAAACACTTGTGAGGTGGCTAGGAAACTGTGGCCGCAGTACGATAAAAATAGAACGAATGCAATCATTCAAAAAGACAGGAAGTCAGTATCGACGTTGGTAGGTGTTTTAACTGGCCATAACATGCTAAGATATCACGCCAAAAAACTACGTCTAACTGAAAATGATCTATGTAGAGGTTGCAGTGACGAGGAAGAACATGAGGACATAACCCACTACCTCTGTCACTGCCCCAGTCTCTGCCATCTAAGAAATAAAACTCTGGGGAAATACTTCTTCGAAAGCATCAAAGAACTATCAGAGTGCCCAATAACAAATCTATATAGATTCGCAAGAGGAAACGGATGGTTGAACACCCCGGGATGATCTAAGGAACTAAATATGGACCACGTGTATGGTAAGAGGAGGAATTGGTAAACCCTCAAATGGGCATCACAATGGGTCTACATTGACCTAAGTGTGCTGGGGCTGAGCTATTAGCTCTCCTACAGCAACCCGCAAACCTAACCTAACCTATATATAAGGATGGGTGCAGAAGTAGTAAGGGTTTTTAGGGTTTCAAAGCTTTCAGTATAATCTTTGTTTTTAATGTCAATTTTAGCATTTTTCTTTAGGAATAATGTCATGGGC
The DNA here is from genome assembly GCA_951217065.1 of Baccha elongata. NCBI lineage: Eukaryota > Metazoa > Arthropoda > Insecta > Diptera > Syrphidae > Baccha > Baccha elongata. The sequence continues at coordinate 43,311 of CATNUY010000009.1, forward strand.
TTAGCTAACTTTCCGTAATCTTTAATGAACTTACGGTAGTAACCAGTGATTCCTAAAAATGCTCGAATTTGTTTCAGGGTTTTAGGTAGGGTATAATTTTGAATGGCAGGTATTTTTTTAGGGTTAGGTTTACTTCCACTAGAGGTCACTATGTGGCCTAGGAATTCAGTTTCTCTTTTGAGAAATTCGCTTTTGTCTAATTGAATTTTTAAATTGACTTCTTTGAGTCTTTGGAATTTTTTTTATAGAAAATAAGTGTTCTTCAAGGCTTGTCGAAAATATGATAATGTCGTCTAAATAGACAAGACAGATTTTTCCTATGAACTCGTGAAGGACCGAATTCATCAAGCGTTGAAACGTCGCAGGAGCATTTTTCAGACTAAATGGCATACGAACGAACTCGTAATTTCTATTGTCGGTAGAAAAAGCCGTTTTCTTGATATCATTTTCTGCGATTTCGATCTGATGAAACCCTTTTGCTAGATCAAGGGTTGTAAAATATAGTGATCTACCTAGTTTGTCAAATATATCGTCTATATTTGGAATGGGAAATTTGTCGTCGATGGAAACATCGTTTAGTTTCCTGTAATCGATTACGATTCTCCATTTCTTTATTTTTGAAGCATCGTCCTTTTTCGGAACTATCCATATGGGTGCGGAATAAGGTGAACTGCTCGGCCTTATAATGCCTTGACGCAGCATCTCATCAATTTGAGTTTTGACTTCATTCCTATGCACTTCAGGATATCGATAGCTTTTTGTGTATATTGGGACGTCGTTTTTTGTTTTTATCTCGTGCTTTATCGCATTTGTAAAAGTAAGATCAGTTCCTTCTTGGTAGAAGACCGAAGAACATTGTGAAATTAATAGATTGATTCCGTTTTGTTCTTCCTCATTTAAGTGGTTTCCCCTTATTTGTTGTAAGATGGGATTTTTACATGTTTCCGTATGGTACACCTCCATGATCGGAATGACTTTTTCGTAGTCATCATCTGTTATATTTTGTTCGTTGTTGCATGGTATTGAAATTTCTTGAACGAAATTTTCATTTATTAATTTTTCTTCATCGCTGTTGTAATAAATTGGAATTTTAGTTTCCTTTATTATTAACATTTTTTTGTCAAAATCTATCACTGATTTAATGGGAAACAATATGTTGTTCCCGATTAACCCATCGTTAATATTATGGAACTTATGTTCGAGGAATTCGGCGGTTTTATTTAGCATGCCGATTTTTTCAAAGAGTGGAATCGTTACTTTGGAATAGGCGTGTATTGGTAGACCTCCTGCTGTTTTGATTTCTATTGGTTTTTTTAATTTGGTTTGCCATTTTGGATGACAAATCCCAGGGTTTAGGATACTCGTCTCCGAGCCTGTGTCAATGAGCATCCTTAATTTATATTTTTGTTTTGTTACTACAACTATATAGAGAAGTCGGCTTTTAGGTTGCCTTCCCGAAAATCCCCTAAATCATCAAGAGTATTAACCTCTCTTTGATATGAGGCTGACATTGTATCCATTGGTTCAGCTGGGTTTCTAAAATTGCCTGAGTAATTATTTCTATTCTGACCGGATCGATTGGAATAGTTGGGATTGTTATAAGAGTTGTTACCTACATTGTTTTGATTATATCTACTACTGTTAAAATTGTGTTGACCAGATCTGTTGGGATTGTGGTAAGAATTGTTACCTCAAAATGTTTTGATTGAACCTGTTGTTGAAATTTTGTTGACCGTATCTGTTTTTGGAACTGTTATGGTTAAATATACCTGAAGTGTTTGAATTGTGTTGACCAGATTTATAGGGATTGTTATGAGAATTATTATTCTGATAGCTAGTATGGGTAGGTCTATAATTTTGTCTAGGATAGCTTGAATTATTTTGGGGGTATGGTTCAGTTATTTTTAAATTTCCCTGGTCATGTCCTATAAATTCACTTATAATATCTCTAATGTCATAAATATCATACAGGCTAATTATTGCAAATGCTAATGAGCCAGCTACGATTTCTTTGATCTTTTGAACTAACATACTATTAAAAATCATGGTCATTGTAGGACCATTTTCGCAAAAGGTAGAATATTCTGATATATTTTCAATGAGTTTTTTTAGTTTTTTATCTAAATCAAAAATTGAACTTACGCTGAGTAACCCGATGTCCTTTGTAATTGACATTTCATCCCTCGTTGGTCGAAAGTGTTTCCGCAGCTTCTCCAGGCATTGGATCCAGGTTGTTGGGGGATGGTTGTACATAAGATTTTTTGCAGCTCCTTGAATTTTGGTACCATAAATGACCTCGAATACCGCTGTTCGCTCATCTTCTTGGTATCCACTGAGTATTTTGTTTACAGTACTCGCAAATGATGGCAGAGTTCCTTTATCTCCTTTGAAAGTTTCCAAGAATCTGATGTCTTTTTCTATTCGTGCTCTTGTACTGGATGGTCTGTTATTCTGTTGGATAATCTCAGTTAGTGCCGCTAGGCATTGTTCCACATTTAACTGGGCCATCCTGTTAGCTCTTGTATTGTCAAAGGCTCTATTTCTTTCGGTATTAATTTTGAAAGATCAATTCACGAAATTTTCACAACAAAAAAAAATGTGTTCACAAATTTTTTTATCGAAATATATTTTTTATTTTATAGTTTCTTTATCGAAACGTTCACAATTTATCGAAATATATTTTTTTTTTTACAGTTTCTTTATCGAAACGTTCACAATTTATCGAAATATATTTTTTTTATAGTTACTTTATCGAAACGTTCACAATTTATCGAAATATATTTTTTTTATAGTTTCTTTATCGAAACGTTCACAATTTATCGAAATATATTTTTTTTATAGTTACTTTATCGAAACGTTCACAATTTATCGAAATATATTTTTTTTATAGTTTCTTTATCGAAACGTTCACAATTTATCGAAATATATTTTTTTATAGTTTCTTTATCGAAACGTTCACACTTTCTTTATCGAAATATGTTTTTTTTTCGCTTTGTTTCTTAATCGAACATATTGCGAAACACTCACTTTTTCTCGCGTTTACCGACTGCGCCAGTTATATTTTAACTTCGACCGTTTAACACTCACTTAATCGTTTTTTCTTTTATTTTGTCTTTTATTAAATTAATTTGTTTGATTAATTAAATTCTAGCTAGAGGCCGCTGTCCAAAGCAAAAGGCTGCACCTCTTAGTTAGATTGTCGAATTAAAACTTACTTAACATTCAACTTCAAAAAATAATCTTAACTCTATTGTATCTCTAAAAAAGACGGGAACTGCTTCCATGGGAATGGAATGCAGTTGTTTTCAAAATATTCGAATTACAGATATGGATATGGAGCATTTATTTGTTAGGAACAAAAAAGGTAAAAGGGAGTGTATCTGTTGTGGACACGTTTAGCTGTATAAGCAAGAAATGTTGGGAAACAGGAATGTTTACCGTTAGACAAGAAAGGGAAAAAGGCGGTGTATCCGCTGTGGACACGTTTAGCTGCGTAAGCAAAAATGGTAGGAAACAGTAATGTTTACCGTTAGGCAAGAGGGTGTGTGGGGAATAGCGGGTTAATGATTGAAGGTGACGTCTGAGACGTAACTCTTCGAATTTTTTTTTTTAAAGATTCGCGTATATGGGTGATTCCTCAAAAAGTGGAATAAAATGCTCATAATTTCGGCATTTTTTTTTTAATTTTTCGTGCACTCAAGGGATTATGAATACCCTTTATACGATTAACACAGTACGAGCGCTTAGGAAATTTGGATAGCGGTTGAAAGGAGATACCGATGCACATTGGTTTTGAATGCTTCAAGATTAAAATGTAGAAAAACAGAGAAGTTATAAGGCGTACAAATTAGTTCTAGTTATATGTTAGAATGTCCTTTAACATTTTTGACAGCGTACCAGTAAAAAAAAATAAAAATTACATTTTTGTGCCAGTTTTTTGAAAAAAAGGTTGTCAGGAGACTAAGATTTTGTTGCCAGGGGACTGATAAAAAACTATTATATCTTATAAATTATCACTTATTGAAATCAAAATATGACTTTTTATTCAAATGGCATAATTAACTGATTGATATCAGCATGATTTATCGTGATAATATAGCATTGTCTTCTACCTAATGGAATTTTTAAGTGCTTCCAAAATATCCGCAATATCAAATTGTGCTTCAATATCGCCCATAAAAAAACATGTTTGATCATCGATGATTGCATAGCAAAACCCTCGGCATAGCTCGTTAAAATGCATCATCGTCTGAAAATTTCCAGACCTCTGCATAGAATTATATTTCCTTTTTTCATAAAATTTCCAGGGGACTGAGCCTAGGGGACTGAGTTTTTTTTTAATATTTTTCAACCAAAAAACATAAAAACGTTTAATTTAAAAGAATAAAATAAAGAATTTATATTATGATTTTACTTAGTCTATTATATAATTCTAACAAATATTCCTACTTATATATAAAAATAATATGTAAGCACTCAACAGGGGACTGATAAAAATAAAATGCACGACAGGGTCGCACGAACTTGCTCTTGTAGCAAACTATTGGATTGGGAAAGTTCAATTTCTGAGTTATGTCGAAAAATGAAAAGTGGCCTAAATGTGAGGTAAAATTGTATGGTAGCTATCAATAAATGGCTACTTAGCAAAAAACTTTAAATGCCATCTTGTGTTGATTGCTTAGATTATATACCATACCAAATTTAAATGAAATCGGGTAAGCCATTTTCAATTTAAGGCCTTATATGTTTCATTGGCAACTCTGGCTTTATATTGTATGCCTGTGTCTAAATTAGCTCCTGAGTTTATTTAATTTTATAGTGATAAAGTATCAAAATAAATTTGTTTTTGTGCAACTTAATGGTTAATCTCATCGATCCGCATACAAAAAGCATTCTCTAGTGGCATTATTCATATCGGTTAACAAATTAAAAGGCCATTTTCTAAAGTGTAATTTAAATTTTTAAGCCTCATAAATTAATTTGAGTGAAAAAGCTGTATAAAAAACTATTTCTTCTCTTCACCACTACCGTTCTAACTATTGTTATTGTTTTCCACTGGTGAGTGATAATTTTTGGTGTATGTTCTGCCTTGAAGCAAATTGGAAGCTACATAAAATTTTGGATTGTTTCATTCCACAACAACTTTGTTCGAGCCTGCAAGGGAAAAGAGAGAGAATCATCGTAATCACCGTGACGGCGAGATCGACAACATACACAGAGCAGAATACTGACTCAACTGACTGTATGATTTATTATTTACCTTTGCTGGGTGAGTTGATTTTAGTATTGTTCTGCAAAGAAGCTTTCAGAAACAACACACTCAAAGCAAATTTTGTTTTCTCATTTCCTTACATACACATGGAAAATTTATACTGAGTTTGAGCTGATCATCACTCCATCTTATAAAAACCAATACTTCGATCTGGATAATAAGCTTTTTATAGCACCGAATACAAGAACCATATCTTAACTTTTATAGCATTGAATTCAAAATATATCTAATACCGAAACCAATTATATAACTACACACTACTCATCGCAAAAAAGTGGACTAAACTACAGAAATTTAAAAATAAGAAAAATGGCTAATCATAAAAAGTGCTTTGCATGTAAAAATCCTATTAATGATGATGGTGTTAGCTGCGGATTTTTTTTGTGGAAACTTTTTTCATAAACTATGTGCAAAAGTATCTGATGTGATGCAATTTCTTGATGAAAATTCAAATATTGTGTTCCGCTGAAATCAATGTGCCAAGTTTAAATTGTCCATTAGTACTTTGTACAATAAGGTGAAAGAATTGGTTACGGTGGTTGATTTGCTTGTGCAGAAAATTAGTGGTGTTGATGCACTTCGTGCAGACGTAAGAAAAATACTGGATGTTTTTGCGCCGAATGTTATTGTTCCGAGCATTGAGGAGAAGAAAGGAGACATCGGCGGATGTACAATTTACAATGCTAAAAATGCATCTTGTTCGAGTTCTGTAGTGTCATACTCATCTAGTGATCAATTAGAGAACACTGTGGAAAATATTGATAATGCATCTGTGGGGGTTAGTTAGTCAGCACTTATTGATTCAAACTGGCCAATAAATACTGTTGTAAGGGAATTTATTCCAAGAGACAGTTCAAAAAACGAGAAGATTGTGAAGATACCGAGTCAAATGGAATTAATTCAGGGCCAACAAGGGCCAACATAAATAAAAAAAATACTACATTATCAATATATTATCAGAACATGGGTGGAATAAGAGGCAAACTCAAAAACTTTTCTGCATTGGTTTACTCTTCTGAATATGATATTTTTGCATTTGTGGAGACTTGGTTGTTCAATGAAATCAATAATGAGGAAATTTTAAATACATCTGAATTTTCTATATTTCGTCGTGATCGTCATAATGTTGGGACCAAACGAGGTGGAGGCTTGCTTCTCGTAGTTCGACATCCATTGCTTGCTTATCTCATAAATCCAAACAACTCAACAGCAGCTGACAACAGTACTGAACAAATATGCGTTTGTATCGAAGGAGACAACGAAAGCAAATTATTCATATTTTTGAGCTATATACCACCTTATTCCTCTACATCTGTTTATGCTTCTCATGTTAAAAATATTGAAAATGAAGTTGCCAATTTTTCTAAAAGTTTTCATTCAGTTTGCGTTGTTGGAGATTTTAATTTGGGGGACATTATGTGGATGCAATTTGAAAGCAAGGTATTGCTAATGGTTCTTACATATGAAAAAGAGGTTGAACTCATTGATTCTCTATTTGCTTTGAATTTAAATCAAGTGTGCTTTGTACAAAATTCTTTAAAAAGAATACTTGACCTGGTATTCGTAAATGATGAAATCGAAACTTGTGTATCTGAATGCACTCCTTTGTTTTCAAATTCTATTCACTATGTTTCCCTTTCAGTTTTAATTTAATCCATTTGTTTCAAAAACTTTAAGGCGTTTAATACAATTGATAAGTTTAAATATAAATTTAATACAAATAATTTAAATAATTTAAATGAAAAATTTCTGAATTTAAATTGGCAAGTAAATTCTAACAATAGCTTAAGTACTAATTTCAATATATTTTTAAATGATTTTGTAAGAGAATTGGTTTTCTCTGTACCACGATCTATATCTAAAGTGAGTTCACATCCTCCGTGGTCGAATGCTAGGTTGCGTAAGTTAAAAAACGCTAAAAGTAAGATTTTTAAAAAATACCAAATCTGTAAAAGTGAAATAGATTTTTCTTTATATTCTCGCCTTCGAAAAGAGTATGTATTTTTGTCTAGGTTCTGCTTTAGTAATTATGTACAGACAGTAGAAGGTAATTTAAAACGTAATCCTTAACTTTTCTGGAATTTTATTAATTTAAAAAGAAAATCCGGTTTTCCATCTAAAATGTCCTACAATAATGTTTCATCTAGTGATCCTAAAACAATTGTCAATTGGTTTAAAGATAATTTTCAGAGAACATATAATTCTTCAAATTTAAGTATTGGTAACAACTATGATGGTGGTTTTTCATCGCCAATAACCGATTGTTGTTTTTTCTATGTGGAAAAAGATGAAGTTATAACAGCTCTTCGTGAATTGGTTCCATCGAATTTTCCTGATTGCCATGGAATTTTCCCTATAGTTTTGAAACATTGCTCTGAAGCTCTGAGTACGCCACTTTAGTTTTTATTTAACCAATCTTTAAGTTGTGGTTATTTTTTAGAGGATTGGAAAATTTCTTTTGTCAATCCGATTTTCAAGTCTGGTAGTAAAAAGGACATAGAAAACTATCGTCCTATAAGCAAGCTAGCTTCTATTCCAAAGATTCTAGATAAAATTGTAAAAACTAAAATGTATTGCATTATGAAAAATCACATTTCAAATTTTCAGCATGGCTTTTTTAGTGGCCGTTCAACTTCCACAAACCTGGCCTGTTTTTCGAAAAAATGTTTTGATACATTGGAAAAACATTGTCAAATGGACGTGGTGTACACGGACTTTGTAAAAGCCTTTAGTAGAGTAAATCACCAAATTTTAATTGCTAAATTAAAAGCATATGATTTTGATGGAATTTTACTTAAATGGTTTGCGTCTTATCTTAGCGGTAGAAGGCAGATAGTTAAAATAGGTGATGTTGAATCTTATCCTATAATTGTTTATTCAGGCGTTCCTGAAGGCAGTCATCTTGACCCACCTCTGTTCGATTTATTTATAAACGATTTTCCATCTGTTTTATCTGCATCAGAATGCCTAATGTTTGCAGATGATGTAAAGTTTTTTAAAGTTGTTAATAATTTAAATGATTGTTTCGAGTTTCAAAAAGATATTTATATGTTTGAATGTTGGTGTAGGCAAAATGATCTGCTTCTTAATTTATCAAAGTGCTCCGTCTTAACGTTTTCACGTAAACTCAACACAATAAATTTCGATTATTACATTAACGGTTCTAATTTATGTAGGGTTGATGAAATAAAAGACTTAGGAGTTATTTTTGATAATAAACTTACCTTTGAGCCCCATGTCACTCATATTGTATCCAAATCAAACTCTATGCTTGGATTTCTCAAAAGAAATTCTACAGATTTAAGGGTCCGTATACATTAAAAGCTTTGTTTTGTTCTATTGTTCGTCCATTACTCGAGTATAATTGTATTATTTGGAACCCAAATTCAAAAAAGTTATGTGACAGAATCGAGAGAGTTCAAAAAAAACTTTCTTAGATTTGCATTGAAAGAATTTCCTTTATCCGGTAGTACTGATGCAAATTATCATAGCAGATGTCTTTTGCTCGGAATGCAAACTCTTGAGTCGAGGCGTAGAATGTATAGTGTTTTGTTTATTCGTGATATTCTCTGTAATGATATTGATTGCTCTGATTTAGTATCTTACATAAATATATCGCACGTTGAAAACAAAAGTGTCACTAAACAAAAAACCTAGTTTTGAGATATGGCCATTTAAAGATTTGGACTTACTTCAATTGTCTATACCTCGCAGTAAAAATATTAAAATGGTGTGTTACTTTGCCATTATATAGTATATTTATCTTCTTATAAAATGGCATTTTAAGATTACAAAAAAAAATCATGTGTATTTAGAAAAAAATTGCTTTTTGAAAAAGTTCGGTATAGTGGCACGTAATTATAAATAAAATTAAATTTTATTATTGTTAGAACGGCACTAAACAAAATATGACTGTTATAAACTAAATGTTTTTTACGGTTAGAACAAGAAAAATATTGAAAAATGGCTTTAAACCAAAAGTGTCTGTTAAATAATTGCACTGAACATAAAATCAATGTTTTTTTTTTAGGAGAAAACCGACGCTAAACGAATTATGACAAAAATGAATTCACTTTTCAGTATCATAAAAACTCTTAGCTTAAAAATAAATCGACATTATGCAAAAAGTGTCATTTTATCTTTTAGCAATTGAGTGATTTACGTTAAACTTAAAAGTGGCACTAGCGACCTCCTGTGGAAAATAGACGAAGTAAAAAAACGAATATCTTCGCAAAAGATGGGTGGTATATACCGGAACCTAGATGTCACTATAACTTTAAAGTGTTAAATTTTGTATAGTGCCACTTTTGTTTTCAACGTGCGATATATGCTCCAAGTCGGCCACTTAGGATGAGACAGTTTATTTTTGAGGTTCCTCATACTACTAATTATGGGCAGCGTGAACCAATTTCCCATTGCTGTAAATTATTTAATATATATTATGAAAGCCTAGATGTTTTTTTGCCTAGAAGTCAATTCAAAACTCTAGTTTGAAATTTGCTTCAAAATTCTTAAAATTATTTATTTGTAACTTGTTTTAAATTAAGTCTTAATTTAAAAAAATTATTATTATTAATTGATTATCGTAGATTTGAATAAATAATAATAATTATAATAAAAAAACCATTAACATCAAATCTCCGTTATATGCATTTTAGCAAAAAAAACTTAAATGCAACTATATTAAGAGCACTCCAAATATAACGTTTACAAAGTTTTATCAAAATCGCTAGAGTCGTTTTCGAGAAAATTTTTAAAAACTAATACAGTTGTATGGGAGGTACCCGTTATAGCCGGTCTGAAACAAAAATTCAAATTCTTCCCCTAGGGAATCACCAAAAAGAACTACACACGAAGTTTGAAGAAAATCCGCGCAACCGTTAAGGCTGTAGCTCGTTGAACATACAAACGAACATCCGCACATCCGCACATACGCACATCCGCAGAGACAGACAGACAGACGGCATGACGAAACCTACTTTATTAGGTTTCTCTATCATCGTAATGTCAAGTTTGATTAAAACGTCGAACTTTGTACACGGAACCAATACTTGCCCTATTGAGCAAGTAAAAAACGGTGAATCCACGACCTCTCGAACAAATGTATTTCTTAAAAGTGACTTGTTATTTGGCGAGATGTAAGCCCAGTTTATATTTTATATAATATATTAAGCTATGTTGTTTCAACGAGACTCTTCGATACTTGATATTCCCTGAGATGGGACTCAGATCTATATGGAAGTTATCGATAGTTTTGACGTTTTCAATTTTTCAGTTGACTGAATACAAATGCGGCGGACATTTTCGCAATGAAATGCGTTGCTAAATAATATTGACAGTTTTGTTTCTAGTGTGGGAACTGAAATAGAATAACGGCAATTTGTTTATGTTAAAATGTGGTTCAGACATACTGTTAAAAACCCGTTTCTTTAATAATGATTAAAACACGTCTTGATTTGTTGACTCCCGATTTATTACTAACTCTTGAACGAGAAAATTAAAAAAATTAATTCAATGATGCAAGTGATATTGTTTAACAGTTTTTTATCTTACAGCTTATAATGCAGTTATTTCTTAGAACTAACATTGATCTTAAAGCTAACAATGCAGTTTATTTCTCAGAACTAACATTGATCTTAAAGCTAACAATGCAGTTTATTTCTTAGAACTAACATTGATCTTAAAGCTAACAATGCTGTTTATTTCTTAGAACTAACATTGATCTTAAAGCTAACAATGCAGTTTATTTCTTAGAACTATTGATATGGTTTATAACACCTTCCTCCTTAAAAAAAAATTGATTTTATTTGTAAATAAAATCAATTTGAGAGATTAAAATTAGATCCTAAATTTGAGGCCTGAAATTTCAAAGGACGCCTCGGCATAATTTTTGGGCTTTCTGCTAAGAACTGAACGGTTGGAATATCAGGGGTTTCGGGACGACTTGCTTTATTGACTGTAAGACATTCATTAATAATTTTTACTAAACAACCAGTATTTTCTGATTGTGTGTCCCTTTGATGGGTTTGTTTATAATTCTTATATCGTTTGCAACATTTTAAGAGTACATAGAAAAATATTACAATAATAATAATGTAAATAATGCTTGAAAATATTGTAGGATAATGAATGAGTGTAGGTTGTCTGTCAAGAGTGTGCGAAATAAATTTTAAGTTTTCAAGGTTAACATTTGAAAGTGTGATAGGATTAAGTTTGATATATTCATGTGAAATATTATATGGAGTATTATCGCAGCAGTCATCTTGGATTATATCAACTTGAGGAATTACGGCTTCGTTTTGTATTGTAATAGTGTTTTCGCTTTTAAGAAGATTTGAGCCAAAATATGCCTCACAATTTCCTTTAAGGGAAAGTATGGATAAACCTACTATTGTAAGATCGTTAATGCGATCTTCATTTTCAAAAATTATAGTTAAATGTATGTTCTCGGATGTAATAAGTATTCATTTATTATCTTGTAGTTTATGTATAATGTCTAAAAATCCATTAAAGATTTTAGTATTGCAATTTTTTGGGATATTTTTTGTTCTTCCAGTTAATAACATAACTTCACAGTTAGCATTCATAGTAGTGGAATAATAAACATCTTGTTGGCAAATGAAGTCAAATTGTGAAATTTTCTTACAACAGTTTAATTCTTGTAGCTTTACATATTTTTGGTTATTTTCGGAAATACCTAAGAAGTTAAAATTTGGTTGTATAAAGGCATAACTTTGGGTATTTTCTTTATACGGTATTGGCAATGGTATACACCGATAAAGAGTATAAATAGCTGGATCTGTTAAGGGAATGTTTATGATAAACATGAGTTTATTATTCATATAAAAAACTTGGAGATCAAAGATATCCATAAAGGTATGAGCGTTTTCGATATTTGGAAATAAAGGAAAATTAAGACCGGATTTGAGGAGGTAGTTATTGTTATTAAGTTCGGCAATAAGCTGAATAGGTGTAAGTATTGAAGGATGTAATACATTACGTTTTGCGAATAAAATTGATTTAATTATATTATCTAATTCTTCATTTAACTCATTAGTCAAGTATGTTAGGAGATTAACATGCTGGGATGCAAGCTCAGCTAATTCTAATTTATTTATTTTACTAGAAGCTAAAGTCATAAATGCATTAATTTTTTTTATATTTTCATTCAAAGTATTTTCGGGAAATTTTAGATTATTTATTGACTCATTGAAATTTGCAATTGTTGTTTTTATTACATGGACCTGTTCTTTCATTAAATTTAACATTTCAGTATCGTCTTGCTTTACGTCATTAATAGTTTTTTCAATATATATTCGGCGTCCTCATAGTCAAGGGTACCAAATATAGTTTTAAAAACAGTTCCGATACCATTAAAAAGACCTCTTTTTTTTTCTAATTTAATTTTTTCCTATAAGATTTTCAAAGGATTGGAATTTTGTACATGTGTAAGGAATTTTGAATTTTAAATAATTAAGAGACTGTTGGAAAAATAAAAATATACATGATCGAGGTTCTTAAATTTACATAAGGATTGTGACCTAGAGTAAGTATTATTAATAAGGTATAATTTTTCATTATATATTGAGATATTGGTATAAGTAACCATTTTTCACTTCGTGGAAGAAATTTTGACATGTCCTAGATTCTCGAAATATATTCCGCTCCCATTGTAACGTGGTCGAGTTCGAACATTTGTGCGTTTGTTTTGAAAATTAGGCTTGCAATCAGTGAAACAGGAAACAGGTTTCAGTCTATTTACATGTACTTTTATCAATTTTCTTTTAGTTTTGATTGTTATATTTTGATTATCGTTAATGTTAACGATTTCATAAGGTCCTTTATATTTTGGGGATAACCCTTTGTTTTTCCGAACACTGTTATTTTGTAAATATACCTTGTCGCCTATATTATAAGAAGACATTTTCGCATTTCTGTCATAATATGATTTTGATTGTTCCTTTGAACTCAGAATATTTTCCTTATCTATTTTGTGTGATTTATTTAATCTGTATTTCAATTGATCTAAATAATCATCATAAGTATATTTGAATTCTGGATCTTGGGTTAAAGAAGATGGAAGTATCGGTTTATGTCCGAACACTTACTCATATGGAGTGAACTTTGTTGTGCTATGCACTGAATTTTTATATGAAAATATTGCAGTTGGAAGCCAAGAATCCCAATTATCTTGGTAATCATTTATATAGTGATTCAAATAGTATTTTAATGTTAAATGACATCGCTCCAAGGACCCATTACTCTGCGGGTGATATGCAGTAGTATGGATTTGTTTCATATGGAAGAATTTTGAAAGTTCTTTGAGTAGATTTGACATGAAATCTGATCCTTGATCAGTAAGCAAAGTTTTTGGGATTCCACAATGACTTATAAATTTGAGTAAATTTTCTGCAACTGTTTCAGCTGTGTGATCTTTAATAGCGTATGCTTGTGTGAATTTTGTAAGATCATCTTGCATTGTTAATATGAAGCGATTTTCATCTATTGTTAACGGCAATGGGCCAACTATATCTAAGCTTAGTCTATGAAATGGTTGATTTGATGTTGATGTTATTTCCCTTGGAGCCTTATAAGTTTGTCACGGTAAAATTAACCGTTACAAAAACTGTTCTTTACATCTACATCATTCTACATCTTTACATCATTGTGATAGATACATAATATTATTATTTTTTTTAAGTTTTCAGTTATTGATTGTATGTTCAATTAGAATTTCGTTGGTGTGACCATACCAAGGTTTTATTTGTCGATTTTTTTTTGTTGGTCTAATTTTTTTTGTTGGATTTCCAACATTTTGTTTTGCTTACAATCGTTTGGTTACTTTTTTTTTATGCAGTGCGTTATTTAGTTTTGGTGAGCTTGTGGATTTTGATAGATTTCATTTATTTTTCTTTCGCTTGGTTTGAAAGTTGTGTTTTTTTTTCTTTAAAATGGATATTAATCGGCTATCCAAAGAAGAACTTCTCTATGAGTTGCAGGCCCGTGGTCTTAAGGAGGGTACGGTGGATACCATGAGAACCACGCTAAGATCCTCAAGAGTTCTTGAGCGTGCTGGTTCCATCCCTGCCGAGTACCCTCACTACCCTTTTTCTTTTGAAGAGGATTTCAAGGCTGTTCAAGCCAAAGTTTTAGAAATCAAGAATCTTTTAAAAACCCCGCCGAAGAATTCAAAGTCGGCAGAGTTTTTAAAGATTCAAACCAAAATTGAATGGTGTCTCGGTAGGATTTGTAGGGCAAAGGCGGAGTCTTCTGATGAGGTAAATGGGGTCACAGATTTAAGGGGGGAGTTGCTGTTGCTGATGGCCGCACTGATCGAAGGAGAAGAAGCAGAACCTCAAGAAAAATCCAGCACGTCGAGAACAGGCATTGTCGCGTTGCCACCTGCACCTGTTCCTGCACCGGAATTGTTGGAATTGCCTCCACCGGTTCATACCTGTGAACGAAATTCCGAACGAATTGAGAAGTGGGACGTGAAGTTCTCTGGTGAGCGGTCGGGCTCATCAGTGAACATGTTTTTGGAGAGAGTCGAAGAGCTAAGCGAGTCCAGAGGTGTTTCTGAGGCTCGATTGTATAAATCAGCGGTGGATCTCTTTTCTGGGAAGGCACTTCTTTGGCTAAGGGCGATTAGGGACAGCATTTCTACTTGGAGAGAGTTAGTAAGAGAATTGAAATTGGAGTTTTTGCCACCCAATTATGATGATATTTTATTGCATGAGATCAGGCGGCGCACCCAGGGGAAGGATGAGTCAATGGGCATGTACATTGCACTAATGCAGACACTTTTCAAAAGATTTTCGGAACCGTTGAGTAAGAGTAGAAAATTGTCTATTCTCATGAAGAACATCGCTCCCTTTTACCAAACGCAGCTGGGGCTGGCTGAAATCAAATCAGTCAGCGAACTTGTTGCGTTGGGTAGAAAGTTGGAGACGATAAGAACCAACGTCGAATCTTTTGTTCCTCCTCCCAATATTCGCCCTAGGCAGTCTTTGGAGCCTGACGTGGCTTATGTTGCTTCCGTTCAGGAAGAGGTTACAGTTAATCGTAACCCACCTCCTAATCATAACCCACCACCCAATCGCACCATACGTTGCTTTAATTGTAACAGGGAAGGTCACCTTTTAAATACCTGTTCCGCTCCTAGGCGTTGTTTTGGCTCTGGTACTTTGGGTACTTCACAGCGTAATTGTAGACGCTGTTTGGGAAACGGGCAGCGGACTCTTGGGCCAGCAGGGCAAGAGCGCCTCCTTCGTCATTAGCTAGGTCGCCTGCTGACGACCAGCTGGTAAATGTAGTTAGATTAGGTTTCACGTTAGACACGTTTAAGGACGATAGACGTCCATATTTAGGGGTAAATATTTATGGGATTAGGTTTTTGGGATTATTAGATTCTGGGGCATCGCGAACAATAGTTTGTAGAGACGCGTGGAGAATTTTGAAAGATTTAGGGCTACAGTTAGATAAATAATATGTTAGGCAGGTTAGTTTAGCAGATGGTGCAGGTGTAGGGATTTTAGGGGTTTTAAATCTACCCATTGTTGTTGAGAGCAAATCAATTTTGATTGAATGTTTAGTTATACCTTCCCTCCCACATGCGATGATACTCGGTGCAGATTTTTGGGCACTATCGGGAATCGTCCCGGATCTTCGTTCTCGCATGTTTAATTTTTCAAGCCAGGATATGGTGGCTTCGATAGAAACTATATCTATCACAGAAAAGTCTGAGTTGGACGATATTCAAACGGCGAAACTAAACATTTTAATTGATGATTTGTTCAGGGGTATGCCAGAAGGGCTGGGGGTGACAACAATGGTAGAACATAAGATTAGAACGTCATCAGAACCTATCAAACAGAGGTATTATCCGGTTTCTCTGGCAGTGCAGGTCCACATCGACAAATCCCTTCAGGAAATGTTCGATGATGATGTGATTGAAAAATCAAAAAGCCCTTGGGCATCTCCCATAGTTTTAATTAAAAAGAAAGATGATACCTTTAGGTTCTGCGTCGATTATAGAAAGTTAAATCGGGTAACAGAGAGAGACGCGTATCCACTTCCGAGAATTTCAGCTATTTTAGATAAGCTTAGGAACGCGAAATTTTTGACGTCACTTGACATAAAATCCGCGTATTGGCAGATTCCAATGTCGGAGGAATCTCGTAAATTTACTGCTTTCACAGTACCGGGTAGGGGTCTTTTTCAATTTAAACGTATGCCATTCGGCGTACACAATGCTCCTGCAACTTGGCAAAAATTCATAGACAGCGTTTTAGGGCCTGAGTTGGAGCCGTTCGTTTTTGTTTATCTGGACGATATTATTATCGTTACAGATACCTTCGAAAAACATCTCGAAATTCTGAACGAGGGTTTAAAAAGATTGCGTGAGGCAGGTTTAAATGTAGGTCGGGAGAAGTGCAACTTTTGCAGACCATCCCTTAAATTTTTAGGTTATGTAGTAGATCGGAATGGGTTACATGTGGATCCAGAAAAAGTAGATAGTATGGTTAGAATTCCTGCACCTAAAAATGTAAAAGAAGTGAGAAGTTTTGTAGGGACAATTTCGTGGTACAGAAGCTTCGTACCAAATTTCGCTATGTTAGTTAGTCCATTAACAGATTTGTTGAAAAAGAGCAAAAAGTTCGTCTGGTCACAAGAATGTGAAGACAGTTTTAGAAAAGCTAAAGAATGCTTAATAACGGCTCCTATTTTGACATGTCCGGATTTCAGTATTCCATTTGTGGTCCAAACTGACGCGTCCGATTAAGGCATCGGTGCCGTGTTATCTCAAACATTTCCAGAGGGGGAAAAAGTAATTTGTTACTTGAGTAGGTCTTTGAATAGATCTGAAAGGAACTATTCAACTACTGAAAAAGAATGTTTAGCAGTTTTGTGGGCAATTGAGAAGTTGCGACCGTACATTGAAGGTGTTCACTTCACGGTCGGAACTGATCACTACTCATTGATTTGGTTGAGTAACCTCAAAGACCCACAAGGTAGACTAGCGCACTGGGCCGTACGGCTACAGCAATTCGACTATATTTTAATTCACCGTAGGGGAAAAGAACATGTCGTACCTGACATGTTATCTCGGGGAGTCCCAGTAGTGGCTGGTATTTCGGATGAGGATATAGACCCTTGGGTGGCTAAAATGATTTCGGCAGTTGAATTAAACCCGTTGGCTTATCCGTCGTGGAGAGTAGATAGTGAAAAACTTTTTAAATTTGTCAAATCCAAACATATAGTAGTTCATGAAAGTAACGAAGAATGGAAGTTAGTTGTAGGTAGAAAAGATAGATTAGCTATTTTTAGAGAGTGTCATGACAGTCCATTGGCTGGACACATGGGGGTCAGAAAAACATTTGCTAGAGTAGCTGCCAAATATTATTGGCCAAAAATGAGATCAGATGTAGCTAAATATGTTAGAAAATGTAGTACGTGTCAACAAGTGAAGCCAGTTAACGACAAGCCAGCCGGTCTTATGACTGAGAGAATAGGTGTTTCTTCTCCGTGGGAGATGATTAGTGTGGATTAAGTGGGTCCATTACCCAAGTCCAGTAGGGGTTTCATATATATCCTCACAGTAGTAGATTATTTAACCAAATGTCCATTATTATTTGCATTGAGATCTACCACTGCAAAGGCAGTGTGTAAAGAGTTAGAAGACAACGTTTTTCTGTTGTTTGGTGTTCCAAAAGTTGTCATTTGCGACAACGGACCCCAATTTAGGAGTAGGGAACTAAAGGCCCTCTGTGATGGATATTGGTCGAAGATTAGATTTACTCCACACTATCATCCTCAAGCTAATCCTGCGGAGAGAATCAATCAAATTATTAAGACAACATTAAGGGCCTATGTATCTGAGAATCACAGAGTTTGGGATTCTCAGCTTGCAAAAGTAGCTTGTGCTATCCGCACTTCGCAGCATGAAGTTTTAGGAGTTAGTCTTTATTATGCTAATTTTGGTAGAGAGATGTCCACTAGTGGGCAAGATGCTGTACAGCTTAGTGATGAGATTGTAGATAGAACTAATCGTTTAGATTCAGGCAGCGATGTAGGAGATAGATTTAGAAAACTAAGAAAAGAAATCGCTGCCGAAATTCAGGCAGCATCCAAAAAATCTTCGGAAGCCTACAACCTCAGGAGGAGAGATGTTCAATATCTTTCAAATGACGTAGTGTGGCGGAGAAATTTCGTCCTTTCAGACGCTGCAAATTATTATGCGGCAAAGTTGGCACCAAAGTTTGTGGGGCCTTTTAAAGTAAGAAAAAGATTGTCCCCTTGGACATATGTCCTTGAAGATGAAAATAGTAAAGATCGTGGCACTTAGCACACTAAAGATCTAAAACCGTTCACTTCATTGTCCGAAAATGATTGAGTCTTAAAAGTCCCTTTAAGAATAAAGTTGTGTTATATGATTAAATTTTGTTTTTTTTTTGGTAATTTTAAAATTTTAATTTTGTTGTTTTTTTTGTTTTGTTTGAAAGACTGCCATATTTGGCCTGATGGGATCCATTACTTTGTTTGTGCTGTTTTACCAGACCGAGCCGTAGGAAATGACTTATATTTTTTTTTATAAAAAAAAGTAAGACATTTCCAAGGAGGAAAGGGTGGGATTTGTCACGGTAAAATTTACCGTTACAAAAACTGTTCTTTACATCTCAGTCCCATTCCTTATTCCTGCATTACTTCCTACTAATTTTTATCTTCTCAGGTGTTTCTTTCAATCTACTGAGAGAGAGTAGGGCAACCATGGTCCATCAGACATCGGTACTATCTCTTTTTTTTTTAAGAAACAGATCTTCGGATGTCATGCGATTAAAACATTGATTTGGTGAGCCAAGAACCAAAATAGTAGTTGGACGTACTACTGTAACATTGACATAAAGGCTGAGTTTACTCTCCGAAACCATAAACCTTGCCTAGCCAGAAGGGCATACTGATGAAGATAAACACGGATGACATTTTGTTCCCGAAAGTTGATGTTGTTTAAAAAAGGCCGAGGGCCCGTCATAAATTTAAACATAATTTGTACAAGATGGAACGCTATCTGCTAGCCCCAATCCCCCAAATCTAAACAGAAGTCCACCGAAGTAGTTAAAATCACAAATAGGAGATATAAACTGCCATATTTTCCTTCGAATGGTTTTATATTGTCTGCCTTGAATTTTTTGTTGTTTTGTTTTTTGCATTGTATTAGTTTTGAGGGGAAAAATGATTGTAAGCCGACATAAGATTTTCCAATTAGTTTTCTTTTTATAAAAATGTGGGAATATGGGCTGAATGCATTCATCGAATAGCTCTTCACTGTAAGAAGATCAGTGGCCGGCGAATTCGATGATGAATATGCAGTAAGCTTGGGTTTTATATGGGAGTAAGCAGGACCGCTGAATTTCGATGACGACAGCACATATTCGCAAATAATGCTATGTGATTGCTGTATTATCTCTTCATCGAGATTAGCGGGTACTGATTGGCCGAAACCATAGGGGACAAAAAAAAGAAGATGCTTTCCAAACATGGTGAAAATTTGGAAGCACACTTCTTAAGTGACTGTCAAACGAACGAGAGGTTAAAAAATTTGTAATAAAGAAAAATTATTGATAACTGAAAAATTTGATTTTGTAGAGTTAAAAATAAAGTAGAGTAGTGAGATTAGATATTTTAATTTAAAGTGGTTGTAGTGAAAATTCTAGGCAGACAGGAGAAAAAGGAAGGAAAATTTTGCAGTTGGTACAGATAAGTACACAGTGTTTTTTTTGTTGATTTTGAGTTTCATATTGAGTTTTTTTTTTTGAGAAAAAAAAACATATTCGGTTGACTTCTGCGTCGAATTTATCCTGAGATTGCAGGACACTGGTTGTAATTGTATTTTCTATATTTTGGTACCAAGCGATAGTGGTCCATCTTAGTTTAATTTTAATACCTATACCTATTAAAATTGTTAATTTTTGTTTTGTTTTAAAAGATCTCAGGTTTTTATCCTGCTTGAAAGGTTTCCTGAGCTAAATAAAGAATAATTAAAATCCCTACTCGGGAAGTTAAAATAATTATTCATTTTGTTTTTATTTTTTTTTTCTTTGGCTTTTCACCGTCGTTTACGCTTCGAAGGTTTGGCATTTCCTTTTTCAAAAAAAATTTCTGGTGCCCTTTACCCTTTTGACTTTCTTGTATACGTACCTGCATTTGCATACGTATACCAAGTAAGTACAAATAGGTACCTATACCTCCTTTTTATATTTTCTTTTTATCATCGATTTGTTTTTTTTATTATCAATCATTTTATCGATTAAATAATTCGCGAACCTACGACCAGCTGAGCTAGGCTGAGGAAGCAGCATCATCTTTGCTGTTGGTTACAATTTTTTTATTCGTTGTGTTGTTTATCATAAACAAGGAAAACGAGTTTTTTTTTATCGTCACATCAACTACCTATTTTTTTTGGTAATTGTTTTAGTTTGATCTTCGTCGTCGCGGTCGAGCGTTCTTTTTAATATTCTTGTATTGTTCGCGTTGATAAAGTAATAGTTTAAATAATTTAATAAATAATATATATTAATATTAATAATAATATACCTCGTTTGGTATTTTGTTCATTCGTCGTCGTGCGGGAAAAATTGTAACAATTGGCGCCCAACGTGGGGCTTGTGAAAGTGATTTGTTTTTGTGATTGATTCGGTGAAAGGCCAATAAAATCCCCCAAGTGATATTTTTTTTAATAATATTATAATAGGGACGTTTTTATGCTTTAGTCTTGTTATTTTGTTTACTCTGCCTGTGTTTTTTTTCTCCCATATTTAGTTAAATTGTCCCTATCGAAGGAAAATAAATTGCAGTTGCTGGTGTCTTACATTTCAAGGTACATCGGTACTTAAATACCTACATCCATATAATTATATAATTGGAAAACAAAGTGTTGTGCATAAGTGAGGTACATATAGTAAATACCTACGTGGATTTAAAGTGAGTTTTTTTAGTTTTCTATTTTTATTTTAGTTAATTAAATAATTTAATATACATTAAATAAATATCTTGTTTTTAAGTTAATTTATAGTAGGTACATATATAAATTAATTTTGTTTTCCATTTTATAATTTCGATAAATTCGGCCTTTTAGTTTGTCTCTTTCTTTCTTTATACGAAGGAGTTTCATTATTTTGCTGTAGTTTTGCATAATATTTTTTTTTCGACGGAAAATTAATTTTTCCTGAATTTGTGTATCTACCTAACTATTTTTTTTTGGGAGTACATTTTTTTGTTGAAAGACAAAATTTGTTTGTTTTTTTTTGTGAATTATTTAATTCTTAGTTTTGGAAGAAATTTTCGATATCAAAGAGATTTTTCCTTTAACAAGTTTTTTTTATCAAGTTGTGAGTGAAATTTTTTTTTTTTTTTAAATTAGCTAGTAAATTAAATTTGTGCAGTATTTTTTTCTTTTGTTTTGTTTTGTTTTTATAGGGTTTAATTTTTTTTAGCGAGTGATCAGGTAACTGTGATAGATACATAATATTATTATTTTTTTTAAGTTTTCAATTATTGATTGTATGTTCAATTAGAATTTCGTTGGTGTGACCATACCAAGGTTTTATTTGTCGATTTTTTTTGTTGGTCTAATTTTTTTTGTTGGATTTTCAACATTTTGTTTTGCTTACAATCGTTTGGTTACTTTTTTTTTATGCAGTGCGTTATTTAGTTTTGGTGAGCTTGTGGATTTTGATAGATTTCATTTTTTTTTTCTTGCGCTTGGTTTGAAAGTTGTGTTTTTTTTTTCTTTAAAATGGATATTAATCGGCTACCCAAAGAAGAACTTCTCTATGAGTTGCAGGCCCGTGGTCTTAAGGAGGGTACGGTGGATACCATGAGAACCACGCTAAGATCCTCAAGAGTTCTTGAGCGTGCTGGTTCCATCCCTGCCGAGTACCCTCACTACCCTTTTTCTTTTGAAGAGGATTTCAAGGCTGTTCAAGCCAAAGTTTTAGAAATCAAGAATCTTTTAAAAACCCCGCCGAAGAATTCAAAGTCGGCAGAGTTTTTAAAGATTCAAACCAAAATTGAATGGTGTCTCGGTAGGATTTGTAGGGCAAAGGCGGAGTCTTCTGATGAGGTAAATGGGGTCACAGATTTAAGGGGGGAGTTGCTGTTGCTGATGGCCGCACTGATCGAAGGAGAAGAAGCAGAACCTCAAGAAAAATCCAGCACGTCGAGAACAGGCATTGTCGCGTTGCCACCTGCACCTGTTCCTGCACCGGAATTGTTGGAATTGCCTCCACCGGTTCATACCTGTGAACGAAATTCCGAACGAATTGAGAAGTGGGACGTGAAGTTCTCTGGTGAGCGGTCGGGCTCATCAGTGAACATGTTTTTGGAGAGAGTCGAAGAGCTAAGCGAGTCCAGAGGTGTTTCTGAGGCTCGATTGTATAAATCAGCGGTGGATCTCTTTTCTGGGAAGGCACTTCTTTGGCTTAGGGCGATTAGGGACAGCATTTCTACTTGGAGAGAGTTAGTAAGAGAATTGAAATTGGAGTTTTTGCCACCCAATTATGATGATATTTTATTGCATGAGATCAGGCGGCGCACCCAGGGGAAGGATGAGTCAATGGGCATGTACATTGCACTAATGCAGACACTTTTCAAAAGATTTTCGGAACCGTTGAGTAAGAGTAGAAAATTGTCTATTCTCATGAAGAACATCGCTCCCTTTTACCAAACGCAGCTGGGGCTGGCTGAAATCAAATCAGTCAGCGAACTTGTTGCGTTGGGTAGAAAGTTGGAGACGATAAGAACCAACGTCGAATCTTTTGTTCCTCCTCCCAATATTCGCCCTAGGCAGTCTTTGGAGCCTGACGTGGCTTATGTTGCTTCCGTTCAGGAAGAGGTTACAGTTAATCGTAACCCACCTCCTAATCATAACCCACCACCCAATCGCACCATACGTTGCTTTAATTGTAACAGGGAAGGTCACCTTTTAAATACCTGTTCCGCTCCTAGGCGTTGTTTTGGCTCTGGTACTTTGGGTACTTCACAGCGTAATTGTAGACGCTGTTTGGGAAACGGGCAGCGGACTCTTGGGCCAGCAGGGCAAGAGCGCCTCCTTCGTCATTAGCTAGGTCGCCTGCTGACGACCAGCTGGTAAATGTAGTTAGATTAGGTTTCACGTTAGACACGTTTAAGGACGATAGACGTCCATATTTAGGGGTAAATATTTATGGGATTAGGTTTTTGGGATTATTAGATTCTGGGGCATCGCGAACAATAGTTTGTAGAGACGCGTGGAGAATTTTGAAAGATTTAGGGCTACAGTTAGATAAATAATATGTTAGGCAGGTTAGTTTAGCAGATGGTGCAGGTGTAGGGATTTTAGGGGTTTTAAATCTACCCATTGTTGTTGAGAGCAAATCAATTTTGATTGAATGTTTAGTTATACCTTCCCTCCCACATGCGATGATACTCGGTGCAGATTTTTGGGCACTATCGGGAATCGTCCCGGATCTTCGTTCTCGCATGTTTAATTTTTCAAGCCAGGATATGGTGGCTTCGATAGAAACTATATCTATCACAGAAAAGTCTGAGTTGGACGATATTCAAACGGCGAAACTAAACATTTTAATTGATGATTTGTTCAGGGGTATGCCAGAAGGGCTGGGGGTGACAACAATGGTAGAACATAAGATTAGAACGTCATCAGAACCTATCAAACAGAGGTATTATCCGGTTTCTCTGGCAGTGCAGGTCCACATCGACAAATCCCTTCAGGAAATGTTCGATGATGATGTGATTGAAAAATCAAAAAGCCCTTGGGCATCTCCCATAGTTTTAATTAAAAAGAAAGATGATACCTTTAGGTTCTGCGTCGATTATAGAAAGTTAAATCGGGTAACAGAGAGAGACGCGTATCCACTTCCGAGAATTTCAGCTATTTTAGATAAGCTTAGGAACGCGAAATTTTTGACGTCACTTGACATAAAATCCGCGTATTGGCAGATTCCAATGTCGGAGGAATCTCGTAAATTTACTGCTTTCACAGTACCGGGTAGGGGTCTTTTTCAATTTAAACGTATGCCATTCGGCGTACACAATGCTCCTGCAACTTGGCAAAAATTCATAGACAGCGTTTTAGGGCCTGAGTTGGAGCCGTTCGTTTTTGTTTATCTGGACGATATTATTATCGTTACAGATACCTTCGAAAAACATCTCGAAATTCTGAACGAGGGTTTAAAAAGATTGCGTGAGGCAGGTTTAAATGTAGGTCGGGAGAAGTGCAACTTTTGCAGACCATCCCTTAAATTTTTAGGTTATGTAGTAGATCGGAATGGGTTACATGTGGATCCAGAAAAAGTAGATAGTATGGTTAGAATTCCTGCACCTAAAAATGTAAAAGAAGTGAGAAGTTTTGTAGGGACAATTTCGTGGTACAGAAGCTTCGTACCAAATTTCGCTATGTTAGTTAGTCCATTAACAGATTTGTTGAAAAAGAGCAAAAAGTTCGTCTGGTCACAAGAATGTGAAGACAGTTTTAGAAAAGCTAAAGAATGCTTAATAACGGCTCCTATTTTGACATGTCCGGATTTCAGTATTTCATTTGTGGTCCAAACTGACGCGTCCGATTACGGCATCGGTGCCGTGTTATCTCAAACATTTCCAGAGTTGGAAAAAGTAATTTGTTACTTGAGTAGGTCTTTGAATAGATCTGAAAGGAACTATTCAACTACTGAAAAAGAATGTTTAGCAGTTTTGTGGGCAATTGAGAAGTTGCGACCGTACATTGAAGGTGTTCACTTCACGGTCGGAACTGATCACTACTCATTGATTTGGTTGAGTAACCTCAAAGACCCACAAGGTAGACTAGCGCACTGGGCCGTACGGCTACAGCAATTCGACTATATTTTAATTCACCGTAGGGGAAAAGAACATGTCGTACCTGACATGTTATCTCGGGGAGTCCCAGTAGTGGCTGGTATTTCGGATGAGGATATAGACCCTTGGGTGGCTAAAATGATTTCGGCAGTTGAATTAAACCCGTTGGCTTATCCGTCGTGGAGAGTAGATAGTGAAAAACTTTTTAAATTTGTCAAATCCAAACATATAGTAGTTCATGAAAGTAACGAAGAATGGAAGTTAGTTGTAGGTAGAAAAGATAGATTAGCTATTTTTAGAGAGTGTCATGACAGTCCATTGGCTGGACACATGGGGGTCAGAAAAACATTTGCTAGAGTAGCTGCCAAATATTATTGGCCAAAAATGAGATTAGATGTAGCTAAATATGTTAGAAAATGTAGTACGTGTCAACAAGTGAAGCCAGTTAACGACAAGCCAGCCGGTCTTATGACTGAGAGAATAGGTGTTTCTTCTCCGTGGGAGATGATTAGTGTGGATTTAGTGGGTCCATTACCCAAGTCCAGTAGGGGTTTCATATATATCCTCGCAGTAGTAGATTATTTAACCAAATGTCCATTATTATTTGCATTGAGATCTACCACTGCAAAGGCAGTGTGTAAAGAGTTAGAAGACAACGTTTTCCTGTTGTTTGGTGTTCCAAAAGTTGTCATTTGCGACAACGGACCCCAATTTAGGAGTAGGGAACTAAAGGCCCTCTGTGATGGATATTGGTCGAAGATTAGATTTACTCCACACTATCATCCTCAGGCTAATCCTGCGGAGAGAATCAATCAAATTATTAAGACAACATTAAGGGCCTATGTATCTGAGAATCACAGAGTTTGGGATTCTCAGCTTGCAAAAGTAGCTTGTGCTATCCGCACTTCGCAGCATGAAGTTTTAGGAGTTAGTCTTTATTATGCTAATTTTGGTAGAGAGATGTCCACTAGTGGGCAAGATGCTGTACAGCTTAGTGATGAGATTGTAGATAGAACTAATCGTTTAGATTCAGGCAGCGATGTAGGAGATAGATTTAGAAAACTAAGAATAGAAATCGCTGCCGAAATTCAGGCAGCATCCAAAAAATCTTCGGAAGCCTACAACCTCAGGAGGAGAGATGTTCAATATCTTTCAAATGACGTAGTGTGGCGGAGAAATTTCGTCCTTTCAGACGCTGCAAATTATTATGCGGCAAAGTTGGCACCAAAGTTTGTGGGGCCTTTTAAAGTAAGAAAAAGATTGTCCCCTTGGACATATGTCCTTGAAGATGAAAATGGTAAAGATCGTGGCACTTAGCACACTAAAGATCTAAAACCGTTCACTTCATTGTCCGAAAATGATTGAGTCTTAAAAGTCCCTTTAAGAGTAAAGTTGTGTTATATGATTAAATTTTGTTTTTTTTTTGGTAATTTTAAAATTTTAATTTTGTTGTTTTTTTTGTTTTGTTTGAAAGACTGCCATATTTGGCCTGATGGTATCCATTACTTTGTTTGTGCTGTTTTACCAGATCGAGCCGTAGGAAATGACTTATATTTTTTTTTATAAAAAAAAGTAAGACATTTCCAAGGAGGAAAGGGTGGGATTTGTCACATTAAAATTTACCGTTACAAAAACTGTTCTTTACATCTCAGTCCCATTCCTTATTCCTGCATTACTTCCTACTAATTTTTATCTTCTCAGGTGTTTCTTTCAATCTACTGAGAGAGAGTAGGGCAACCATGGTCCATCAGACATCGGTACTATCTCTTTTTTTTTAAGAAACAGATCTTCGGATGTCATGCGATTAAAACATTGATTTGGTGAGCAAGAACCAAAATAGTAGTTGGACGTACTACTGTAACATTGACATAAAGGCTGAGTTTACTCTCCGAAACCATAAACCTTGCCTAGCCAGAAGGGCATACTGATGAAGATAAACACGGATGACATTTTGTTCCCGAAAGTTGATGTTGTTTAAAAAAGGCCGAGGGCCCGTCATAAATTTAAACATAATTTGTACAAGATGGAACGCTATCTGCTAACCCCAATCCCCCAAATCTAAACAGAAGTCCACCGAAGTAGTTAAATCACAAATAGGAGATATAAACTGCCATATTTTCCTTCGAATGGTTTTATATTGTCTGCCTTGAATTTTTTGTTGTTTTGTTTTTTGCATTGTATTAGTTTTGAGGGGAAAAATGATTGTAAGCCGACATAAGATTTTCCAATTAGTTTTCTTTTTATAAAAATGTGGGAATATGGGCTGAATGCATTCATCGAATAGCTCTTCACTGTAAGAAGATCAGTGGCCGGCGAATTCGATGATGAATATGCAGTAAGCTTGGGTTTTATATGGGAGTAAGCAGGACCGCTGAATTTCGATGACGACAGCACATATTCGCAAATAATGCTATGTGATTGCTGTATTATCGCGTCATCGAGATTAGCGGGTACTGATTGGCCGAAACCATAGGGGACAAAAAAAAGAAGATGCTTTCCAAACATGGTGAAAGTTTGGAAGCACACTTCTTAAGTGACTGTCAAACGAACGAGAGGTTCAAAAATTTGTAATAAAGAAAAATTGTTGATAACTGAAAAATTTGATTTTGTAGAGTTAAAAATAAAGTAGAGTAGAGAGATTAGATAGCTATTTTAATTTAAAGTGGTTGTAGTGAAAATTCTAGGCAGACAGGAGAAAAAGGAAGGAAAATTTTGCAGTTGGTACAGATAAGTACACAGTGTTTTTTTGTTGATTTTGAGTTTCATATTGAGTTTTTTTTTTTTTGAGAAAAAAAAAACATATTCGGTTGACTTCTGCGTCGAATTTATCCTGAGATTGCAGGACACTGGTTGTAATTGTATTTTCTATATTTTGGGACCAAGCGATAGTGGTCCATCTTAGTTTAATTTTAATACCTATACCTATTAAAATTGTTAATTTTTGTTTTGTTTTAAAAGATCTCAGGTTTTTATCCTGCTTGAAAGGTTTCCTGAGCTAAATAAAGAATAATTAAAATCCCTACTCGGGAAGTTAAAATAATTATTCATTTTGTTTTTATTTTTTTTTCTTTGGCTTTTCACCGTCGTTTACGCTTCGAAGGTTTGGCATTTCCTTTTTCAAAAAAAATTTCTGGTGCCCTTTACCCTTTTGACTTTCTTGTATACGTACCTGCATTTGCATACGTATACCAAGTAAGTACAAATAGGTACCTATACCTCCTATTTATATTTTCTTTTTATCATCGATTTGTTTTTTTTATTATCAATCATTTTATCGATTAAATAATTCGCGAACCTACGACCAGCTGAGCTAGGCTGAGGAAGCAGCATCATCTTTGCTGTTGGTTACAATTTTTTTATTCGTTGTGTTGTTTATCATAAACAAGGAAAACGAGTTTTTTTTATCGTCACATCAACTACCTATTTTTTTTGGTAATTGTTTTAGTTTGATCTTCGTCGTCGCGGTCGAGCGTTCTTTTTAATATTCTTGTATTGTTCGCGTTGATAAAGTAATAGTTTAAATAATTTAATAAATAATATATATTAATATTAATAATAATATACCTCGTTTGGTATTTTGTTCATTCGTCGTCGTGCGGGAAAAATTGTAACAATTGGCGCCCAACGTGGGGCTTGTGAAAGTGATTTGTTTTTGTGATTGATTCGGTGACAGGCCAATGAAATCCCCCAAGTGATATTTTTTTTAATAATATTATAATAGGGACGTTTTTATGCTTTAGTCTTGTTATTTTGTTTACTCTGCCTGTGTTTTTTTTTCTCCCATATTTAGTTAAATTGTCCCTATCGAAGGAAAATAAATTGCAGTTGCTGGTGTCTTACATTTCAAGGTACATCGGTACTTAAATACCTACATCCATATAATTATATAATTGGAAAACAAAGTGTTGTGCATAAGTGAGGTACATATAGTAAATACCTACGTGGATTTAAAGTGAGTTTTTTTAGTTTTCTATTTTTATTTTAGTTAATTAAATAATTTAATATACATTAAATAAATATCTTGTTTTTAAGTTAATTTATAGTAGGTACATATATAAATTAATTTTGTTTTCCATTTTATAATTTCGATAAATTCGGCCTTTTAGTTTGTCTCTTTCTTTCTTTATACGAAAGAGTTTCATTATTTTGCTGTAGTTTTGCATAATATTTTTTTTTCGACGGAAAATTAATTTTTCCTGAATTTGTGTATCTACCTAACTATTTTTTTTGGGAGTACATTTTTTTGTTGAAAGACAAAATTTGTTTGTTTTTTTTTGTGAATTATTTAATTCTTAGTTTTGGAAGAAATTTTCGATATCAAAGAGATTTTTCCTTTAACAAGTTTTTTTTATCAAGTTGTGAGTGAAATTTTTTTTTTTTAAATTAGCTAGTAAATTAAATTTGTGCAGTTTTTTTTTCTTTTGTTTTGTTTTGTTTTTATAGGGTTTAATTTTTTTTAGCGAGTGATCAGGTAACTGTGATAGATACATAATATTATTATTTTTTTTAAGTTTTCAATTATTGATTGTATGTTCAATTAGAATTTCGTTGGTGTGACCATACCAAGGTTTTATTTGTCGATTTTTTTTGTTGGTCTAATTTTTTTTGTTGGATTTTCAACATTTTGTTTTGCTTACAATCGTTTGGTTACTTTTTTTTTATGCAGTGCGTTATTTAGTTTTGGTGAGCTTGTGGATTTTGATAGATTTCATTTTTTTTTTCTTGCGCTTGGTTTGAAAGTTGTGTTTTTTTTTTCTTTAAAATGGATATTAATCGGCTACCCAAAGAAGAACTTCTCTATGAGTTGCAGGCCCGTGGTCTTAAGGAGGGTACGGTGGATACCATGAGAACCACGCTAAGATCCTCAAGAGTTCTTGAGCGTGCTGGTTCCATCCCTGCCGAGTACCCTCACTACCCTTTTTCTTTTGAAGAGGATTTCAAGGCTGTTCAAGCCAAAGTTTTAGAAATCAAGAATCTTTTAAAAACCCCGCCGAAGAATTCAAAGTCGGCAGAGTTTTTAAAGATTCAAACCAAAATTGAATGGTGTCTCGGTAGGATTTGTAGGGCAAAGGCGGAGTCTTCTGATGAGGTAAATAGGGTCACAGATTTAAGGGGGGAGTTGCTGTTGCTGATGGCCGCACTGATCGAAGGAGAAGAAGCAGAACCTCAAGAAAAATCCAGCACGTCGAGAACAGGCATTGTCGCGTTGCCACCTGCACCTGTTCCTGCACCGGAATTGTTGGAATTGCCTCCACCGGTTCATACCTGTGAACGAAATTCCGAACGAATTGAGAAGTGGGACGTGAAGTTCTCTGGTGAGCGGTCGGGCTCATCAGTGAACATGTTTTTGGAGAGAGTCGAAGAGCTAAGCGAGTCCAGAGGTGTTTCTGAGGCTCGATTGTATAAATCAGCGGTGGATCTCTTTTCTGGGAAGGCACTTCTTTGGCTTAGGGCGATTAGGGACAGCATTTCTACTTGGAGAGAGTTAGTAAGAGAATTGAAATTGGAGTTTTTGCCACCCAATTATGATGATATTTTATTGCATGAGATCAGGCGGCGCACCCAGGGGAAGGATGAGTCAATGGGCATGTACATTGCACTAATGCAGACACTTTTCAAAAGATTTTCGGAACCGTTGAGTAAGAGTAGAAAATTGTCTATTCTCATGAAGAACATCGCTCCCTTTTACCAAACGCAGCTGGGGCTGGCTGAAATCAAATCAGTCAGCGAACTTGTTGCGTTGGGTAGAAAGTTGGAGACGATAAGAACCAACGTCGAATCTTTTGTTCCTCCTCCCAATATTCGCCCTAGGCAGTCTTTGGAGCCTGACGTGGCTTATGTTGCTTCCGTTCAGGAAGAGGTTACAGTTAATCGTAACCCACCTCCTAATCATAACCCACCACCCAATCGCACCATACGTTGCTTTAATTGTAACAGGGAAGGTCACCTTTTAAATACCTGTTCCGCTCCTAGGCGTTGTTTTGGCTCTGGTACTTTGGGTACTTCACAGCGTAATTGTAGACGCTGTTTGGGAAACGGGCAGCGGACTCTTGGGCCAGCAGGGCAAGAGCGCCTCCTTCGTCATTAGCTAGGTCGCCTGCTGACGACCAGCTGGTAAATGTAGTTAGATTAGGTTTCACGTTAGACACGTTTCAGGACGATAGACGTCCATATTTAGGGGTAAATATTTATGGGATTAGGTTTTTGGGATTATTAGATTCTGGGGCATCGCGAACAATAGTTTGTAGAGACGCGTGGAGAATTTTGAAAGATTTAGGGCTACAGTTAGATAAATAATATGTTAGGCAGGTTAGTTTAGCAGATGGTGCAGGTGTAGGGATTTTAGGGGTTTTAAATCTACCCATTGTTGTTGAGAGCAAATCAATTTTGATTGAATGTTTAGTTATACCTTCCCTCCCACATGCGATGATACTCGGTGCAGATTTTTGGGCACTATCGGGAATCGTCCCGGATCTTCGTTCTCGCATGTTTAATTTTTCAAGCCAGGATATGGTGGCTTCGATAGAAACTATATCTATCACAGAAAAGTCTGAGTTGGACGATATTCAAACGGCGAAACTAAACATTTTAATTGATGATTTGTTCTGGGGTATGCCAGAAGGGCTGGGGGTGACAACAATGGTAGAACATAAGATTAGAACGTCATCAGAACCTATCAAACAGAGGTATTATCCGGTTTCTCTGGCAGTGCAGGTCCACATCGACAAATCCCTTCAGGAAATGTTCGATGATGATGTGATTGAAAAATCAAAAAGCCCTTGGGCATCTCCCATAGTTTTAATTAAAAAGAAAGATGATACCTTTAGGTTCTGCGTCGATTATAGAAAGTTAAATCAGGTAACAGAGAGAGACGCGTATCCACTTCCGAGAATTTCAGCTATTTTAGATAAGCTTAGGAACGCGAAATTTTTGACGTCACTTGACATAAAATCCGCGTATTGGCAGATTCCAATGTCGGAGGAATCTCGTAAATTTACTGCTTTCACAGTACCGGGTAGGGGTCTTTTTCAATTTAAACGTATGCCATTCGGCTTACACAATGCTCCTGCAACTTGGCAAAGATTCATAGACAGCGTTTTAGGGCCTGAGTTGGAGCCGTTCGTTTTTGTTTATCTGGACGATATTATTATCGTTACAGATACCTTCGAAAAACATCTCGAAATTCTGAACGAGGTCTTAAAAAGATTGCGTGAGGCAGGTTTAAAAGTAGGTCGGGAGAAGTGCAACTTTTGCAGACCATCCCTTAAATTTTTAGGTTATGTAGTAGATCGGAATGGGTTACATGTGGATCCAGAAAAGGTAGATAGTATGGTTAGAATTCCTGCACCTAAAAATGTAAAAGAAGTGAGAAGTTTTGTAGGGACAGTTTCGTGGTACAGAAGCTTCGTACCAAATTTCGCTATGTTAGTTAGTCCATTAACAGATTTGCTGAAAAAGAGCAAAAAGTTCGTCTGGTCACAAGAATGTGAAGACAGTTTTAGAAAAGCTAAAGAATGCTTAATAACGGCTCCTATTTTGACATGTCCGGATTTCAGTATTCCATTTGTGGTCCAAACTGACGCGTCCGATTACGGCATCGGTGCCGTGTTATCTCAAACATTTCCAGAGGGGGAAAAAGTAATTTGTTACTTGAGTAGGTCTTTGAATAGATCTGAAAGGAACTATTCAACTACTGAAAAAGAATGTTTAGCAGTTTTGTGGGCAATTGAGAAGTTGCGACCGTACATTGAAGGTGTTCACTTCACGGTCGGAACTGATCACTACTCATTGATTTGGTTGAGTAACCTCAAAGACCCACAAGGTAGACTAGCGCACTGGGCCGTACGGCTACAGCAATTCGACTATATTTTAATTCACCGTAGGGGAAAAGAACATGTCGTACCTGACATGTTATCTCGGGGAGTCCCAGTAGTGGCTGGTATTTCGGATGAGGATATAGACCCTTGGGTGGCTAAAATGATTTCGGCAGTTGAATTAAACCCGTTGGCTTACCCGTCGTGGAGAGTAGATAGTGAAAAACTTTTTAAATTTGTCAAATCCAAACATATAGTAGTTCATGAAAGTAACGAAGAATGGAAGTTAGTTGTAGGTAGAAAAGATAGATTAGCTATTTTTAGAGAGTGTCATGACAGTCCATTGGCTGGACACATGGGGGTCAGAAAAACATTTGCTAGAGTAGCTGCCAAATATTATTGGCCAAAAATGAGATCAGATGTAGCTAAATATGTTAGAAAATGTAGTACGTGTCAACAAGTGAAGCCAGTTAACGACAAGCCAGCCGGTCTTATGACTGAGAGAATAGGTGTTTCTTCTCCGTGGGAGATGATTAGTGTGGATTAAGTGGGTCCATTACCCAAGTCCAGTAGGGGTTTCATATATATCCTCACAGTAGTAGATTATTTAACCAAATGTCCATTATTATTTGCATTGAGATCTACCACTGCAAAGGCAGTGTGTAAAGAGTTAGAAGACAACGTTTTTCTGTTGTTTGGTGTTCCAAAAGTTGTCATTTGCGACAACGGACCCCAATTTAGGAGTAGGGAACTAAAGGCCCTCTGTGATGGATATTGGTCGAAGATTAGATTTACTCCACACTATCATCCTCAAGCTAATCCTGCGGAGAGAATCAATCAAATTATTAAGACAACATTAAGGGCCTATGTATCTGAGAATCACAGAGTTTGGGATTCTCAGCTTGCAAAAGTAGCTTGTGCTATCCGCACTTCGCAGCATGAAGTTTTAGGAGTTAGTCTTTATTATGCTAATTTTGGTAGAGAGATGTCCACTAGTGGGCAAGATGCTGTACAGCTTAGTGATGAGATTGTAGATAGAACTAATCGTTTAGATTCAGGCAGCGATGTAGGAGATAGATTTAGAAAACTAAGAAAAGAAATCGCTGCCGAAATTCAGGCAGCATCCAAAAAATCTTCGGAAGCCTACAACCTCAGGAGGAGAGATGTTCAATATCTTTCAAATGACGTAGTGTGGCGGAGAAATTTCGTCCTTTCAGACGCTGCAAATTATTATGCGGCAAAGTTGGCACCAAAGTTTGTGGGGCCTTTTAAAGTAAGAAAAAGATTGTCCCCTTGGACATATGTCCTTGAAGATGAAAATAGTAAAGATCGTGGCACTTAGCACACTAAAGATCTAAAACCGTTCACTTCATTGTCCGAAAATGATTGAGTCTTAAAAGTCCCTTTAAGAATAAAGTTGTGTTATATGATTAAATTTTGTTTTTTTTTTGGTAATTTTAAAATTTTAATTTTGTTGTTTTTTTTGTTTTGTTTGAAAGACTGCCATATTTGGCCTGATGGGATCCATTACTTTGTTTGTGCTGTTTTACCAGACCGAGCCGTAGGAAATGACTTATATTTTTTTTTATAAAAAAAAGTAAGACATTTCCAAGGAGGAAAGGGTGGGATTTGTCACGGTAAAATTTACCGTTACAAAAACTGTTCTTTACATCTCAGTCCCATTCCTTATTCCTGCATTACTTCCTACTAATTTTTATCTTCTCAGGTGTTTCTTTCAATCTACTGAGAGAGAGTAGGGCAACCATGGTCCATCAGACATCGGTACTATCTCTTTTTTTTTTAAGAAACAGATCTTCGGATGTCATGCGATTAAAACATTGATTTGGTGAGCCAAGAACCAAAATAGTAGTTGGACGTACTACTGTAACATTGACATAAAGGCTGAGTTTACTCTCCGAAACCATAAACCTTGCCTAGCCAGAAGGGCATACTGATGAAGATAAACACGGATGACATTTTGTTCCCGAAAGTTGATGTTGTTTAAAAAAGGCCGAGGGCCCGTCATAAATTTAAACATAATTTGTACAAGATGGAACGCTATCTGCTAGCCCCAATCCCCCAAATCTAAACAGAAGTCCACCGAAGTAGTTAAAATCACAAATAGGAGATATAAACTGCCATATTTTCCTTCGAATGGTTTTATATTGTCTGCCTTGAATTTTTTGTTGTTTTGTTTTTTGCATTGTATTAGTTTTGAGGGGAAAAATGATTGTAAGCCGACATAAGATTTTCCAATTAGTTTTCTTTTTATAAAAATGTGGGAATATGGGCTGAATGCATTCATCGAATAGCTCTTCACTGTAAGAAGATCAGTGGCCGGCGAATTCGATGATGAATATGCAGTAAGCTTGGGTTTTATATGGGAGTAAGCAGGACCGCTGAATTTCGATGACGACAGCACATATTCGCAAATAATGCTATGTGATTGCTGTATTATCTCTTCATCGAGATTAGCGGGTACTGATTGGCCGAAACCATAGGGGACAAAAAAAAGAAGATGCTTTCCAAACATGGTGAAAATTTGGAAGCACACTTCTTAAGTGACTGTCAAACGAACGAGAGGTTAAAAAATTTGTAATAAAGAAAAATTATTGATAACTGAAAAATTTGATTTTGTAGAGTTAAAAATAAAGTAGAGTAGTGAGATTAGATATTTTAATTTAAAGTGGTTGTAGTGAAAATTCTAGGCAGACAGGAGAAAAAGGAAGGAAAATTTTGCAGTTGGTACAGATAAGTACACAGTGTTTTTTTTGTTGATTTTGAGTTTCATATTGAGTTTTTTTTTTTGAGAAAAAAAAACATATTCGGTTGACTTCTGCGTCGAATTTATCCTGAGATTGCAGGACACTGGTTGTAATTGTATTTTCTATATTTTGGTACCAAGCGATAGTGGTCCATCTTAGTTTAATTTTAATACCTATACCTATTAAAATTGTTAATTTTTGTTTTGTTTTAAAAGATCTCAGGTTTTTATCCTGCTTGAAAGGTTTCCTGAGCTAAATAAAGAATAATTAAAATCCCTACTCGGGAAGTTAAAATAATTATTCATTTTGTTTTTATTTTTTTTTCTTTGGCTTTTCACCGTCGTTTACGCTTCGAAGGTTTGGCATTTCCTTTTTCAAAAAAAATTTCTGGTGCCCTTTACCCTTTTGACTTTCTTGTATACGTACCTGCATTTGCATACGTATACCAAGTAAGTACAAATAGGTACCTATACCTCCTTTTTATATTTTCTTTTTATCATCGATTTGTTTTTTTTATTATCAATCATTTTATCGATTAAATAATTCGCGAACCTACGACCAGCTGAGCTAGGCTGAGGAAGCAGCATCATCTTTGCTGTTGGTTACAATTTTTTTATTCGTTGTGTTGTTTATCATAAACAAGGAAAACGAGTTTTTTTTTATCGTCACATCAACTACCTATTTTTTTTGGTAATTGTTTTAGTTTGATCTTCGTCGTCGCGGTCGAGCGTTCTTTTTAATATTCTTGTATTGTTCGCGTTGATAAAGTAATAGTTTAAATAATTTAATAAATAATATATATTAATATTAATAATAATATACCTCGTTTGGTATTTTGTTCATTCGTCGTCGTGCGGGAAAAATTGTAACAATTGGCGCCCAACGTGGGGCTTGTGAAAGTGATTTGTTTTTGTGATTGATTCGGTGAAAGGCCAATAAAATCCCCCAAGTGATATTTTTTTTAATAATATTATAATAGGGACGTTTTTATGCTTTAGTCTTGTTATTTTGTTTACTCTGCCTGTGTTTTTTTTTCTCCCATATTTAGTTAAATTGTCCCTATCGAAGGAAAATAAATTGCAGTTGCTGGTGTCTTACATTTCAAGGTACATCGGTACTTAAATACCTACATCCATATAATTATATAATTGGAAAACAAAGTGTTGTGCATAAGTGAGGTACATATAGTAAATACCTACGTGGATTTAAAGTGAGTTTTTTTAGTTTTCTATTTTTATTTTAGTTAATTAAATAATTTAATATACATTAAATAAATATCTTGTTTTTAAGTTAATTTATAGTAGGTACATATATAAATTAATTTTGTTTTCCATTTTATAATTTCGATAAATTCGGCCTTTTAGTTTGTCTCTTTCTTTCTTTATACGAAGGAGTTTCATTATTTTGCTGTAGTTTTGCATAATATTTTTTTTTCGACGGAAAATTAATTTTTCCTGAATTTGTGTATCTACCTAACTATTTTTTTTTGGGAGTACATTTTTTTGTTGAAAGACAAAATTTGTTTGTTTTTTTTTGTGAATTATTTAATTCTTAGTTTTGGAAGAAATTTTCGATATCAAAGAGATTTTTCCTTTAACAAGTTTTTTTTATCAAGTTGTGACTGAAATTTTTTTTTTTTTTTAAATTAGCTAGTAAATTAAATTTGTGCAGTATTTTTTTCTTTTGTTTTGTTTTGTTTTTATAGGGTTTAATTTTTTTTAGCGAGTGATCAGGTAACTGTGATAGATACATAATATTATTATTTTTTTTAAGTTTTCAATTATTGATTGTATGTTCAATTAGAATTTCGTTGGTGTGACCATACCAAGGTTTTATTTGTCGATTTTTTTTTGTTGGTCTAATTTTTTTTGTTGGATTTTCAACATTTTGTTTTGCTTACAATCGTTTGGTTACTTTTTTTTATGCAGTGCGTTATTTAGTTTTGGTGAGCTTGTGGATTTTGATAAATTAAATTTTTTTTTCTTGCGCTTGGTTTGAAAGTTGTGTTTTTTTTTCTTTAAAATGGATATTAATCGGCTACCCAAAGAAGAACTTCTATATGAGTTGCAGGCCCGTGGTCTTAAGGAGGGTACGGTGGATACCATGAGAACCACGCTAAGATCCTCAAGAGTTCTTGAGCGTGCTGGTTCCATCCCTGCCGAGTACCCTCACTACCCTTTTTCTTTTGAAGAGGATTTCAAGGCTGTTCAAGCCAAAGTTTTAGAAATCAAGAATCTTTTAAAAACCCCGCCGAAGAATTCAAAGTCGGCAGAGTTTTTAAAGATTCAAACCAAAATTGAATGGTGTCTCGGTAGGATTTGTAGGGCAAAGGCGGAGTCTTCTGATGAGGTAAATGGGGTCACAGATTTAAGGGGGGAGTTGCTGTTGCTGATGGCCGCACTGATCGAAGGAGAAGAAGCAGAACCTCAAGAAAAATCCAGCACGTCGAGAACAGGCATTGTCGCGTTGCCACCTGCACCTGTTCCTGCACCGGAATTGTTGGAATTGCCTCCACCGGTTCATACCTGTGAACGAAATTCCGAACGAATTGAGAAGTGGGACGTGAAGTTCTCTGGTGAGCGGTCGGGCTCATCAGTGAACATGTTTTTGGAGAGAGTCGAAGAGCTAAGCGAGTCCAGAGGTGTTTCTGAGGCTCGATTGTATAAATCAGCGGTGGATCTCTTTTCTGGGAAGGCACTTCTTTGGCTTAGGGCGATTAGGGACAGCATTTCTACTTGGAGAGAGTTAGTAAGAGAATTGAAATTGGAGTTTTTGCCACCCAATTATGATGATATTTTTTTAAATTAACTAGTAAATTAAATTTGTGCAGTTTTTTTTTCTTTTGTTTTGTTTTGTTTTTATAGGGTTTAATTTTTTTTAGCGAGTGAGTAGGTAATTGTGATAGATACATAATATTATTATTTTTTTTAAGTTTTCAATTATTGATTGTATGTTCAATTAGAATTTCGTTGGTGTGACCATACCAAGGTTTTATTTGTCGATTTTTTTTTGTTGGTCTAATTTTTTTTGTTGGATTTTCAACATTTTGTTTTGCTTACAATCGTTTGGTTACTTTTTTTTTATGCAGTGCGTTATTTAGTTTTGGTGAGCTTGTGGATTTTGATAGATTTCATTTATTTTTCTTTCGCTTGGTTTGAAAGTTGTGTTTTTTTTTTCTTTAAAATGGATATTAATCGGCTATCCAAAGAAGAACTTCTCTATGAGTTGCAGGCCCGTGGTCTTAAGGAGGGTACGGTGGATACCATGAGAACCACGCTAAGATCCTCAAGAGTTCTTGAGCGTGCTGGTTCCATCCCTGCCGAGTACCCTCACTACCCTTTTTCTTTTGAAGAGGATTTCAAGGCTGTTCAAGCCAAAGTTTTAGAAATCAAGAATCTTTTAAAAACCCCGCCGAAGAATTCAAAGTCGGCAGAGTTTTTAAAGATTCAAACCAAAATTGAATGGTGTCTCGGTAGGATTTGTAGGGCAAAGGCGGAGTCTTCTGATGAGGTAAATGGGGTCACAGATTTAAGGGGGAGTTGCTGTTGCTGATGGCCGCACTGATCGAAGGAGAAGAAGCAGAACCTCAAGAAAAATCCAGCACGTCGAGAACAGGCATTGTCGCGTTGCCACCTGCACCTGTTCCTGCACCGGAATTGTTGGAATTGCCTCCACCGGTTCATACCTGTGAACGAAATTCCGAACGAATTGAGAAGTGGGACGTGAAGTTCTCTGGTGAGCGGTCGGGCTCATCAGTGAACATGTTTTTGGAGAGAGTCGAAGAGCTAAGCGAGTCCAGAGGTGTTTCTGAGGCTCGATTGTATAAATCAGCGGTGGATCTCTTTTCTGGGAAGGCACTTCTTTGGCTTAGGGCGATTAGGGACAGCATTTCTACTTGGAGAGAGTTAGTAAGAGAATTGAAATTGGAGTTTTTGCCACCCAATTATGATGATATTTTATTGCATGAGATCAGGCGGCGCACTCAGGGGAAGGATGAGTCAATGGGCATGTACATTGCACTAATGCAGACACTTTTCAAAAGATTTTCGGAACCGTTGAGTGAGAGTAGAAAATTGTCTATTCTCATGAAGAACATCGCTCCCTTTTACCAAACGCAGCTGGGGCTGGCTGAAATCAAATCAGTCAGCGAACTTGTTGCGTTGGGTAGAAAGTTGGAGACGATAAGAACCAACGTCGAATCTTTTGTTTCTCCTCCCAATATTCGCCCTAGGCAGTCTTTGGAGCCTGACGTGGCTTATGTTGCTTCCGTTCAGGAAGAGGTTACAGTTAATCGTAACCCACCTCCTAATCATAACCCACCACCCAATCGCACCATACGTTGCTTTAATTGTAACAGGGAAGGTCACCTTTTAAATACCTGTTCCGCTCCTAGGCGTTGTTTTGGCTCTGGTACTTTGGGTACTTCACAGCGTAATTGTAGACGCTGTTTGGGAAACGGACAGCGGACTCTTGGGCCAGCAGGGCAAGAGCGCCGCCTTCGTCATTAGCTAGTTCGCCTGCTGACGACCAGCTGGTAAATGTAGTTAGATTAGGTTTCACGTTAGACACGTTTAGGGACGATAGACGTCCATATTTAGGGGTAAATATTTATGGGATTAGGTTTTTGGGATTATTAGATTCTGGGGCATCGCGAACAATAGTTTGTAGAGACGCGTGGAGAATTTTGAAAGATTTAGGGCTACAGTTAGATAAAAATATGTTAGGCAGGTTAGTTTAGC
Source organism: Baccha elongata (assembly GCA_951217065.1). Taxonomy (NCBI): domain Eukaryota; kingdom Metazoa; phylum Arthropoda; class Insecta; order Diptera; family Syrphidae; genus Baccha; species Baccha elongata. The sequence continues at coordinate 83,770 of CATNUY010000009.1, forward strand.
AGATGGTGCAGGTGTAGGGATTTTAGGGGTTTTAAATCTACCCATTGTTGTTGAGAGCAAATCAATTTTGATTGAATGTTTAGTTATACCTTCCCTCCCACATGCGATGATACTCGGTGCAGATTTTTGGGCACTATCGGGAATCGTCCCGGATCTTCGTTCTCGCATGTTTAATTTTTCAAGCCAGGATATGGTGGCTTCGATAGAAACTATATCTATCACAGAAAAGTCTGAGTTGGACGATATTCAAACGGCGAAACTAAACATTTTAACTGATGATTTGTTCAGGGGTATGCCAGAAGGGCTGGGGGTGACAACAATGGTAGAACATAAGATTAGAACGTCATCAGAACCTATCAAACAGAGGTATTATCCGGTTTCTCTGGCAGTGCAGGTCCACATCGGCAAATCCCTTCAGGAAATGTTCGATGATGATGTGATTGAAAAATCAAAAAGCCCTTGGGCATCTCCCATAGTTTTAATTAAAAAGAAAGATGATACCTTTAGGTTCTGCGTCGATTATAGAAAGTTAAATCGGGTAACAGAGAGAGACGCGTATCCACTTCCGAGAATTTCAGCTATTTTAGATAAGCTTAGGAACGCGAAATTTTTGACGTCACTTGACATAAAATCCGCGTATTGGCAGTTTCCAATGTCGGAGGAATCTCGTAAATTTACTGCTTTCACAGTACCGGGTAGGGGTCTTTTTCAATTTAAACGTATGCCATTCGGCTTACACAATGCTCCTGCAACTTGGCCTGCAACAGACCATCCCTTAAATTTTTAGGTTATGTAGTAGATCGGAATGGGTTACATGTGGATCCAGAAAAGGTAGATAGTATGGTTAGAATTCCTGCACCTAAAAATGTAAAAGAAGTGAGAAGTTTTGTAGGGACAGTTTCGTGGTACAGAAGCTTCGTACTAAATTTCGCTATGTTAGTTAGTCCATTAACAGATTTGCTGAAAAAGAGCAAAAAGTTCGTTTGGTCACAAGAATGTGAAGACAGTTTTAGAAAAGCTAAGGAATGCTTAATAACGGCTCCTATTTTGACATGTCCGGATTTCAGTATTCCATTTGTGGTCCAAACTGACGCGTCCGATTACGGCATCGGTGCCGTGTTATCTCAAACATTTCCAGAGGGGGAAAAAGTAATTTGTTACTTGAGTAGGTCTTTGAATAGATCTGAAAGGAACTATTCAACTACTGAAAAAGAATGTTTAGCAGTTTTGTGGGCAATTGAGAAGTTGCGACCGTACATTGAAGGTGTTCACTTCACGGTCGGAACTGATCACTACTCATTGATTTGGTTGAGTAACCTCAAAGAATCACAAGGTAGACTAGCGCACTGGGCCGTACGGCTACAGCAATTCGACTATATTTTAATTCACCGTAGGGGAAAAGAACATGTCGTACCTGACATGTTATCTCGGGGAGTCCCAGTAGTGGCTGGTATTTCGGATGAGGATATAGACCCTTGGGTGGCTAAAATGATTTCGGCAGTTGAATTAAACCCGTTGGCTTACCCGTCGTGGAGAGTAGATAGTGAAAAACTTTTTAAATTTGTCAAATCCAAACATATAGTAGTTCATGAAAGTAACGAAGAATGGAAGTTAGTTGTAGGTAGAAAAGATAGATTAGCTATTTTTAGAGAGTGTCATGACAGTCCATTGGCTGGACACATGGGGGTCAGAAAAACATTTGCTAGAGTAGCTGCCAAATATTATTGGCCAAAAATGAGATCAGATGTAGCTAAATATGTTAGAAAATGTAGTACGTGTCAACAAGTGAAGCCAGTTAACGACAAGCCAGCCGGTCTTATGACTGAGAGAATAGGTGTTTCTTCTCCGTGGGAGATGATTAGTGTGGATTTAGTGGGTCCATTACCCAAGTCCAGTAGGGGTTTCATATATATCCTCACAGTAGTAGATTATTTAACCAAATGTCCATTATTATTTGCATTGAGATCTACCACTGCAAAGGCAGTGTGTAAAGAGTTAGAAGACAACGTTTTTCTGTTGTTTGGTGTTCCAAAAGTTGTCATTTGCGACAACGGACCCCAATTTAGGAGTAGGGAACTAAAGGCCCTCTGTGATGGATATTGGTCGAAGATTAGATTTACTCCACACTATCATCCTCAGGCTAATCCTGCGGAGAGAATCAATCAAATTATTAAGACAACATTAAGGGCCTATGTATCCGAGAATCACAGAGTTTGGGATTCTCAGCTTGCAAAATTAGCTTGTGCTATGCGCACTTCGCAGCATGAAGTTTTAGGAGTTAGTCTTTATTATGCTAATTTTGGTAGAGAGATGTCCACTAGTGGGCAAGATGCTGAACAGATTAGTGATGAGATTGTATATAGAACTAATCGTTTAGATTCAGGCAGCGATGTAGGAGATAGATTTAGAAAACTAAGAATAGAAATCGCTGCCGAAATTCAGGCAGCATCCAAAAAATCTTCGGAAGCCTACAACCTCAGGAGGAGAGATGTTCAATATCTTTCAAATGACGTAGTGTGGCGGAGAAATTTCGTCCTTTCAGACGCTGCAAATTATTATGCGGCAAAGTTGGCACCAAAGTTTGTGGGGCCTTTTAAAGTAAGAAAAAGATTGTCCCCTTGGACATATGTCCTTGAAGATGAAAATGGTAAAGATCGTGGCACTTAGCACACTAAAGATCTAAAACCGTTCACTTCATTGTCCGAAAATGATTGAGTCTTAAAAGTCCCTTTAAGAGTAAAGTTGTGTTATATGATTAAATTTTGTTTTTTTTTTTGGTAATTTTAAAATTTTAATTTTGTTGTTTTTTTGTTTTGTTTGAAAGACTGCCATATTTGGCCTGATGGGATCAATTACTTTGTTTGTGCAGTTTTACCAGATCGAGCCTTAGGAAATGACTTATATTTTTTTTTATAAAAAAAAGTAAGACATTTCCAAGGAGGAAAGGGTGGGATTTGTCACGGTAAAATTTACCGTTACAAAAACTGTTCTTTACATCTCAGTCCCATTCCTTATTCCTGCATTACTTCCTACTAATTTTTATCTTCTCAGGTGTTTCTTTCAATCTTCTGAGAGAGAGTAGGGCAACCATGGTCCATCAGACATCGGTACTATCTCTTTTTTTTTTTAAGAAACAGATCTTCGGATGTCATGCGATTAAAACATTGATTTGGTGAGCCAAGAACCAAAATAGTAGTTGGACGTACTACTGTAACATTGACATAAAGGCTGAGTTTACTCTCCGAAACCATAAACCTTGCCTAGCCAGAAGGGCATACTGATGAAGATAAACACGGATGACATTTTGTTCCCGAAAGTTGATGTTGTTTAAAAAAGGCCGAGGGCCCGTCATAAATTTAAACATAATTTGTACAAGATGGAACGCTATCTGCTAGCCCCAATCCCCCAAATCTGAACAGAAGTGCACCGAAGTAGTTAAAATCACAAAAAGGAGATATAAACTGCCATATTTTCCTTCGAATGGTTTTATATTGTCTGCCTTGAATTTTTTGTTGTTTTGTTTTTTGCATTGTATTAGTTTTGAGGGGAAAAATGATTGTAAGCCGACATAAGATTTTCCAATTAGTTTTCTTTTTATAAAAATGTGGGAATATGGGCTGAATGCATTCATCGAATAGCTCTTCACTGTAAGAAGATCAGTGGCCAGCGAATTCGATGATGAATATGCAGTAAGCTTGGGTTTTATATGGGAGTAAGCAGGACCGCTGAATTTCGATGACGACAGCACATATTCGCAAATAATGCTATGTGATTGCTGTATTATCTCGTCATCGAGATTAGCGGGTACTGATTGGCCGAAACCATAGGGGACAAAAAAAGAAGATGCTTTCCAAACATGGTGAAAGTTTGGAAGCACACTTCTTAAGTGACTGTCAAACGAACGAGAGGTTCAAAAATTTGTAATAAAGAAAAATTGTTGATAACTGAAAAATTTGATTTTGTAGAGTTAAAAATAAAGTAGAGTAGTGAGATTAGATATTTTAATTTAAAGTGGTTGTAGTGAAAATTCTAGGCAGACAGGAGAAAAAGGAAGGAAAATTTTGCAGTTGGTACAGATAAGTACAAAGTGTTTTTTTTTGTTGATTTTGAGTTTCATATTGAGTTTTTTTTTTTGAGAAAAAAAAACATATTCGGTTGACTTCTGCGTCGAATTTATCCTGAGATTGCAGGACACTGGTTGTAATTGTATTTTCTATATTTTGGGACCAAGCGATAGTGGTCCATCTTAGTTTAATTTTAATACCTATACCTATTTAAATTGTTAATTTTTGTTTTGTTTTAAAAGATCTCAGGTTTTTATCCTGCTTGAAAGGTTTCCTGAGCTAAATAAAGAATAATTAAAATCTCGGGAAGTTAAAATAATTATTCATTTTGTTTTTATTTTTTTTCTTTGGCTTTTCACCGTCGTTTACGCTTCGAAGGTTTGGAATTTCCTTTTTCAAAAAAAATTTCTGGTGCCCTTTACCCTTTTGACTTTCTTGTATACGTACCTGCATTTGCATACGTATACCAAGTAAGTACAAATAGGTACCTATACCTCCTTTTTATATTTTCTTTTTATCATCGATTTGTTTTTTTTATTATCAATCATTTTATCGATTAAATAATTCGCGAACCTACGACCAGCTGAGCTAGGCTGAGGAAGCAGCATCATCTTTGCTGTTGGTTACAATTTTTTTATTCACCGTGTTGTAAAACGAGTTTTTTTTATCGTCACATCAACTACCTATTTTTTTTTGGTAATTGTTTTAGTTTGATCTTCGTCGTCGCGGTCGAGCGTACTTTTTAATATTCTTGTATTGTTCGCGTTGATAAAGTAATAGTTTAAATAATTTAATAAATAATATATATTAATATTAATAATAATATACCTCGTTTGGTATTTTGTTCATTCGTCGTCGTGCGGGAAAAATTGTAACAAGTTTTTCTCACTACTTTATTTCTTTGACAGCTTTCGCATGATTTTATATAATCTTTAATATGTTTCTTCATCTTATGCCAATGGTAACGACATTTAATTCTATTATAAGTTTTTCGAAACCCAGAATGTCCATATTGTGGATCGTCGTGATTTTCTTTGAGCACCAAAGGTATCTCATCCTTACTTGGCGTAATTATTACGTCTTTAAATACAGGAATTTTAATCTTCGACTTTCTGAATATAAATTGAATTATGTGTCGTACTTTTTCATATTTGAACTGATTAAATGTATCCTCGAAAGTAGGCAACGAAATACTTTCTATATTGTCTTTTTCGAGTTTATTTTTGAGATTTTGAATTGTATAAAAGAAGTCTTGATAACTTGCTTTTTCCCAACTATATCTTTTTATGAAGCAATGATAAATTCTTTTTTGTGTTTTTATGTTAGCTGAAGAAGTAACGCTATATAATTCATGAGGGTGATTTTTTAATTGACAATAATTGTCAGAAATTTTAGAAATGTTAGTGGCGTATTTATTTTCATCACCGAGGTCTATACTATTTAAATAAGCTATATTGTCTTTTGAATTAAGTAAATTTGCATTTCGATCTGAATAGTCAAAAACTTTTAATTCCAAGGAGGAATTATAAAACTTTAAATAGTCGTCATAAGTTTCTTGTGTTATTAAAAAGATCTCATAATTTTCATTATCAGTATTATATTTGATTCTTTACAAGCAATCCGCGTTAAGATTGATTTTTCCTTGCTTATAAACTGTCATGTATTCATATTCTTCCAATGTGAGTCGCCATCTCAAAAGTTTTGAGCCAGGATCTTTGCATGAAAAAAGCCATTGTAATGGACGATGATCTGTTATAATCGTAAACTTACATCCATAGATGTATGGGCGGAAATGTTTAACGGCCCCCACTACGGCAAGAAGTTCTCTTTCAATTGTGCTGTAATGTGACTCTGATCGATTTAACGTTCGAGAAGCAAAGCATATTGGTAAATCAGAGCCGATTTCTCCTTGAGATAATATGGCTCCGATTGCGAAACTAGATGCATCGGTAGTAACCAGAAATTCTTTTGAAAAGTCTGGATACTGAAGAATCGGTTCTGTCAAGAGTTTATTTTTCAATTGGTCAAAAGCATTATCTTGCTCTTTATTCCAATTGAACTTGACATCCTTTTTTAATAAAGATGTAAGTGGTTTAGCTATTTTGCTAAAGTTTTTAATAAAGCGGCGATAGTAACCCACTAATCCCAAAAACGATCTTATTTCATCGGGATTTTTTGGTTTTGGAAATTCTTTGATTACCTCGACCTTCAAAGGATTGGGTCTGACTCTACCCTCAGAAATAATATGTCCAAGGTATGCTACTTCTTTTCGAAGAAATTCGCATTTATCAGTTTGAAGCTTAAGATTATTATTCTCTAATCTCTGGAAAATATCATTGAGTTTCTTTTCGTGATCCTGTAGAGAGGATGCATATATTACTATGTCATCAAGGTAAACAAAACACTTTTCACCTACTAGTTTGGCAAGAACATGATTCATTGCTCGTTGGAAAGTAGCGGGAGCGTTTTTTAAGCCAAATGGCATACGACAAAACTCATAATGACCATTGGCGGTGGAGAAGGCGGTCTTCGCCCTGTCTTCCTCTTTTACATTGATTTGGTGAAATCCGGAAGCTAGGTCCAGGGTTGTGAAATATTTACTATGACTCAATTGGTCCAATATTTCACATATGTTAGGTAATGGATAGGAGTCTCCTATAGTAACTTCATTTAGTTTACGATAGTCTACGACAACCCTCCATTTTCTTTTACCCGAAGCGTCAGACTTTTTTGGTACTACCCATAAGGGTGCGAACCATGGAGAATAAGAATGCCTGATATCCTTTTGGTCTAGCATATTTGAAATCTGTTTCGAAACTTCATCTTTATGAATTTTCGGGTACCTATATGTTTTACAATTTAACGGTCTATTGTTTTCTAAATGAATTTCATGTTCGATAGATTTAATTGCTGAAAGTTTATCTCCTTTTAAGAAAAATACATTTGAATATTGATTACATATTTTTAAGAGGCTTTGTTTTTCCTCTGGATTGAGATGTTCTGTCCTTACTTCTTTGGTTAAAAGATCTAGTCGAGCTGTAGCTTGATTAGTTCCGTTTTTGAATTGAAAAGATTCTGATGTTAAAGGAATTAAATTAGTGTGTTAAGAACTGTAGCTACGGCTTGATTTTTGTTATTGATTTTAGTAATTGCTCTACTTAGATACACTCCTTCATAAATCGGAAGTTCTTGTAGAATTCCTTCCTTAACTTGTGGGTTTAATATATTTACTCTTATTAAAGTTTCTGATTGAGGAGGTAAAATATACGGTACTTTTTTACAATTGTTTATAAAGAATGGAAGAGATCCTCCATTTTCTAGATTTAAGACTTTATTTTTATAATTAAGATTTGCTCTTTTAGAAACGAGAAAATCGTTTCCCAATATACCTTCGTATGGAATATTAGATGGGGAGTTAATAATATGAAATATGTTATCAAAATTGAAGGTCTTAGAATTTTCTGGTTGAATATAAAATTTGAGATTTACGAATCCTATGCTTTCTAAAGGATTTGTACCTTCATTAATTCCTTTAAGTTTTATTTTATTTTCTGAAATAATTTTTGTATTTTCTTTAAGATTATTTTTTTTTAATATCGCAATACTAGCACCACTATCAATTAGAAATTAAAAATAACCTGATTTAGACCTATGTGACTTGACTATGGTAAAGATTGTATTATCATTTGATAAAACTATTCTGAAGCTGCTGTCATTATCTCCGCTCGAAACCCTGCAACATTGGTTTCGAGGGTCCTTATGTTTTCCGAACGATTTGAAGAATTGTTTGAATTTTTTAAATCTTGTTCTTTTTTCCATTTGAGTTTCCTACATTCTTCGATATTATGCCCTACCTTTTTGCAGTATTTCCAACTATTATTTACATCATAAGAGGTTGTATATAATATGGGTTTAGCTGTACTTGGTTTTTTAAAGCATTGATTTGCTGTATTTCCTAGTTTATGACAAATAGAACATTCAGTGGATTTAAAGTTCGACTGCTTTAATTTTATTAATAGTTGAACTTTTTCTTCTTCAATCGCTAGATTAAAAGCTTCATTTAAATTTTCAATGTTTCTTGCTCTTAACATGCTGCTTATATCGGGTTTAATATTTAATATAAATGTATGTAATGCTAGGTCATTCATTGCCGCAAGTCTTCCCGGTAATTCAGTGGGTATTGTTGTATTTTGCTGAGTTGATGTTAGCAAACGCTTTAATGCAGTTTCAACCCTTCAAATGTATCGCGAAATTTGTTCGAAATTTGTTCTGTAGATAAAAGTTCTATTAGAAGATGCCCATGATGTTTGGAATCAGCATACATATATACTTTTGAGAAAGTGTTTTAACTCTAGCCAAGTATTAAAACCATGATTTGAAGCTGCTGCTTCAGCTTTGCCATTTAACTGAGTTTTGGTATAAGCCAGCAGAATATCGATCTGATCAGGGGAAGCGATTCTGAATGCTGCATCTACAGCATTTAAATAAGGAATCAATTTTTGTCTGTCGCCATCGAATGGCTTTATAAATTTAAAAAGGGTTTGTAGTGGAGCAGTTATCGCTAAATTGTTTCCATCTAACTCGAATTCTTCATCGTTTTCTTGATTCACGTTAGCCATATCGTCACCAATTTAAATATTAATATTTATAAAAAAATATCATACAGGTATAGGTATGTATATGTACTTATGTTTTCTTTTCTTTCTTTATAGATAAAGTATAAAATGCAGATATATAGCTCCTTTTGGGGCTATTCTTTTGAACTTTTTCAGCGAAAGAAAGAAGACACAAATGACTACTTCAAACAAATTAATTTAATTAACAATTTCAACTCTTATAAATTACAGGTTTTAATATTTTAGGTTGGAAGCTTCGAGGCACCAGCACACAAGATAATTTTTTGATTGATTAAAAATGAATTGAATATTAGGAGAGAGAAAGAAAACATTTTATGACATTCAGATTAGTTTTGGGAAGTGTTCGGGTGACGAAGATCGGAAGTGTTTAGAAATGGGAAATTGAAATTATGTAGTGGGTGCGTTCGAACAAACAATTTATTAAGCGGTGTATGTAATTGTTAATTCGTAATATCGCGATCGATTTATTCCTGTTGAATAAATGAATATCCACTACATCACCCTCCCCCAATCGAGCCCCCCTCCTTGAGATCAATAAATTAAAAATAAAAAGCTTGGTGTCATCTTGGCCGACACACTAAATACAGTGCGCTGGTTTTAGTCGGTCGATGGAAATAGATACATCTTTGTCTTTAATTTGTATTACGAAATATTTTCTTAAACGACGAATGACTTTATATGGACCCTCATATGAAGGTGCAAGGCCGGTTTTGACTTTGTCAGTTCTCACGAAAACTTGTTTGCATTCGTTCAAATGCTTTGGTATAAAAATGTCTTGTTCTGTTTGTCTAGTTTCTGTTGGTATAAGGTTTCTCATCACCTTCCTCAGTCTTTCTATTAACAGGTCTGGAGAAATTTCTTGTTTTTCATTGTTAATGAAAATTTCTCCAGGGAGTCTGAGGTTCTGGCCATATACCATTTCAGCCGCAGAAGAGTTCAAATCTTCTTTTACTGCGGAGCGGATGCCTAAAAGGATGATTGGGAGTTCTGAACTCCAGTTGACAGTATTGCATCTAGCTTTAAGTGAGCATTTAAGCTGCCTATGGAAACGTTCGACCATGCCATTGGCTTGCGGATGATAAGGCGTAGTATGTATTTTATGAACACCAGTAGCCTTGAAAGTCCTCTGAATAGTTTGGACTCAAATTGACTTCCTTGGTCCGTGGTAATCTTCAAAGGTACACCGAAACGAGATATGAAATGTTCTACAAATGTTTTCGCTACGGAATTGGCTGTTATGTCAACTAGAGGATAAGCTTCTGGCCATCGCGTAAATCTATCAACAGCTGTTAGGATGTATGAGAAACCGTTTGATGAAGGAAGAGGTCCTACCAAGTCGATGTGAATGTGGTCAAATCGTCCTTTTGGGACTTCAAATCTACCATATTCTGACTTGGTGTGTCTTTGAATTTTAGATTTTTGACACCCTAAACACGATCTGGTCCAGCTGTTGATATCTTTATTAATGTTTGGCCAGAAGTATCGATCTGAAATGAGTTTTCGTGTAGCGCGTATACTTGGATGAGAGATCCCATGAAGAATGCTGAAAACTTTGAAACGCAAGGCGCTTGGAATAAAAGGCCTGTTTTTGTTGGTCGAGATTTCACAAAATATTTTTACGTTTGGGAATTTAAATTCCTTAAGTGAGAATGAAGATTTTTCGGCTTGTTCTTTTTTTAAAAGTTCTTTTAGTTCTGGGTCAGTGGACTGTAACTTGGCGATTGTTTCTAAATCTAATTCTTGATTCTTTATGGCAGATATTTCGGGAATATGAAGACGAGAAAGGGCGTCTGCGACAACATTGTCTTTTCCCCTAATGTGCTGTATGTCGGAGGTGAACTGAGAAATAAAGTCAAGGTGACGTGTTTGTCGCGGACTTCTTTCGGTTTTGCTGGTTAACGCATAGGTTAGTGGCTTATGATCCGTTAATATTGTGACTTCACGCCCCTCGACAAAGAATCTAAAATGTTTGATAGCTAAATATATAGCTAGTAACTCACGGTCGAAAGCTGAGTATTTAGTTTCGGATTCCTTGAGCTTTTTCGAAAAGAATGCTAATGGCTGCCAAGATTGAGAAATTTTCTGCTGTAGGACTGCACCAACAGCTGTATCCGATGCATCAGTGGCAATACTGAACATTCCATTATGGATCGGATGAGCAAGAAGAGTGACCTTTTAAAGAGCTTCTTTGGCGTCACGAAAAATGCTGTCAAGATTCTCAGGCCATGAAAAAGATTTTTTAGATTTTTTAAGACTTGTTAGCAAAGCTAAATGTGAATGAAGTGGAGCGATTATCTGCGCTAATTTAGGAATAAAACGATGATAGTAATTTATCATTCCTATAAAACGTTGAATCTGCTTAATTGATGTTGGTGTTGGAAATTTTAAGATGGCCTCGACACGATCTTTTGAAGGGGAAATACCTTCGGCGTTGATAGAGTGGCTCAAAAATTCTAGAGAAGAAACACCTAAAACGCACTTTGAAAGGTTAATGTTAACGCCATATTCTTCCAGTCGTTTGAAAAGTATTTCGAGATGAAGTTTATGTTGTTCTACGTCTTGACTGGCGATAAGAAGATCGTCAATGTATGCGAAGACGAAATCAAGACCAAAACAAACTTCGTTCATGAAACGTTGAAACGTTTGTGCGGCGTTTCGAAGTCCGAATGGCATTCGGAGCCATTCGAATAAACCAAAAGGTGTGGTTATTGCCGTTTTATGAACGTCTTCAGGCGCAACTGGGATGAGATGGTAAGCTCTTACAATGTCGAGTTTTGAGAAAATTTTGCAGCCGTGTACATTCATGGAAAAGTCTTGAATGTGGTGGATTGGGTGACAGTCTGGTACCGTGGCAGCATTTAGTCTGCGGTAATCCCCACAAGGTCTCCAATCCTGGTTATTCTTCTTCTTCACCATATGTAGGGGTGAGCATGTGCTCGAAGAAGATGGCTGACAAATTCCTAATTGCATCATGTGTTGAAACTCAGTTTTTGCTGCTTTATGCCTAGAAGCATCGAGTCGTCTAGGCCTGGAAACTGGAAGTTGGCCTTTTGTGACAATGTGGTGAACTATCGTGTGCTTGACTGGCGCAAAATAGTTTGGTTCCCTTGTTAGACCAGGAAACTTTTTTAATATTGTGTTGTAATCGTTGTTTATTTGAAAATGTTTAGGGCTCGGATCGTTTGTTCTTATAGGGGATGCACATGTTTGAAGTTTAGTGAGCGGATCTATTAACTTTTTGTTCTTTGTGTCTACCAGCAAGTTAAATTTTGCCAAGAAATCGGCGCCTAATATTGGCCTGTTTACTGAAGCTAATATGAAAGAGTGTACGAAATTTCTTCTTAAACCAATATCGAGGTTTAATAATTTTGAACCGAATGTTGGAATTGTTGTTCCATTGGCTGCTGATAGTAAGTATAAAGGATCTTGGGATGTCGATCCTTTTCTATTACTATATGGAAGAACTGATAGATCCGCCCCTGTGTCGACCAGGAAAGTGAGATTTGAATTTTTATCTTTTATGAACAAGCGGCGACTTAAAGGAGTCTGCATGTTTGCCGCTGCAACAGCAGGCTTCTCTAGTTTGGGTTACCGGTGTGTTTTTTGGAATTTTGTTTTTCGAAATTGCAAGGCTTGTCGCATTTCTTTGCATTTCTGCGATAACGCCTATGATACCAACAAATATCTGATTCCGAATTGGAATTAGCGCGACTGTGAGAACGACTGTTCTTGTTTCTAAAATTTTGATTTGATTTGCTTCTACTGCGTGAACGTGACTTGAAAGATAAGGCTTCAATCATCGACTCAATCTTATCAAGTCTTCGTTCAAATTCATTGGCACTATTCGAGGTACTATGATTCAGCTGAGCTGAAGAAATACTTAATATATTAGCACTCTGGGATGCCTCATAGATTTTGTCCGCGAGAGAAGCTAACTCATCTAAAGTTTTTGTACCTACCGAAAGTAAAGCTATATTTATGGCTTGTGGCAGTCGACGCATCCACAAATTTTTAATTATGTCATCGTTAAAAGTAGTACCGGCTAACATTTTCATCGAACGCAAGACTTCTGACGGCTTTCGGTCACCAATATCCGCTTTGTCGATAAGTGTTTCTAAGCGTTTTATCTCAGAAACAGAATGGCGTTCTATTAATGCCGTTTTTAAAACGAGATACTTTTCGGTGCTTGGTGGGTTTGAAAGAATATCAATTACTGAGTCACAGGTGTCTGGTTGCAGAGAAGCGACCGTGAGACAATATTTTGTCTCGGAACTAGATATCCTGTGCACCGTAAATTGTGCCTCGGCCTGTATGAACCAAGTGATAGGATTAGTGTTCCAAAAAGTTGGAAGTCGGAGTTTAATTGACTCTACGAAAGGAGGACTCGTTTGGGTTTGCGTGAGGTGGCCGGTAGTATTTGTCAAGTTATCATTATAAATGGTATTCGTACCATTTTGAGTTTCTGAAGGATCTGTCATTTCGGTTTTAGTTCCAGTCATAAATGGAAAACTCGGAAATAAAAACGAAATTCTAGAGTAAATTTCAAAGTAAAATTACGAAATTGATTCAATGTCCCGTGACAGAATGAATTTGTTGAATAACTTTGTAATAAACTTGTTTGTTTGAACGATCACACTAAATCTTTAAAACCCAACGCGAAATAATTTTTTGCAATAGAAATTAAACTTTGAAAAAAATCTTAACCTTGAACGCGGTGAATCTGAATGCATATGTGTATATATATATATATTTTTATTGTTATAAAAATATGAAAAAATATAGTATGGAATATGAAAATATAATATATAATAATTGTAAAATTGTGTGCTGTTGCTATTAACTCAAAACTCTCACCTGTACAATTTTTATCTTTAAAATTTTGTTTTTCTTGATGAAGACTATGTTGACCTGCTTTCTGCTGTTCTGGTTGGGCGCTGTTGTTGTTGTTGTTATCCTGGAACGTGCGCTGATGACTTGTTAATTATGTATAGTAGGTGATGGCAAGTTTTTATTTTAATAAAAAATCTTGGAAAAAAATATTGCGAAAGTTATTTGTTTCAAAAAAAAAAAAAAACTTTGCGGAAAAAAAAATTTTTGGGCTACGTCTTGCAAGTTATTTATTCCAAAAAAAACTTTGTGAAAAAAAATTGGTTCCGTCCTGGCAAGTTATTTATTCAAAAAAAAACTTTGTGAAAAAAAAAATTGGTTCCGTCCTGGCAAGTTATTTATTCCAAAAAAAAACTGCGAAAAAAAATGGTTCCGTCCTGGCAAGTTATTTATTCCAAAAAAAAAACTGCGAAAAAAATTGGTTCCGTCCTGGCAAGTTATTTATTCCAAAAAAAAAACTTTGTGAAAAAAAATGTTGGATAAGTCACTGCAATTTATTTATTTCCCAAAAAAAATTTTGCGAAAAAAATGATGATTCCTTTGTGGTAAAAACTTTTCCAAAAATAATATTTGGAAAAATTATCGTAGCGGTGTGGAGATACGATGAACGGTGGAGGTAGAGCGATGGTATATGATGGTGGTGGAACGATTATAGATGTTGGCGAAGCGACGGTAGATAATTGTAGAGTAGAGTTGGTGGTGAAGCTTCTGTGCCGGTGGTGGCGGTGACAAGAATGTTGGCGAAACTTCCGCGTGTATGGTCAATGATGGGGTGGCACTTCGTAGACGCTTCGTAAAAATGTTGTCGACACTGTGGCGACGGTGAATATCGATCGGTAGTACTTGCCGTTGGACACACTTGTTGGTGGCAATGAATGTGCTCTTTTAGAACGTTGGCTATACGGTTGTGAGAAAAAATATAGTGGCACTTATGAACGTTCGTCCGGCGGACGGTGGCGACGGAGTGCTTTGCTGGATGTGGTGATTGATGATGATTCCCAAAATATTTTGCGACACGGCAATGGTGATGAAAACGATGGCGGTGTTAATTGAATAACTTTTGGTTGCAGTAATGGCAGTAGAAATCGGTAAAATTATTAAGAAAAATGTGCGTGCTTGTTGCACAACTGTATTTTCTTATTTCACTGCTATTTTTTTACCGTTGCTTTGGTGGCGTGCTAACGGGTTGCAAAACAGTGAACAAAATTCTTTTACCGTTGTCTCAAACTGTGCCTTGGGAATGTACCAGAATTCCACAAAAAGAAAAAAAATATTTCCTTGCTTCAAATGGCGATGTTCTGTGTCGGGGTCACCAATATCAATTAAGCAGATTCAACGTTTTATAGGAATGATAAATTACTATCATCGTTTTATTCCTAAATTAGCGCAGATAATCGCTCCACTTCATTCACGTATGTATATATATGTATATAATAAAAACTTAACACTGAGAATAAAAGGTATTGATAAACTTATGTAGCTATATACTCTTATTTTCACTTTTTTAATGCTTAACTTACAAAAAGATTTTGATTTTTCCACAGAATTTTAGAGATGCTTCTTTAAGATGGTACTGCACACAGGTTGTATGTATATTGTTTATCTTCCTTCACTTATTGTAGATTGTCAGTATATTTTGATGATGCTGTGATGAATTCACTTTCGGCTATCCAGTTATATAGATTATTTTATACTTTAAGATGATACTGCACTGCTCGTAGGTTGTATGTACACTTATTGATTGTGTGTATATATATTATACGATAGATATTCTCACAATTTTGTAAATGTTCTTTAAGTTTTGTATATTTTATACGATAGAGGGTGATGTATTTTATTATTTTTTTTTTTTTGGATTTAAGTAGGTATTTATAAAACATCAGATTTCGATAATTTAATAAGTTTGTTTGTGCGTTCACAATGTAGGTAAATAGAATTTAATTTTTTTTTTGATTTTATTTTACTTCTGACACCAATAATTTGTTAGGAACCCGTTTCTTTAATAATGATTAAAACACGTCTTGATTTGTTGACTCCCGATTTATTACTAACTCTTGAACGAGAAAATTAAAAAAAATTAATTCAATGATGCAAGTGATATTGTTTTACAGTTCTTTATCTTACAGCTAACAATGCAGTTATTTCTTAGAACTAACATTGATCTTAAAGCTAACAATACAGTTTATTTCTCAGAACTAACATTGATCTTAAAGCTAACAATGCTGTTTATTTCTTAGAACTAACATTGATCTTAAAGCTAACAATGCAGTTTATTTCTTAGAACTATTGATATGGTTTATAATTTCGCATAAAGATTTCGATCAAATTTATATTTATAATAATAATAAATAAAATGCATGACTGGGTTGCACCATTGTATTTATATATCTATAGTAAGCTCAGGAGAGCTACTCAATTGAGTGCTTTATTGAATGCCTAAAGCTCCATCTGGAAAAGTTGTGAGCTCCAGCTCTTGGGAGACTTTTGGAGGAGTTTCTTGTTGTTGGGAGAGATTTTGAGGGAGACAAACTGGGGAATATTATAACGAGAAGGGATTAAGAAAATTTCAAAGAGTTGGAAGAAGATGAAAATTATAATTGTTGACTTTGTCTCTTTGAGCTTATTCATATTTATTTTGATAACGAATGTTCATAAGAAAAAGGAATTGGAAGTTATTTATTTATTATGTATGAGATACTGAAATGTGGCAACATATAACTGAATGGTATTGTTCGGGTTGCCTTTCATTGTCTTTTATGCAATAAGCAGTTCATTCACTCAGTAATAAAAAACCATACACATAATTGATTTATTTTCATGCAAAATAAACGATACACATTTTTTGTGTATTCGGGTTGATAAACTGATGGTAAACAAAGTCATGCTTTTAATTAATTTTCGAATCTCAGCATAAAAGACAATGAAATGTGAGCTTGACCTTTTTGCCTCAACTGTAGTATATATTTTCATAAGCAATCAATGTTTAATAATAACTGTCTAATAAGCAATATTTTGCTATAAAATGTTGATATTAATAAATAATTTTATGAGTTAATTAAAAACCATCAACCAAGACTTTGAATTTTTTACGTCCAAGTGAGTCTGCTTGGAACACCAACCTACATAAATATAAGCGATACAAGAATCGTTCTATATTATTATTCGACATCAGATTCTAGGTTTATGTACCTACGAATCAAGTGTGGACAAAAGAGTCCAGACTTTAAACATTTGGCGACCGTGACAGGACTTTCATCAGCAGTTTCATCAGTTGCAGAATTACTTCAGAGTCATCCGTTGGAGCATAATAACTTCGCGTTTAGGCGTAAACTGGGCCATAACACAGTTCATCGCGTTACATTACAATAATTTCGCGTTTGGGCGTAAACTGGGCCATAACACAGTTCATCGCGTTACATTACAATAACTTCGCGTTTGTGCGTAAACTGGGCCATAACACAGTTCATACGTTGTATCATAATAATTTCGCGTTTGGGCGTAAACTGGGCCATAACACAGTTCATCGCCTTACATTACAAAAACTTTGCGTTTGGGCGTAAACTGGGCCATAACACAGTTCAACCTAAATTCGATCGCTGATATCATTCTTTGGATCAATCAAACAACGGCAAAATGGATATTGAAGCTCTAACAAAGGAACAGGAAGATACTGGGGAGAAAATATGCAATCTATGGAGAAACTACAAAAAAGACTCTTCAGAGCGTAAGACGATCACTTATTTAAATGATCGCTTGCAGAAATTGGCATTGCTCTGGAAGGTTTTCGATGAGACAGATTCCAAAATCCGAAGGATAGAAACTATAGAAGATGACCATCCTTACATCAAGAAAAATTTTTTTCAAGAAATCAGTAGAATAAAGGAGTCGTTCTATAGTGATATTAAAGAAAAATTATCATTAGCCCAACAGGGTGCAGCAGCAGCTGCGGAAAATGAGCAGGAAGGAGCTACAAAGGAAGCGATTCCCAAGCCCATCCAGAAAGAAGGCTCAAATGCAGAAACAAAAGACAATGCAAATTTACAGCCAGAAGACATCAACACAAAGCAAAAATACAAACTTATAATGGAAATAATACAGAGGTCAATCGAAAAGAATGCTGCACAGCCACACAAGAGCAAAGCATTTTGTCAGACCAAATGTCGAACATTGGAACTGAATTGGGAGGAGTTAACTGCCATTTATCGAAAAATGGAAAACGTTCTAACTTACCATGAAATAAGGGAATATTTTGAGTTGCAAGAAAAGGTTGCGGAATCTTTGCAAGAATTGATTGAAATAATCGAAACATCAACATCAGCAACACAATTGGAGATACCGCAAACCTCATGGCAACTGCCCAAGGTGGATTTGCCTAAATTCGACGGCAATTACCTTAAATGGCAACAATTCTCTGATCTGTACAAGGAGATCATTCATAACCAAAATATATCTGATGGTCAGAAAATATGGTTTCTAAAATCAAGCCTAACAGGAGAGGCTGCGAAACTCATATACCATCTTTCGGTTTCAGGATCCAACTATGCAGCAGCCTGGAAGTTGATTACTGAAAGATACGATAACTCTAGGTTGCTTGTGTCATCATGGCTCTCAAAGTTATTCTCACACCAAAACATATCATCAGGAAGTGCAAAATCCATCCGCAATCTACATGACACAATACAAGAATGCTTGATGGGGCTCCAAGGACTAAATGTGGACACCAGTTCATGGGATCCAATATTACTCCACTTTTTCCTTAAAAAACTGGATAAGGAGTCCCACACACTCTTTGAGCAATCTTTGAGTCAACCAAGGAAGATACCTGCCTTCAATAAATTTCTCATTTTCTTGGAAAATCGTTTCCAATCGTTAGAGGCCTTGGGAAATAAGGATAAATCTGACGATCATAGGATGCACGTTTCTGGAATAAAGACATTAGCAGCAGCTACAATGTCACCATCAGCTTGTGTTTCATGCAAGGAAAATCATCAACTTTACAATTGCCCACAATTTTTAAGTTTGACGCCAGCTAAACGATTAGATCTGGCCAAACAAAGGCATCTCTGCATTAATTGTTTACGTTTTGGACATAAGACTTTCAATTGCAAAGCACGAAGCTGTTTGAAGTGTCAGAAACGACATAATACACTTGTTCACTTCGAAACAGATGCAAACTATTCCGGAAATTGTCCAGCTACTAAGAAGATGGAAACGACAATAAATAACCTTCCAAATAAAAATTCTGGAAATTCAAACAAGGCTGTAAGTGCTTTGTTGAATAATACACATCATCCTCTCATCATACTGGGAACAGCTAGGGTTCAGATTGTTGGACCAAATCAGCAAAAAATAAATTGCCGAGCATTATTGGATTCGGGATCACAGATAAATATTATCAGTGAAAGAATTGTCCGAGCACTCAATCTCAAACCAAGATCAGATTCTCTCACCATCGAGGGAATAGGACAAGGAACACAAAAATCAAATCAGCGAGTAAACGTCGAATGTTTGTCAAATGTTAGTGGCTACACCACTAGAATTGAAGCTTTCATACTAAAGGATATAATATCACCACAACCATCTCAACTTTTGGACGTGTCGTGCTGGAAGTTACCCTCAAATATCAAATTGGCAGATCCAGATTTTAGCCGACCTGATAAAATCGATCTGTTATTGGGAGCTGAGTTCTACCATGAATTACTGTCAGTGGGACAAATAAAATTATCCGACGACCTACCTATTCTGCAAAACACCGTACTCGGTTGGATAGTGGCTGGGAAAGTTGAACGATCAACAATGTCAAGCGTAACATGTGGTGTTGGGATTGAGGAGGATTCTCTGAGTGACATCATAGAAAAATTCTGGCGTCTAGAAGAAATAGAAGAAACCAACAACAGTCTCACTTTGTCAGAACAGCGATGCGTAAAACAATTCGATGAAACAGTTAAGCGAGATACAAATGGAAGATTCATAGTAAGTTTGCCATTTGCCGAACAACCTTCAGCATTAGGTGATTCCAAAGAACTC
This sequence comes from Baccha elongata, assembly GCA_951217065.1. Lineage (NCBI taxonomy): Eukaryota > Metazoa > Arthropoda > Insecta > Diptera > Syrphidae > Baccha > Baccha elongata. The sequence goes on from CATNUY010000009.1 coordinate 103,385, forward strand.
GCCTTGCGGAGGTATTTTGCGTTGGAGAAAAGATTAAGCAAGGATGAACCTCTCAGAATTCTTTACACGAACTTTATGGAAGAGTATTTAAAATTAGAACATATGGAAGAAGTCGAAATATCTAAGATTGGAACACCTCATTACTTTCTGCCTCATCACGGAGTACTCAAACCAGAGAGCAGCACAACAAAATTAAGAGTAGTGTTCGATGCATCTATGAAAACTTCCACGAATATATCATTGAACGACGTTTTGTTACCTGGACCCAAAATCCAAGACGATTTATTTTCCATTTTACTGCGATTTCGCTTATATCGGTTTGTATTTATTGCCGATATCGAGAAAATGTACCGACAGATTATGGTAACAAATGAAAACAGAAAATATCAATTAATATTTTGGCGCAGAACGAAGGATGAAAGGGTGCGTTGCTATCAACTAAACACAATAACATATGGTACTACTTCTGCACCATATTTGGCAACGCGCTGCTTGCAACAATTATCAACGGAATATACACGTAAATATCCTTTGGGAGCCAAGGTATTAGCTAACGATTTCTATATGGATGACGTCATGTCAGGTTCAAACAGCCTTTTGGAGGTTAGAGACATGCAACAACAATTGACACAGGTCCTGCAGTCAGCAGGCTTCAATCTAAGAAAATGGTGCAGCAATATGCCACAACTTTTAAACCATATTCCTCCAAAAGATCGAGCTTTACAATCGGACTTATTGGACAAGGAAGCAAAACATCTCAAAACACTGGGTCTCATATGGAATCCAGAAAAAGATGAGTTCCTGATAAATTCAACCTTTATTCAACACAGTAAAATAACAAAACGAACGGCATTATCTGAAATAGCGCATATTTTTGACCCGCTAGGTCTTATTAGCCCCATGACAATCATTGCAAAACTGTTCATCCAAAAATTGTGGAAGCTTAAGATAGATTGGGACGCGGCTTTACCAATGGAATTACACACTACTTGGGAAAAGTATCGTAAAGATTTGGAAGCAATAAAGGACATAAAAATTCCAAGACATGTCTTTTCAAATAAGATAGCCAAGGAGACCCAATTACATGCATTTGCAGATGCATCGGGAAAGGCTTACGGTGCAGCAATATATATCAGATCAATTGCGAATAATGGTACAATAACCGTTCACCTACTTTGTTCAAAATCCAGAGTAGCACCAATAAAGAAAAACCGGTATAATGAAGCCATAAGTGAAACGACAATACCACGCTTAGAACTGTGCGCAGCCAAATTAGCTACAGAACTAATGCAAAAGGTCACAAAGGATCTTAAACTTGGGGAATTGGAATCTCATTATTGGACCGATTCAGAGATCGTATTAGCTTGGATCAATGCTGACGCAGGCAGATATCATAGCTTCATATCAAACCGCGTCAAGAAGATACGATCTTTATCATTACCACATCAATGGCGTCATGTTCCAACTAAATCAAATCCAGCCGATATTGTATCAAGAGGGATGTCAGCCACAAAATTAAAAAACCACCACATTTGGTTTTATGGACCACTGTTTTTATACGGACCTGAAATAAAATGGCCAGCTGAATTCAAGGCTAAACCCACCAATTTAGACATAAAAAAATTGAAATTGGTAATGACAGCAACAATTGAAACAGACGTTATGTACAGTATAAATCACCGCAACTCATTTTCACGATTACAAAGGATTGTGGCATACATATATCGTTTCCTTCAAAATTGCGGAAACATCAAACCAAGGAAGGACGAATTAATGCCTATCGAATTGGAACAATTCGAACCAAAGGAAGATGAATTATCACTTCTCGAACTGGAACAAGCACTACAGGTAATTGTAAGATTCATGCAAAGCCAAGCCTTTAAAGAAGAATTAAAACAATTGTCTGAGGGGAAATGGATCCACGGCAATAGCCAATTGACTACTTTATCACCATTCATAGACTCAAAGGGTATCCTACGCGTGGGAGGACGATTAGAAGCTGCAGATTTGGATTACGACACTAAACACCCGATTTTGTTACCCTACAACCACGAATTCACTAAATTATTGATTACAGAAACTCATTTCCAAAATCGTCATATAGGACCACAAGGCCTACTAGCTAAAATACGTCAAAAATTCTGGCCCATTAAAGGCAAAACTATGGTCAGAGCAGTAGTACACAGGTGTATACATTGTACAAGAACAAAACCGAAATTAATGACGCAAGCAATGGGAAATTTGCCTGCAACACGTGTCCAGCCAGCTCGACCTTTTGTTAACGCCGGAGTTGATTACTTTGGACCGGTGTGGATTCACTTCAATATTAGAGGAAAACGACCCCGGAAGGCATACGTTGCGGTATTCTGCTGCTTTGCAACAAAAGCAACACATTTCGAAGTCGTGAGTGATCTCACCACGGATGCATTTATCGCCGCCCTTAAACGATTCATCGGAAGAAGAGGAAATTGCCTTAATTTACATTGCGATAACGCCACAAACTTTGTTGGAGCAAAGAATCAACTGACGGAGCTGCAAGCGGTTCTTTATGATCAAGTAGCACAAGGGAAGATTACAACCTTTTGCAATAACAAGGGCATAGCGTTCCATTTCATTCCCCCACGATCTCCACACTTTGGTGGCCTTTGGGAGGCGGCAGTAAAATCTGCGAAATACTTTCTAAAACGGAATCTGGAACCAACAAAATTAACTTATGAAGAATTAGAAACACTTATGATTGAAATTGAAGCTATTATGAACTCTCGACCGATAACACCACTTTCATCAGATCCGAATGACCTCGCTGCACTAACTCCTGGAAACTTTTTAATTGGTGAAGCGTTAACTAGCACTATTCACCCTGCAGCCCAAGTTTTTGGTAAGGGTTTGGAAAAACGATGGAAGACAATAGTCGCGCTTAAACAACAATTTTGGGACCGATGGTCCAGCGAATACTTAAGCCAACTACAACATCGCCAAAAGTGGAAGCAGGAAAATCGCAGTATTCGAGAAGGAATGATGGTGATTTTAAAGGAAGACAACTTACCACCTCTTCAATGGCAACTGGGAAGAATAACCAAATGCATACCAGGAAACGACGGTTTAGTGCGCGTTGCGGAAGTTAAAACTAAAACAGGCATTTTCAAACGTGCCATACATAAACTTGCACCTCTGCCGACTGAAAGTGAAGAAGATTCGCACCCTACACCCGTAGCAAAAGCACACTTCAAACATTCGGAACCATTAGTTGATCCTGAAACAGTTGTTCATTCTAAACCAGTGATTCATTCAGAGCCAAAAGAAAAAACATTTAAGGAAATGCAAGGTTCTAGTCGAAATTCCAACATTTCAAGGGTACAACCAGACATACCTAAGAAAAAAATAAGACACTCGCTGGGTTCTACAATAGCGATGGTCCTGATGACGCTTATGATCCTTCCGTTAAACAACGGATCACCTATACAGTTAACCCCTTTTACGTCACAGCCTGGAATTTACTTTGAAAACATTGCAAGGGCAAATATCATAGCAAGCGAATGGAACATTATAGCTTACTTTGATATGATAAATTACAGTCAAGAACTTGAGATGGTGAAAAAATCATGTTCTTCACTTGCAGATTTATGCAAAACAATGACGCATAAGGAACAGTGCAGGAAAATAACAAGCCAAATTGAACACTTGATGGATGACTTATCAAAGGGAAGTGAGCTATTATCACCACCCAGCAACAATCAAAGGCGAGTCAGAAGAGGAGCTCTGAACATTGTAGGTGGAATCGCACATTCACTGTTTGGTGTCCTAGATTCCGAATATGCAGAAGATCTGTCTAAAACAATTGATGGGTTAAAGGACAATGAAAACATCCTACTTACTCACATCAAAAACCAGACATCCTTTCTTCAAACAACCGCCAACATCATGAGTCGAACTCAAGCACAGAATTTGCATCAATTTTGGACAGTTACATCCCAGATAGACGGCCTAACAAATCAAACCAACGCTATTTCGAAGGATCTTCATGAAGAAAATCTAGCCCAACTCTTCTTATCAAGGGCTGTCCAAACTCTAACTTCAATAACCAATTTTCAACGCGTTCAGGGGGCACTTTTAGATATCATAACTCATAGTCAACATGGAAGAATCAGTCCAATTCTTATGCCGTTAGCACAATTGCATCAAGAACTACAATCAATACGAGAACATTTACCTCCTTCATTGAAACTTCCGGTGTCCAATGCTGGATTTTCAAAAATTTATAATATAATGTCAATTGAAGGAAAAATTCTGCAAAGGTATGCGATTTTCAAGATCAAGTTACCATTGATAACCCCTGAAGAATTCGAAGTCTATCGAACAATCCCTGTACCTGTATTGCAAGAGGACGGATTTGCTGGAATACAACCCTCTTCACCATTTCTATTGATCAACTTGCATCGAGACTTATACTACGCCCTATCGGAAGAAGAAATGAAGGCTTGCTCATCAAATCCTCTGGGAGGACTCCTATGCAAACAAAGAGGTCCTCTTCACCACAAAGGATCCATCGCTAATGCTTGTGAGCTAGCATTGTTCAATCACAAGTTTGAACCTAACAAATGCCGTGTCAAGAAGATGGATGAAGGTCCTCATTGGATTCAACTATACAGTGCAAATTCCTGGATATATGCACTTTCTGAAGAAACAACACTAAATTTAGTTTGTGACAAAAAGACTTCTCAAATAACAATCCACGGTACGGGCATTGCCAAGTTGCAGAGTGACTGCATAATAAAACAAAGGTTTTTAACCATACGAGGTCATAACATCTACTCATCAGAAACCAGACTGTCATATGTACCACTCCTCAATCTTACAGATGTCAAAATCTCAACACAAGAACTTCTCACAAGAAAACAACCACATGCTTACGAAGAATATTCAACAGATCTTGAAGCATTAAAGAAAAACCTTGAAACATTTCGAGAAACTCTCCCAAATAAATTAGAACAGCATGAAATCCACCATACTATCGGACATGCTGGAATATTAATAGCGATTTCAATCGTCATATTTTTAGTCGCCCAATATTACTGCAAGAAGAAAAGAAATAAGATAAGCCAACCAACACCTCAGCCGAGGAAACATAATGCAAACATCACCATCCCGAGAATGCAATCAACACCAAAAGGCATCCCATCAGAAGCTAGATTTAATGTAACTACTGAAGAATAAACACGATACTTATTTTTATTTCCTTTAATAAATAGTAAATTGTTTTCTTATTAAATTTTAAATCTGTATTTGTATTTATAGTTCTTTTTCTAAAAACATTATTTGTAATTTGTAAAACGAATCGTTTAACGTGGGGCAGAATGTTCGGGTTGCCTTTCATTGTCTTTTATGCAATAAGCAGTTCATTCACTCAGTAATAAAAAACCATACACATAATTGATTTATTTTCATGCAAAATAAACGATACACATTTTTTGTGTATTCGGGTTGATAAACTGATGGTAAACAAAGTCATGCTTTTAATTAATTTTCGAATCTCAGCATAAAAGACAATGAAATGTGAGCTTGACCTTTTTGCCTCAACTGTAGTATATATTTTCATAAGCAATCAATGTTTAATAATAACTGTCTAATAAGCAATATTTTGCTATAAAATGTTGATATTAATAAATAATTTTATGAGTTAATTAAAAACCATCAACCAAGACTTTGAATTTTTTACGTCCAAGTGAGTCTGCTTGGAACACCAACCTACATAAATATAAGCGATACAAGAATCGTTCTATATTATTATTCGACATCAGATTCTAGGTTTATGTACCTACGAATCAAGTGTGGACAAAAGAGTCCAGACTTTAAACAGGTATCTTTTAATAACTAAACATAAGATGTTTTTGTATAGAAATTTTAGTTATGTAACCATGGTTGCCATATGGAAAATGAACGTACCTCACTTAAGTAGGTATAATGCGAGAATTGTTTGGCATCGACTCGGTTCGATTTGCAATTTTCCGAAAATACAACCGAGCCTGCGGGGCCACTTCCAGCGATACGTATGTACACGATGATGAATTTGTCTCATAACTCTATCCTGTATATACGGCTAGCTTAAAATTTTACTAAAAGTAATTTTTGTTTGTTTTGATTAAGTTTTAAACTTTATTAAACAGCTTTTATTACTTGTTTAATACAAAACACAAATTCTTAACATAGTCTATGAAACTTTTTAAGAAAAAAAAAGTTACAAATTTATCAATATGATAGCCAATTTTTGATGACATATATAACGGTTTCATAACGAATTTTCATTCAAGGTTATTGTGCATACAGGAAATATTTTCAGCTTTTTTATCAGAAAGCAAGTGATAGTGTTTGATGAATATATATCCGATTATAATTTGGCAATTTTAAATTTTTTTTAATATACCTGCCTACTTAATTAATACGTTTAATTGTGATTAGTGTTTTGTTGTGATATTCCCATTTTAATTTAAAAGTAATTTGGGTTTTGTAAGTTCTAGAGTAAATAAGTTTTTTTAAAACTTATTAATTCATACCAAAACATAAACATTTTTTTTTGTTTCATATAATTTTATATGCTTTATTAAACTTTTATAGTTACATTTATTTATTGATTTTATTACGTGTATTTAATATTTATTAAATATTTATTTATTATCTTATTTATTCTTATTTTTTTATTATAAATATTATTATAAATACATACCATGTCCAATTACTGTTGCTATGCAAATTGTAAAGAGAGAAGAACGGCGGGGGGGCTGTCATTTTTCTCAGTACCAACTGACCACCCAAGGGGAATTTTGATAAGGCATGGAAGGGTTTCTAACATCTCAGATGTATCAAAGACATCAAAGATGTGTGAAAAGCACTTCTATGATAAAGACATTATGCTTAAATCATCGTGAAAATGTCTTTTTAAGAATGCCCTTCCAAAATCTTGCCCGTCCGTATGCAGTTGTTCGGAAAGTGATAACGATCCTTCATGTCTTGTGATAGTTTTAATGTTTTATTTGTATTTGAGGACTTATTTTGCATATCGATTGGTCGATGATATTTAAAAGACACATTGTTTCCACATTACATTAGCTATTTCAAATTTACCTTATTTGTCTACGTATGGATTTCATTTGAATTGAGATGATAGATGAAAAATCAATGTGAAAACACTACACCCACCTAGTTTTTTTTCAATTCAACTCGTCTTAATTTTACCACTTAAACAATTTTTTTTGCTGACCTGACATTGCATCGTGTAAATGTCATTCGTTTGATGACTGTCGTTGTGATAAGGATTATAAAGTACCTGTTAATGAAAGATCATTTTTAATAGACCAAAGAAGTGACAGAAAAATGGTGATTGGGTCTATTGACAAACCTGAAACCCTAAAAATTCAAAAACTCCTCGATCGAAAAGAACGTCTTGGACTAAATAATCAAAGGAGTGCGTCTCCTGTCTTACCAATTCTAATCGAGACAGTCGATACATCAGAGCGGATCGAAAATATAGAGCAGGTCGATTCAGTGCAGCCAGTCGAGTCGGTAAAGCAACAAATTATTTTATCAGAACCCTCTACGTCATCAGGTAAGCGTAATTAACTTGCCCTACTATCTGTTGCAAGAGTTTGTGACAGGTATGGGCTTTCTGTTCGTTCTGCTACAGCAGTTGCTTCCGCAGTACTCCAGGACGTTGGAATTATAAAAGACCTTAATACGACTCTTGTTATTGATAAAAATAAAATACATAGAGCTTTGTCTAAATCAAGAAATAGCCTTTCAAACCAATACGATGGTGCTTTAGTTCGGAGTATATATTTTGATGGACGGAAAGATAAGACCCTTGTTTCCCAAGAAAAAGATGGTTGTTTTTATCGGAAGGAGATTTTAAAAGAGCATATTTCAATTCTGGCAGAACCAGACTCCATATTCTTGGGACATGTAACTCCTAAATGTGGAACAGGAAAAGCAATATGTAGTTCAATGGTAGATTACTTAAAAATCAAAGGACTCGATTTGAAAACTATTCTCTGCATTGGATGTGACGGCACTGCAACTAATACTGGTTGGAAAGGAGGTGTAATTTGTTACATGGAACAGGAATTAGTTCGACCTTTACAGTGGGCAATATGTTTACTCCACGCAAACGAATTGCCACTAAGACACCTTTTCACGAACTTAGATGGATCTACTTCGGGACCGCGTGAGTATTTTGGCCCGATCGGTAAAGCACTAGCTGATTGCGAAAACACCAATATTGTTCAGTTTTTGTCTGTAATGGGAAACGTACCTGATATTGAGCAAAATATCGCAGTTCAATGAAGTACCGAACAAAAATATCTCTTTGAAATGTGTCAAGCAATCAAATCAGGTTACTGTGCTCCCGGATTAACAAATCGACAGCCTGGGAAAATGGCGCATTCAAGATGGGTCACAACTGCAAGCAGAATACTAAGACTTTATGTAGGTTCCAGTAATCCATTTGAAAATCTAAAAATTCTTGTGGAATACATAGTAAAAGTGTATGCACCAGTTTGGTTTTCAATTAAAAACAAACCGTCCTTAGTAGATGGAGCGAATCACATATTTGAATAAAATTTTCCCACAAAATTTAAAATCAATAATCGATGCAGTAATTGAAAGAAACGCCTTTTTTGCACACCCCGAAAACATTTTGTTGGCAATGCTCTTTGAGAAAAGGAATTATGTCAAAGAGCTTGCTCTTAAACGAATTTTAAAAGCGAGACAAACAAATATAACCCACCGAATCTTTAAACCGCCAAAAATAAAATTTAACGCTACCGATTATATCGATATAATTTTTTGGAATGAATGTCAGATAACTTCACCACCCGTCTTGCAAGATTTATCTAATGAGGAGCTTTCATCGCTGATTGATAAAAACGAACTGAAAATTCCGGATTTCCCATGTCACACGCAAAGTGTAGAAAGATGCATCAAATCTGTGACTGAAGCTAGTCAATGCGTCATCGGAGACAAATCAAGGGGTGGACTCATAACGAACAAAATGGAATCTCGAAATAAAATGCCTTCTTTTAGTAATGGTAGATGTTTTTAAGCTATTCCGGCTTCTGTAAACTGTTTTTTTTTAACTACACCTTTAATTTATATTTTTTTATTATTAGATATTACATATAACTTTAAGTTTTTAAATCAAACCAGGAATTCAATTAATAAAAAAAACTTAAAATATTTTTTAAAATATTGATTTTTTTTGAGATCTTAAACCGTCGGTAGAGGCCCAAAACTTATATCTCAATTAAAAATTAAGTACATATTCTTAATCTACTACTCAATACGCAACTTTTGATACCCCTTTCGATACAAAACTCGAGAATTTTTTTTTCTCCATACAAGGACGGGACACCCTACTATATATGCTAAACCACCTGCACCTCGATCTAAAACTTCTACATGTGGACCAACTCCTGTTCCAGCTCCACGCCCTATATATTATAGTTTAACACTTGCCCCTCGACCACTTCTAAACACGGCTTCTTCTGAACCTCCCCTTTCATTCCCACAGACACCCAAAACTTCATCTACATTTACATTAACACATACACATAAGCGAAAACGTGCTCTTTTTAAGGCCCCGCACCCAAAATATGCAGCCCGAAAACCCCATTCAAAACTCCAAAGAAGGCCATCAGAAGAGTGTGGCCGCATCGTAAGCCCGTCGATCCACAAACACCAGGTACACCAATAGGCCCAACTTCGTCCATGGAAAGTTTAGCCTCTAGCGGTCTGACGGATTATATAAGAGATTATTCTCTGGGAGAACCTAGCTTTTTGAAAGCTTCTCCCTCCCAATTTCCCTCACCAGGATATCACTCGTACAAACCTGCAAGAATAATAAAACAGGAAAAACTGCCAATTGCAGCAAGGATTTTACGTACACCTAAAAAGCTGAAGAAAAGTTGGGTGTACAACTTACAAAACGCGCTGGAAATACGGATGGAAAATTTGTGTAATGAAGTACAAGTTTTTTTACTGTGCCAATTTTTCCATAAGCTGCACGGACCTTGGAAAAGAAACGAAAGAGATTTGTTTCTCAAGTTTTACTATAAATCCCCAGCATGTTATAGATATATGTTCAGCGCTGGATTTAAGCTTGCATCGGTAAGCACAATCTACCGGTGGCATTTGGAGACATGCCTTAAAGCAAGAATCAACGATTCAATTATGAAACTGCTATGTGAGAGGGCAAAAGACATGTCAGACATGGAGAAGAAATGTGTCCTGCTGTTCGACGAGATGTCCATAAAAAAGGAACTGGAATATAACAGCAAGGATGACATGATTTACGGATTCGAAGACTCTGGCGAGTTCGGAAGACATTCTATTATAGCTAATAGAATGTTAGTGTTCACACTACGAGGCCTTAATAAGAACTGGAAACAAACCATCGTATACTACACGGGATCACCAAAGGCACATCACTTAGCAGAGATTATCAAATTAATAAGCAAAAAGGTTATCAAATGTGGTCTTAGCCTTGTCGCTACAAGCTGCGAATAAGGTTCAACCAACGTGTCAGCCTACTTGAAATTGGCCGGTGGCAAAGAACGTATCAAGACGGAACCATATATGGATATCGATAACCAAAGAATATTTTTGCTGTATGATTACCCAAATCTCTTCAAGAGTGTGCGGAATAGATTATTGCAGCATACACTTACCACTGGATATGAAACTATTGACTGGAATATTCTAAAAACTGTTTGTGAAGAAAACATGAAGTCGAAAAATATGTAAGTTTTCTTCAGACTGAGAAAGGCCCATATTGAACCTAGTACTTATGAACGTATGTCAGTAAAGCTGGCTACGCAGGTGTTCAGCGCAAATGTTTCCGCAGGAATCATGTACGCATTGAAAAACACTTAAAAAACCGACGAGAGAAAAAAAACTGCTGAATCAACAGCTAAATTTATTAAAAAAATTAATGATCTCAAACTCTGTTAGGAATAGAACAGATGTGGGAACACCAAAAAAGTAAGGACCGGACCTACTGGCTCACCTTAACACCGATGTGGCGGAAAATTTATTTTCCATGATTCGGACAGGAAAAGGGTCATATGAAAAAAACCCATCCGGAACTTAAAGCTAGTGATGTTCCAGCATTTATGTTCATCTGCACATTCTGGATATGAAGATGCTGCAGCGAAACCACTTCTGACGGAAAATGAATATAAAGAAGCTACGAAAGAGCCAGAAACAGAAGAAAAAATGAACTATCAAGTAGGCGACGCACTTGAAGAAAACGTTTTGGAAAAAAAAGTTCAGTACGAGGAAAAAACCCTTGCATTGGAACTAGTAAAGAAAAATTATAGGAGGCAAAATGCTTGCTCTACTTTGCAGGAAGGAGCTACTGCATATTACGCTGGATTTGCAGCAACCAAACTTAAAAAAAAATTAAATTGTAATGTATGCTTTAAGATAATGGTTGATGAAACAGACGAAGGAAGAAAAAACACTCTGTTGATAAAGCTAAGATCATATAGTACAAACACCACACCTTCGCCGTACGGAAAACTAACAGTTCCTACGATACTCTTCGAAGAAACTGTTAGACGGGTTCGGGTGAGTTTCGAAGAAGATGCCAATGAAAGACTTACGAACCTAAAACTTGTCCAAACATGGGTGGACGAAATGATGAAGAACAAGGAAATCAATGATTCCATCAGCTGTTCGGAGAAACACAACGAAATCATTATAAGGTTCCTGTTGATAGGAATGGACGAAAACTTTTGCCATAATTTTGCGGAAACATAATTATTATTTTTTTAAATCCTGGAATTCCCTCGAGGGGGGCTGAATAAATAGTTATATAAGTATTATTATTTAGTTAGTATTATTAATATTATTAATTATTTAAGTTACCTATCTATTGTTATTAGTATTATTAAGACGAGGAATAGGCCTCTTGGGGAAACCTCGAAAAAAAACGCATCTAGTATTTTACCCCACTGGGTGATGTGGAAAAAAATACACATTTATAAAAAAAATTAAAAAAATATGATGTTTTATCTTTACACTAATCACGAACTAAGCTAGGCTTAATTAAGCTTAGTCTTTAAACTTAAAAAATGCATATTCGTGATCTAGGGAGTGCCACCTTTCAAGCGCTGTATCACATGATTTCAAAAACAGACTTCTATCTTTAAACTTGATTTGCGGCTAAACTAAGTGTACATTGAAAAGTTCGAAAAAATGATAACTATAAATAATGTCAACAGTTTAAGAAACACCCTCTAATACATATAATACAAACACTTTACCCACTTTACCTACTCGCCATTTCCTAATCTAAATAAATTCCAAACAAACTGATTTCGTCTTCAAGGTACTTCTTGGCAGCAGAGCAGTCAATATTCAATAATATATAAATTACATACTTAGCTACTCACTTTTTTATTTCGTCTTCAAGGTCCTTGGCAGCAGAGCAGTCAATAAAATATAAATTACATACTTAGCTACTTACTTTTTTATTTCGTCTTCAAGGTCTTCCTCTTCAACAGCAGCAGAGCAGTCAAACAGCTAATGACAAAAGCTTCTCCCCTTGTTTTTAATCTGTCAAGGAACAGAAATTTTTCAAACTGCTCATCCTCGTCATTGTTGTCAGTCAAAATACTATAGTCAACTCTTTCGCACAAAATCTACTCCACACTAAATTCTTAAATGTTTAAATTAAATGTTTAAATTAAGTGGTATACCTAATTTGAATGAAATCTGTAAAGCCGTTATCAATTTATTGCCTAATTTGTAAAAACCGTTTGTTGTCAATAATAAACGTCGAATCCAAAAACGAAAAGAGACAGATATACATTTGTAATAATTATTGTCCTTTATGTCTACATAGATCTCATTATTCTTAAAGCAAACCGACTGTCAAAACGCAAATTTTGTAGTCTTGGAATAAATTAAGAATCCTTTGATATATTTACATTTTTTGAAGTTTAAAATATAACAAAAGTTTTTTATTACATTCAACATTAAAAAATTTGCTTTAAAAGTTAACTTATATTGCGTTTTTTCTAAAAGTTTAAAGTACGCGGCAATCGTTTATGGCACATAACCTACGAACTGGTAAAATGTCACACTACAGAAGTGCTTAAAAAACGAGTAAAACGCATATAATATCAACAATATACAGCTCAATAAGCTATAAGTTAGCAGATAAAGTGAAAATCTGTCTAAAATATCTACTTGCATTTAGAGGTTAAGTGCACACTACTTGCTGGAAACCTCGAGAAGTTTCATCTTTATCAAGTACAGCAAACGTTTGGTGGATAGTTTCAATAATTCATCTGTATCAAGTACAGCAAACGTTTGGAGGATATTCTCATCAAGAAGTCCACCTCAAAGTGCCGTAAGGATCGTGAACATCGCTCAACAATGTTCCATCTATATCAAGTGCCGTAAGGATTGAGAAAATCATCAATAATATCAGCAATATCTTCTCCTCTGTCAACGTGCAGCAATAATTAAACATCATCGACAAGAGTTACATCCGTGACAGCGTACAGCAGCGAGCGCTAATTCAAGTGAAAAATTACCAGAAGAAAATTAGTCACGCTTGTCACTTTCAGGTAGGTCGTATCAATAGGCTATTTAGGTATTGTAGTAAGTTTAGAAATATTATAATGAACTCGTCTCTCTCTGGTGAACAAAACCCACCCTTAAATAAAAATCTACAAAATTAAAAATCGTGTAGCGCTCCAGACAACAGTTACATGGTATAATGTGACGAGTGCAACGATTGGCATCATTTTAGTTGCGCCAATGTGGATTCAATTGTTGAGCACGAGGATTGGAGCTGTCCAAAATGTAAAGCTGTCACCACACCATTATTACAACAGCAACCGACTACTAGCCACACACACTGCCGCCTAAATTAGCACGGCCATTAGCAAATAGCACAAATGCTTTCCAAGAAGATCCAAAGCAAGCCCATACTGCAAAACATAAGGAAAATGAAAAGGGGAATATTTTCAACAAAGTGTGGTGAAATCAACCAGATCCAAATCATCTAATTCTTCCAAAGCACTACGATTAAGTTTGATGCACTTAGAAGAAGAAAGAGAGCTCAACAGAAAACGTGACCAAGAATATCTACAAGCGAAATATAAGATTTTGGAGCAACAGGCAGAAGAAGACGAAAGTTGGTCAGTGACAACAGATTCAAGAGTAAGCCAACAAGCTAATGTTAAATCGAATTATTGCCCCATTTTGAACAATCAAAGTGAAAGCAAGAACCAAAATAACTTGCCTAACGAAAACCCAAAAGAAAAGGCAGCTGTAAATCTCAAAGAGACATGGATTGGGGCGAATGTCTCCACCATGACAAATACAATCAGGCACGTATCAACTCAAAATCCAACCAGAGTCCAAACAGTCAACAATAACGATCGCTTGTTTAGTTATACTAACCCTGACAACATCTTAACTGGCAACCAAACAAAAAAAAGGTCAAACCAGTGCAGTCAGCAAATGGTGACAAGGCATATAATGTCAAAGGATCTGCCCGTCTTTTCCGGAAGGCCAGAAGAGTGGCCCCTGTTTTACAGTTGCTTTGAAATTACAACACGCTCATGCGGATTTTCGGATGATGAGAATTTGATGCGATTAAACAGAAGTCTAAAGGGAAATGCACTTGAAGCAGTGAGAGCCAAGTTAATGTACCCAAACCAAGTGCCCAGCATAATCACTACGTTGCAGATGCTGTTTGGTCGACCAGAAGTTATCATAAAGACGCTGATCTCAAAGCTTAGACAGGAACGACGGCCTAGGGATGACAAACTGGAGTCTTTAGTTACTTTCGCCCTATCCGTGCAAAATATCGTCGCAACTACGGAAATTGCTGGGCTTACATCGCACTTAAACAACCCGTGTTTGATGCATGAATTAACCGACAAGCTACCTTTCCAAACTAGACTTAATTGGGGTGTTTTCCAAATTGGTTCACAAACAGCAAATCTTGCTACGTTCAGTTCTTGGTTGTTTCAGGTTGCCCAAGCCGCTTGTGAACTCACCGACATCAACATATTATCAAACAATGTTAAGCCTGACAAAAGACGGTCAACAGCTACTCCATATCTGAGAACAAGCCAGCTATGACAATCAGCACCAAGAAAAGACCAAGAATTTTAATAGGCCTGAATAACGCTAAATTGCTGAACTCCTTGAAACATCGTGAAGGAAACATAAATCAACCAGCCGAGATAAAAACCAGACTTGGGTGGACTATATTTGGACCATGTCAAGAAACAAGTGAACCATCAAGTGTGATACCAGCTGAATTTCCATCCTATCACATGTGCGAGTGTAAAAAAAAATCTGATGAGAAGCTCCACGAGTTAGTTCGACATTTTTTTACAGTAGAAAGTATTGGTTCCAACGAAATAAAACCATTGGTAAAAGGACGTGATGCCAGAGCAGAACAACTTTTGGAAAATTCAACAAAACGAGTCAGAGAAAGGTTTAGTGTTCCACTTCTTTGGAAAAATGATTGTGTTGAGCTTCCTGACAGTCGACCTTCAGCAATAAGCAGATTGAATAGTCTCGAAAGGCGGCTAAATAAGGAACCAAGTCTAGCATCAAATTTAGACGCACAAATTGCAGATTATGTGAACAAAGGATACGCGCGTAAGCTAACAAATAAAGATATTCCCCTGAGCCAAGTCAACAATCGAATATGGTATCTTCCAATTTTCCCGGTTTTGAATCCAAATAAACCATCCAAGGTAAGAATTGTTTGGGATGCTGCAGCAAAGGTAGAAGGAATATCTTTAAACTCGATGCTGCTTTCGGGTCCAGATTACCTCACTTCTCTTACAGACATACTCTTCCGTTTTCGTCAAAGAAAAATAGCGATTTGTGGTGACATAAAGGAAATGTTTCACCAAATTCTTGTAGCAGAAGCCGATCAGCAGGCTCAAAGATTCTTGTGGAGAAATAAATCAACTGAAATAATAGAAGATTACGTTATGCAAGTACTTACCTTCGGCTCAACATGCTCACCCTTCTGTGCAGATTTCGTAAAAAATAATAATGCATTAGAACACTCTGCCAAGTTTCCCCGAGCAGTTGAAACGATTATTCAAAATCATTATGTCGATGACTTCTTGGACAGTTTTGACACCGAAGAAGAGGCGATACGTATAACAAATGAAGTTATATTCATTTATCGGCAAGCCGGGTTAGAGATCCGGAACTTTAGAAGTAACTCAATAAATAAACATCTTTTGCAGAAAAGTCATCGAATTCCAACAAGTCATTCAATAATCGTACATTAACAAACGAGGTTGAGAACGTTTTAGGATTGTGGTGGTCCCCTATAATAGATCAATTCTCATTCTTATTGAATAACAACAATCTGGACAAAAACATATTGAAAGGTACATTTCCTCCAACCAAAAGGATTGTTTTGCGGGTACTCATGACCATATTCGATCCACTTGGGTTAATTGCGCACTTCATGATGTTGCTAAAAATATTGTTACAAGCTATTTGGCGTGAGCGCATAGAGTGGGATGACCCTATAAACCAAGAAAATTTCAAACTTTGGCAAGATTGGTTAGAGCTGCTACCTACAATCAAAGAAATCAAAATTACTAGGTCCTATTTAAACATCCTGAGATTTGTCCCGGATTGCTCAGTCGAGTTACACGTCTTCGTAGGGGCTAGCGTAACAGGGTATGCGGCAAATTGCTATTTCAGAGTAAAAATGGAATCAGTCATCGAATGCACTTTGGTATGCTCAAAAACTAAGGTCGCATCTCTTAAACTAATGTCTGTTCCGAGAATGGAACTGGAAGCAGCTGTGTTAGGCGTTAGACTAGCAAAAATAGTAGCTAAAGGGCATTCAATTCCAATTGCAAGGCATTATTTCTGGTCGGACTCTCAGTCAGTATTATGTTGGATCAAAAAAGAGAATCGAAAGCTTAAGCGATTCGTGGCTTTCAGAGTTGGTGAAATATTGAAGAATTCAAATGAAGATGAATTACGATGGGTACCCAGTGAAGATAACGTAGCCGACGACGCCACCAAGTGTAATCTTAAAGTTGATTTTTCGTCCGAAAGCAGATGCTATAAAGGCCCAAAATTTATTAACGGTCCAAAAGACACATGGCCACTTAATCCACCTTCCAAAGAAAAGAAAATAAACACTTTTGAAGTTTTTAGTCACTAAGTTGTTCCCATGCCGCCACTGGTAAATTACTTAAAATTTTCTTCTTGGAGAAAAATTCTTGTCATAATGACCTATTTCCATCGATTCAGTTGCATGCTCCTTAAGAAAATTCGTAGAGCAGAATTAGTCACTAAAGCGACACACTGCAAAGGCAAAAAAAACTACATATTATGGGTATGTCAGAACGAAAAAGGTGATGCAAATTACAAAAATGGAGCTGAATCTTATTTATATCGGCTATGTCAACACGAAGGCTATCGAAATGAAATCAAAGCGTTGCAGCACGAAGACACCATAGAACCAACTAGCTCATTGTGGAAAACGAGCCCATATTTGGACATATATGGAGTAATGCGAGTAAAGCCGCATAGACGCTTCTAAGGACGTTTCAAGTGATACCAAACGACCGATAATATTACCAAAAACACATTTTATTACAAAACTCATTGTACAATGCTTCCACGAGAGATATAAACATATTTTCTTCGAAACAGCAATAAATGAGATTCCATAACTATACTATATTCCAACATTAAGAGCAGGGGCCCTACTCTGTATTTCGTTCCGATAGTAAAATTTTCCGAAAACGAATATTTTATACTCTCTATTTCTAAAGCGGAAAGATATCTACTACTTTCGGAATGACAATTCCGAAAATGAAATTTTCGTACCTGGTAACTAGTTTTCTAATGTCAAAAGCATATAAATACGGAAAATTCCTTTCTACAACAAATGTGATAACGGAAAAAACAAGGATTGTCTTAAAATATAAGTTTTTTAAAGAAAAAAATGGTTTTAATTATATTTAAAGCAAATTAAATTTATTACAGGGAATCTTCAAGCAAAAACGTTCATACAAAACAAAAGCAATTCGAGATTTTAGTTGAATTTATGTGCTTGCACCCTGATTTGGCCAAGGGTCAATTGAAAACCAACGACGCTAAACAAACATCCAATCATTTATGGAAACGACTAACGACAGAATTGAACGCAGAAGGACCACCGATGCGGGATGTAGCCGGCTGGAAAAAAGTAAATATAGGTGCCAAAACTGTTGTTAATATGTATAATAATCAAAACAAAAATATATGTAGGTATGGGCAGATCATAAGGCATATATAAAGGCCAAATTAAGAAAAAACAAAATAAGCATTTCTGGGACTGGTGGTGGACCTTCAAAGCACTGCTCCTTTACGGATTCAGAGGAACTTGTAATAAATTTACTAAACATTGACGAGTCTGTAAGCGGTATGGCTTCAGCTCATTCTTTCGGCGTCGGTGCAGAAAATCCTGAAGGTGCTTTAACTGAAGCTATTGAAAGTGAACCAGCCATAATAAATGCACAGTTTGTTCCAGAACCTGAAGGACGCATACGATCTTTAAACATTTCGTCAAGTTCGACAGGTCGTTCACCTCGAAACAAAGAAAATCTTTTGCAAAAGCAGGTAGACAACCAAATAGACTATCAACAAAAATCATACAAAATGTTTAAAGAAATTAATGAAAATTTAAAAACTATTTCAAAATATAAAAAAAAACCTATGATTTAAAGGAAAAAAAATACAACTTGGCAAAGGAAAAATTTAAATACAAAAAAGAAAATGACCACAAAAAAAAAGAACTAAAACTTTCTGAGCTTGAAATTAAAAAAAAAATGTTGCAATTGCAAATGAATGTAGTTCAAAATAACTGATTAAGTGGTTCAGAATATTATATCAATCTTAAAGAAGTGAAGTGAAATGCGATTTCTTTGTTTTTATGTTTTAAGTTTTTTTTTTGTTACCTAAATGAATTTAATATTTTGGTTGCTTTTTCTATGAACTGATTTTTTTTATTTTTTTAAGTTACTGCAATATGTTCCTATAGTTATCAATAAAAACACATTTATATTAATAATATACATAATTTTTTTTATTATTTTTACTGATTTTGTAAATTGTTTTTTATTTGGTCCCTAATTCTCTTAGCAATGCTTGAGTAGGTCACATTATCTACTTCTTGTTGCTGTTGAATGTTTTGTGATGCTGCTTCATTTTGTTCCTGTACAAAGTCTTCTGAAGGTCAGGCAACATTTTGGTTCAAACATATATTATGGAGGGCACAACAAACATTTGTTATTTGAACAACTTTTTCTGGGGAATAGTGGAGTTCTCTTGCTGCTAAGAGGCATCGGAATCTGCCTTTCAGTACCCCGAATACTCTCTCAATCAAAGATCTTGCTTTAGAAAACTTTTCATTGAAATAACACTCGGCGCTATTTTCTGGAGCGTTTCGAAATGGGGTCAAAATCCGTGGTTCCAAGGGGTAACCAGAGTCACGTTTAATAAAGAAGTTAAAGTTAAAAAAAAAATAGTTAACTGTTAATGTGGATATCACTTCTAAGAAATATTCTTAGCATATGTGTCTTACCGAGAATCCAAGATGACTTATCTCCGTTTTCATAATTTTGAATTAAATGTTGACGTTCATTTGAGAGGCTCCAAACATGTGAGTCATGGGCGGCACCACCGAACGTTGCATTTACTGCCCGTATATACATTTCATGATCACATATCTATGTATAATTTAGAAGAACACTTTAATTATTGTAAAAGTATGACAGAATGGGGTTTCCTTACCACCATTGCATTAATACTATGCTTTAATTTTCTATTGAAATACAAATGCTCGTTCCTTGTCGGCCTTATCATTTGAATGTGTGTTCCGTCCACAACACCAATAACTCCTGGAATTCCTGACTTTGAGAAGAAATACTGCTTAGCTTCTCGCCGTTTTATTTCATTTAATCTGAAATTAATGTGTTTTGGACACAAAATTTTTTCTATCGAAGTGCAAACTTCTGCAATAGAACTTGATGTTGTTTGTTGTGCCATTCCGATGCAATAGTCGTGCCCTATTTGGTGTTGGTAGCCTCCTTGACCTAAAAACTTTAAAGTCACAGCAAGCTTTAGGGCCGCTGGAATTGCAGTCGATCTTAAAGGCACAGAAAATTCGTCTTGTATGGCATTTAAAACATACGAAAAAGCATTTTTAGACAGGCGAAAGTTCTGTACAAAGCTAAGAGAATAAAAATTGTGAAATGAATCTTTGCCACAAATCAAAGTTGTACCTTTTATCACACATTTCCATTATATTTGATTTGTCCCTTAAAATTTTGCGTTCAATTCGTTCTTCATTATTTTCTGCATCCATATAAAGTGCAACCGAATCCATTTGTTTGTCTTTTATATATAATTTTTTCTTCAATAATATTATTTATTCCAATTCAATCAATCTTGTTTGTTGTGTTTTTATTTTTTGACTTGACAGATCTAATAGAAATAATTCGAGACTCGAAAAAACAAATCCGTAAGTGGGAAAAGTATTAAGTACTTTTTGTTTGCATTCCGAAAATTTTACAGAGTACGGATTCAAAAGCGGAACGAATAGCACTTTCGAATAGGATTGACTTTCGGAACGAAATACAGAGTAGGGCCCCAGTACTAAAGAAGGTACAAAACGATTGCCAAAAATGTAAAAACGATAAAGCTAAGCCAGTAGCCCCATTTATGTCTGATCGTCCTGAAGCACGATTAAAATCCTTTACGCGGCATTTCTCATCTGTAGGCGTTGATTACTTTGGTCCAATGCTAATATCTGTGAGCCGACGAACGGAAAAGAGATGGGGTGTTCTATTTACATGCCTCACAGTCAGAGTGATTAAACGATTTTGTGCAAAGAGAGGCAAGCCGAAAATATTGATTGGAAATACATTCCCCCAGCTTCTACTCATATGGGAGGAAGTTGGGAGCGTTTAAAACGTTCGGTGAAACAAACTTTAGCGCAGATGCCCATGAGTCGTAAACCAAACGACGAAGTTTTGCTTACAATGATGGCGGAGGTTGAGTTCATTATAAATTCTAGATCACTTACTTATATACCTTTATATACCGACTTACCCTTAACCATTGTTGATGGGGTCATCTAATGGCATCAAACTAACAGGAGATCTAGGTGATGACGGACATATCCTTCGTAAACATTGGTTGACCTGCCAACAATACGGTAATATGTTTTGGAAACGATGGGTGAAAGAATATCTTCCTTCGCTAACCAGAAGAACTTAGTGGTTTCTACCAGCAAAACCAATATCAGAAAGAGATATCGTCCTAATTTTGGATGAAAACAACCCACGAAACTCCTGGCCCAAGGGTAGAATTTTGCAGGCGAACCAAAGCAAAGATGGACAGACGAGATCAGCAATAGTGAAAACATCAACTGGAATCTACACACGACCGGTAACAAAACTTGCAATACTTGATGTAAGGCGGTTTGGCCAAAATGGTAACCTGGAAGATAAAGACACCAGCTTACCAGGGGGGAGTGTTGCCAAGCCTGGCAATGCTTTGCAATAATAAACGTCGAATCCAAAAATGAAAAGAGACAGATATACATGTGTAATAGTTATTGTCCTTTATCTATAAAGATCTCATTATTCTTAAAGCAAACCGTGTGTCAAAAAGCAAATTTTTTTATCCTGGAATTAATTAAGAATCCTTAAATATATTTACATTTTTTGAAGTTTAAAATATAACAAAAGTTTTTTATTACATTCAACACCCTTAACATAAAATCTCCGTTATGTGCATTTTTAGCCAAAAACCTGAAATGCAGTTATACTAACAGTGCTCCAAATACAACGTACACAAAATTTTATCAAAACCGTTGGAACCGTTTTCGAGAAACTTTACCAAAACTAAAACCGTTATATGGCAGGTACTCGTTATAGCCAGGCTAAAACAAAAATTCAAATTTGTCCTTTAGGGAATCATCAAAAAGTGCTATAGACAAGCTTTGAAGAAAACCCACCTTTGTAAGTGTCGATCGTCTCTCGCACACTGACGGTTTACACCAACCATCTGTTACCAAACATACAATTTCTAATTGCAAACTAAATTGGAGTAGAAAGATAAGAAAGAATTGTTCTGGTACAATGGACAGAGAGTCGGTTGAAATTTATTTTTCATTGGATAGCTCATGGGTGACCTCCAGCAAAGGCTGGGAGGTATGCTGAAAAGAAAATAATACCCTGTACGCGAGTTAATGTTGAACTGGCACTCCACCCATTGTAATTTTGCTGCCCATTTTTATTTTGTTATTTACAGAATTATGTAAACTTTTGTTTCCCATCAAAATATTATATTTATTTGCATTAAATGCGCTGTAAAATCGAATCGAACGTTGGAACTATATGTGTCGTTGTACTTATTTCGGCCATCTAAAGGCCATATCAGACGGTCAGTAAATTCACTGAACACTGACATGCTGTGACGTCACGTAAACTGGCATGGTTTTTATGTCAGTGAAGCAATTGCTCGTCAGTGTTCTGCGAAGAAAGAAGGTTATCACACTCACTGACAGACCTGTATCAGTGTGTCCCAAAACTCACTGACGCCTCATTCCGGTCAGTGAAATGAGGCGTCAGGCGACACTGGCAGCTGGTGTCAGTGAAATTTACGCAAAATCGTGTCAGTGAGCAATTTTGTTTTCTCACGGCACTGAAAGTACTGACTACAAAATGGCGATTTGGGTATATTGAGTCAGCATTTTGAAAATGTTTCAAATCCTGAAAAGCCGAAATTACGAAATTCAAAAATCCAGAAAAAAAAACAGAAAAAAATTGTTCAGATTTTCTTTTTCTGAATTTGTATATTCGTTTGAACTTTTGGTGTACCTTAATGATTTTAATTTAATTAATAATTTAAGCACAAATACTGACAATCCAAAAATCGCTATATCTTTTGCATTGCAAGAAAATAGTTTCATGTTCGGGATTATGGATTTTCGGGAATTTGTTTTTCGAGATATCGCTCCTTTGGGATTTTAGATTTTCGGGATTTTGAGTTTCCGGGATTATGAATTTTCGGGATTTAGTTTTTGAGATTTAGGATTTTCGTGATATTGAGTTTTCTGGATTTTGGATTTTCGGGATTTAAATACTTCTATATTTTATAAATATTCAACCTTAAAGGAGTGCAAGCACAACTAATAATTCATAAATATAAACATATAGGCGCAAAATTATATTCAACCTACGTTTAAGGAATTAACGTGACACAACTTAACATTATTTCAACTTTAGAACAGTTGTCTAACTTTTACTCAAGAATAAACACTTTTTTAACTTCCAGTTATTTATTCCACTGAAAGGGATTGTTGATGAATTTATGCAGTGTTTGTGTGTAGTTACATTTCACAAAAGCGATTTCAAGAGAGTTAGCTGTCTTTCTCTCAGAGATTTTAGTGTGCTGCATTAAAATTATAATGCAAAGGTTTGCTGTTTTTAAAGTTAGACAACTTCATTAAGAAAATGTATACTTTATGCCGTTTATAATACGGAAAAACGTATTTTTAAAAAAGTTTCACATTAAATTGCTTTTAGATTCGAGTTAAATCGACTGTAATTTTGCGCCATAGTAAATAAACAAAATTTTTCGGAATTTCTTTTTCTGAATTTGTATAATCGTTTGAACTTTTGGAGTAGGTACCTAAATGATTTTATTTTAATTTAAGCACAAATACTATGTAATCCAAAAATCGCTTTATCTTTTGCATAGGAAAAAAATTTAATGTTCGGGATTTTAGAATTTCGGGATAAAGGATTTTCGGGAATTAGTTTTTCGGGACTTTCGGTGTTTGGTATTTTAGATTTTTGAGATTTGGAGTTTCCGGTATTTCGGGTTTTCGAGATTTTGATTTTAAGGGATTTTGCTTTTGGGGATATAAATACTTTTATAATTTATAAATATTCAACCTTAAACGAGTGCAAGCACAGCTAATAATTCACAAATATAAACAAATAAATATAAAAAAGTAGTTCACTGACGGGGTTCACTGACAACTGACATAACCAGAAATTCAGAGGGTTGTCATTTATAGGGCAGCGACATTTAACTGACGCCCTAGTCGAAAAAATGTGCCAGTTGTTACTTGGTCAACTGACTACTTATTACACCTGCCATTCAGTTCACTGACGCGATTTGGATGTGTCACTGAACACGCAAGTTAACTGACACCCTCACTGACGTCAAAAAACTGTGGTTAGTGAATTCATTGACCGTGTGATATGGCCTTTAGGCAACCGATATCGATAAAATATGAAAAGCCCTAGAAAATTACATTATTTGATTCGTTCTGCAACATTTCTCGTGAATAACATTTGATTGGTATTATGAATATTCCAATCCTAGTCACAATATCCAAACATACAACTTAAATAACAATCTATAAATCTGTTTTATTTAAATTTACTTTCGGAACAACATAATTGATATTCCTTTATTTGTAAATCAGCAACATTAAGTAAAATAACAGTTGATTGTAATTTAATAACGAATATTTGAAATAACAATTTTTGAAGATATAAAAAGTATTTCAGCCAGAAGGGCAACACCAAATAAATAACATAATAAGCATTTTTAAATTCTCCAACAAAGCAAACACAATAATACTGTTACCAACCTCCAAGGACTAATAACTTCCTGCCCAGAAGTACTCTCTGTCTTTTTCGATTTCATGTTTGGCTTATATGATGGTTTGATAGGGGTTTTTGGATAACAAGACTCGTCTACATCCTTAGCGGGACCCATGCAACCAGCATAGCTCATAACGTAGGCCAAATAGTTTTGGTCAAATACTCCACGAATAAGCTCTGATCCTGGCCCGCTTGCAAAAACAACCACATCCTCACCACCGTGAGTTTCGTCTTTAAGCTTAAAACCAGCCATATGACGATAAGTGGGGTCTTCTCGTTTAATTCCAAGTTCCTCGACTGAGATCCATGTTTCGTTAGTGCTTACCGAGCCAACGTTGGGTTTATTTTTTCGATGAGTGTCGTAACCAGGACCATTAGCGTAAGTTAGTGTTTCGTATGGCTTACCTTCTGTGGTTTTGTTTGCGAACCCCAATATATCATTCCCACGCTTGGGGTAACCGTTCAGAGTCATAGCATGGGAATGATCAGCAGTCACGATAATCAAAGTATCATCACTGTTCGTTAAATGCATGGCTGTTTCTACGGCCTTATCAAATTCTAGCACTTCTTGCAGTGCTGCTCGTGCATAGTTCTGGTGATGTGCCTGATCGATTCGACCTCCTTCTACCATCAGAACATATCCATTCGATTTCGGACGATGCAAGACTTTAATGGCCTGCTCTACCATGTCCTTGAGTTCGGGTTCGCCTTCTTCAGCACCAATTTTATACGTTAGATGATTGTTTCTGAAGAGCCCAATAACATGTTCGATATCCTGCGTATCCATACTCATAAGCTGTTCACGTGTCTGGACGAATGTTCGACTTCCATTTGCTTCCATTCGCAGCCATTCATCTACAAGATTCCTTCCATCTGAACGGCTGCAAACTGTTTCTGTTTCTCCTGTAAAGTTCCACGTTTGCTTCTCAGACTCGTGAATTATGCCCATGGGCTTCAATCCACCGCCCATTACCACGTTGAAGTTCTTCCCTGGAGTGTGTTCAATCAACTGCCGAGCAATATCAACATGCAATATCCTCATTTCTGCTGGAATTTCAGAATCACACTCCCAATCGTGGTCATAGCTGTTTGCATAAGTTGAAGCTGGTGTAGCATGTGTGATTCTTGTAGTTGTCACAATACCTGTTCTTTTATCCACAGATTGTGCCCAATCCATAATCGAAGGAATGCGTCCTTTAGCTGGGTCCTTAATGTCACAAGTTGAGTCCAAGCCAATGACACCGTAAAGGGTTTTCACACCACAGAACATTGCTGTTGCAGTTCCTGCAGAGTCAGGGACTTGTTTGTCAACATTATAGGTCTATAAGGGAATAATCGATATTATTTGCATTTTTGAGGTTGGGAAATTTTTAGAGAGTTACCTGTGCTAATCCGGTATGAGGAAAGTTATCAAACACTAGGGATGCTTCTTCACCTTTTTTGGAACCGTACTGTTGTCCTTTGAAAATTCTGCCGGCAGTTAAAGTTGTTATACCCATGCCATCGCCAACAAATATAATAATATTTTTTGCTTTGTGGTCTTCGAGATCGATGACATTTGACGAAGCAAGTCGTTTCCTTAAAGTTTTTAAGCCAATATCACGCCAGTATTCCGCATCTGAAAACGAAAATACTAAATGTTTTAGTTTACTGTTTAAAAACAAATTATATTATTATTAGCTTTGAGATTTAGACAAATATTATTAATTTTTTTAAATACAAATAAAATTTTGCAGTGAAATTTGAAAGATTTAAATCAGCGTTTTGGGAATTATTGACTTTATAGATTTGCCAACTCATATTGATTTGATCGAAAGACTTTATTGGCATAGTAATAGAGGTAATGAAAATTGAAGACTGATTTGACGAAGGATTTTAGTTAAATACCGGTTGTTTCCAAAACAAATAGTTGTAAAATATATAATGGAATTCCATGTTTTCAACTAGTAAAAGTATCGGCCGTTTTCGAAACGTCAATTCAAAGCTAGTTTTATCGGCAAACGATCGTCATTTTATTTGGCAGTATTTAAAACCATCAACAATGCAATCATCCTGCCTACGCTAATTCTTTGTTAATATCAAATAATTTTATTGTATACGCATCTGACGTTTCACAAATTGATAGCATAAATATTTATTATATTAAATATACGAAAATGAAAAGACAAGGTAAGGTCGCACAAACTTGCTCTTGTGGCAAGTTACCTAAGAGCTTAGAAGATAATGCATTACATGAATAATACAAACAAAAATAAAATAAAATAAATAGTAACTTTAAAAATTTATTTCTTATAATACAACCAAGAGTTTTCCCAGAAAATCGTGGTATGCCATTAATTTTAATAGATTTTAGATTAGATTAAGAATTCATTTATTATTTCGATTTGTTTGATACAATATTTATAATTTTTATGAATGTATAGCTATGGCATTGCCGTCATCTCGGTTATGTTCATTGTATGTTCGGTAATAGTGAAAATTTAATTTGAAATATTTAAGCAAATTCTATTATAAGTAACATCCTATACTAACAAATGACTCTTAAGAAGTTATAAAACATTTTCCAATCAGAATCGTTAAGCGCTGAGATTGTTTCCTTGATCGTCATAGTTTTCTTTCCGAAGAATATTTTTCTATGGTCAGCAAAGATGGGACATATACTCATGAAGTTGAAACAGTCCTCTTTTGCCTTCAAATTACATAACGTACAATATTGGTTAAAACTGCCATTGTATGGGGATCCGTTAAGTCCAAGGACTTCGCATCTTGTTTAAAGATCAAAGATATTTCTCTGCAACGTAGAGAATCATTGAAATAGCTTGACTCCATAAGGTTAAATTCAAGTTGTGAGTATAGAAGTCTACTTTCGGATTTTCGAGCATCTTGTATTAATTTATCACGTTCTGAATTTTCATACGTTTGTATATTTTTATAGAGTTGATCTTTTACTTGATTTAGATTATGTTGGTTCAACGTTACCACTTCACCTCAAGCGTTTCCCAAATCTTTCCATTTAGACACCCACTAGTCCTCATTTCTTAGCTCGTAAAGAGCCATTTGTTTTGTCAGTCAGTCATCATGATGTGACAAAACCTTAACAGTGTAGTGTGCATGAGACTTCAGAGTGCTAGTAAAAAATTTTGTGAGACCCGTTTCCAGATATAATGAATAATTCGGATAATTCAAAGGAAGATTAATTTTTTTTTTAAAAGCATCTATGAAATGTTTCTATCGCTTCGTATTCGTATATTCCCCATACTTGTGCAGCTTAACAAAGTGAACTCTTGATAACAGCATCAAATATCTTGTATTTCGCAGATAAAAATATCCGTTGGGTAGAGAAGATGTTTTTCCAAGATATATTTAACAGACTTTGTGTTAAATATATCTATAGATTTTCAAAATTTAAAGTTTTGTTAAAATTGAATCCAAGATATCTATACTCATTACTAACTCTAGACGAGTTCAATTAAAGTGCCAATTATACGCGGTTTGGTTCCTGGCTGATCTTGAGAACACCATAATTTTTGATTTATTAACATTGATAACAAGTCCCCATTTGGTGCAATAATCTGCGATTAATCATCAATTGGAGAATATCTGCATATTTGGAAAGTATCACTAGGTCATCAGCATATAAAAGTACATTTATGGTTAAATCAGCAATTCGGAACTCTCCTGGAAGGTAGGATTCTATACATAAATAAAGAGTGCAAACAGAAGAGCACTTAAAAATTAAAAAAAAAAATGTTTGATATGTTGCAATCCGCAATGTGTTTTACAATTTCTTATCACCAAAATCGTACATAAAATTTAAAAAAAATTTGTTTAAACAACTTAAAAAAAAATTATAAAAATATTTTTGTGTTCAAAACATAGTCGTCTTTATATGAAATCAAAGATTAAAAAAAATAACATCTAGTTTTCAAAATAATGAATTTTCAATTTTTTTTATTAATTTAATTTTTACAAATAAAGTAATGAAAAAATTTAGTAAGCCATTATCATTCAAATATTTATGTCTTCTCAAATATCAAATTTGGTTAAAATTCGTTTAGTCGTTCACGAAAAAGTAAAATTAAAAAAAAAAAATTTTAATTTCAAGAAAAAACGAGATGTCTTAAAACCGTTATATGGCAGGTACCAATATTCTTAAGCGACGTTAAGCGACAATGACCGATTTGACATCAATCTGTTAAAAAGTGTTGTCTTTTTTCAAAAAATTTCTAGTTCTTCAAAAAATTTCTAGGTCTTCTAATAGCAAGAAAAGAGGCCGCGAGGGTTCATCGTAAACGTACGAACCTTAGGAGCAATAATAATAAAACAGTTGAAAACGCAATGACCATTTCACCCGCCATCATTTTAAATGCTGAATTAGATCAACCAATGGCTTCCGTTGATACGCCCATCCAAACAGTTGAGATTGAAAATCCTACCATTAGTTCTCTTTCCGTGATAACCACTGTAGCACCGAAAAAAATTGAAGCAGTACCTAGGCCAAAATTTATGTTTGTGTCCCGACTGGACCCCAACCTTCAATCCAGTGATATACTCCAACATCTGGTGGACATAAAATGTATCTCTTCTTCTTCATGCATTAAATGCACTAAAATCAGTAAACCTGATAGCTTCGTATCCTCTTTCAAAATAACAGCTCCCCCATCATTATTTGATGCTCTTTGTAATAGCAAGTATTGGCCTACTGATACTCTTGTTAAGGAATTTTTGGTGCCAAACAAAGAGTTAATCGAAAATCTTCGGAAATCCCTGCTTCAAAAAACCAAATAGGTTATCCCTCTTCTACCAGAACGTTAGAGGGATTCGCAGCAAAACAGCTGAAATTTTCAAAAAATCTCATTTCCGCATGATATCATTGTTCTTACTGAAACATGGCTCAATGACACCTTTTTAGACAAGGATATTTTTGACAAAGAGTTCAATGTTTTCAGAAGAGATCGTCATGTGGATAAGCCCAAAGAAGATGGTGGTGGTGTTTTGATTGCTGTTCGTAATCACCTCACATCTAATCTTGTCTCATTCCCTTTTAATGTATCAATTGAACTTATTTGCCTTAGAATTTCAATTGAATCCAAAGATTTTTACATTCTGAATGTTTATATTCCTCCTAAAAGTCCAGCAGCATTTTATTCTGAGGTCACCTTAGCTTTGGATTATGTAATTGTTACAGCTGGCTTTAATAGTAATATTTTACTGGTGGGTGACTTCGAATCGAATTCTCGATTTAGTCTTTTCATCTGACGCTGCTAGTGTTGTTGTGGTAGAATCTGCCACAGCCTTATCTAATATAGACAGCTACCATCCTCCCCTTGATATATTTTTGGATTCGTGCTGCCATTTGCTCAATAACACTCAGTCTCATGACTGTTCATATTCTCTTGATTTTCGTAAAGCAAATTTTCAATTACTTTATGATGAATTAAGTTCCTCTGGTATTTCAGATATTTTTTTAACTAATATCGACGTTGCAGTTACTGAATTTTATACTATTTTCAATAACTGCTTAGCAAAATATGTTCCTACTAAACTGTCTAAAACTACCCAAGTTTCACATCCATGGTTTTCAAAGGAACTCACACCTCTTCGTAACAAAAGAAATAAGGCTTGGAAAACTTATATCAAAAGTCTTTCTACTTTGGATCATAATATTGTGTATATTTCACTTTTTGAGCAGTTTAATAACCATTCTAAAAGTTTAAACTCTGACTACTTAAGGGAAATGGAGGTTTCATTAAAATTTGATCCAAAGAAGTTTTGGAATTTTGTAAATTCAAAAAAGAAGTCTGAAGGATTTCCAATAAACTTTGTTTATAATGATTCTTCGTTAACGAGCTCTTCTGATATCTGTAATGCATTTTCAAAAAAATTTAGTAAACTCTTTTATTGACACTCGTATTGATATTGATGTCGAGTTCTTTGAATATTTGCGTGACTGTCCACAAGTTACTTTTAACAACGTTCCGATGGAACATGACAAAATTTTACATTTTCTTTCATTGCTTGAAGATGACTACTCTCCAGGCCCAGATGGCATTCCTCCAATTATACTGAAAAAATGTAGCTACATTATAGCTTTTCCTCTTCAACTTCTTTTCGAGCTATCCCTTAAGTCGGGGAAATTTCCCAGTGTTTGGAAAAAATCACTTATTACACCCGTTTTTAAAAAGGGTAGTAAGTCTGACATAAAGAACTACAGACCGATTGCCAAACTCTCTTGTATTCCAAAGCTATTTGAGCAAGTGGTTTGTAATAGTATGACGTTTTTCTGCAAAAATATTATCTGTAATCAACAACATGGATTTATGCAGAGGCGGTCAACGGTAACGAACCTTCTAACGTTTTTACACAAGTGCTTTAATGCTTTGGAAAACGGACAGGAACTAGATTGCATTTATACCGACTTTTCAAAAGCTTTTAACCAACTTTCACACGACATTATAATTTTTAAACTTAAGGCCTTTGGATTTTCTGCTGAATTTATTGATTGGATATATTCTTATCTTCGAAATAGATCTTACCAGGTGAAATTCAGGAAAACATTTTCAAACCCTTTTACTGCTAACTCTGGAGTACCACAAGGAAATCAATTAGGTCCCATTCTTTTTATTCTTGCTATTAATGATGTAACATCATGTATTCGCAATAGTGAAATTCTGGTTTTTGCTGATGATATGAAGATTTTTAAATCTATATGCTCAAGCGGTGATCGTGTGAATCTGCAAGCTCTCTTGTTAAAAAGGCTAACTCAATGTTAGAATTTGTAAAAAGATGGTCCAAAGAGTTTTAAGACCCTTATGTTATCCTATCTTTATACAATTGTTTTGTTCGTCCGCATCTGGAATACGCATTGCAGGTATGGACTAGGTTCTATGATGTTCATAGATCTAGGATAGAGGCAGTTCAGCATAATTTTGTTCGTTTTGCCTTAAAAAGTCTTCCCTTTTTCTTTTAACCTTCCACCTTATGAACACCGAATTCAGCTTCTACACATTCAGTCCTTGTTACAGAGGCGTGTAAATAACGATATAGTTTTTATCCACCAACTTCTTTCGGGCACATTAGATGCACCTGATCTACTTACTTGTGTTGGACTCAATTATCGTGGGGGTGCTCACCATCTGCGTAGCCTTGCGCTCCTACATTGTCCACACCATCGGACTAATTACGGTATGAATGAGCCGCTTACCCGCATGTGCAGGCTTTTCAATTTAAATTCTAAAATTATTGATTTTAATGACAATAAAAAAAATCTAAAAAATGTACTTAAAAGCAGTGCTCCCCGCTCTTAGTTCATGTTTCATGTATTTTGTATTGTTAAATTATATGTTTTATTATATTATAGTGCTTGTCTTATTGTAGTAATTTGTTTTACATTACTAACAACTAACAACAGCACTAAGCGATGAGCCAGTGGAACACATATAATGTGTTGGCAAATCTTGGTTCATAAGCTGAAGCTTGCTCTAAGCTCCTTATGAACAGGATCTGATAGTGTAAAAAAAAAGTCTGCATGCGTGCATTTGTTTTGACAAAAATTCAAAGCCCTTTTGATTTTGCGTGATGACTGATTGTGTGTGTAGTTGACTTACGTCTTCTGACTGGATGTGTAAGAGTCTCTTTAGACCCAGAAATTCAATTTCAAAAACTCTTCTGTAGGTTACTCTTCAAACCACAGAACCACTTTTTCCGACTTCGCTATCATCGTAATGTCATGTTTCTCAAATTTGTTCTTGCACGAATTCTGCCTTATATACTTGTAATAATAATAATAATAATAGTATTTTGATAATATTTTAACTATGTGTCTGAGTTATCACGGTCAGACATTGACCCACCTGTACATAAAGTGCAACGCGCTTTGCGCCTTTCGTCATTCGATCCATTCCCATCAGCATAAACGCGACCGATCGAGTATGCATGGGAAGTTGAAGGCCAAGCTATTGATGGGAACTGCAATTCAGCAGTTTATATTTAAGTAAATGAATTGTCAATAGATTTAGAATAAAATACTAACGGCACTTGCAGTTGGGCGGTGCCGCGATATACACCTATTTCTACCAGTTACTAAATATTTGTTAAACTCATATATCCGAACAGTTGTGTTTTATTCAATAGAACCAGTTGAAGGTTCTGGAAAATTAATTTTTTTACTTTACACGGACTCAAGATCCGTTTCTGGCGCCCGAGCAGGGACAATCTTTTAAGTCCTTGATAAAAATATATACATAAAAGATAAAGAACTGCGTGACCGTGAATATCTGTGCAAAACCGAAAGATTGGTAAAATTTGAAAAAAAAATATATACAAAAGATAAAGAACTGTGACTGTGAATTTCTGTGCAAAACCGAAAGTTAAGCTGACATGAACCAATAATTAAATATACAAAAGATAAAGAACTGTGACTGTGAATATTTGTGCAAAACCGAAAGTTAAGCTGAGTTGAACCAATAATTAAATTGGTGAAACTTGAAAAAAAAATATATAAAAGACAAAAGAACTGTGACCGTGCATATACCTGTTCAAAACCAAAGATACGTAAAGGGATACCTAAAGGGAACATCTGAAGGAGATTATTTCAAGATGAGCTGTTTTCTATTGTAAGATTATTTTATCTATATCTTATATGAATTTGTGAATATAAAATTTTTTTAATTGAAAATCTATTCTCAATAATTGAGAAATTTTTATTATACAAAAAATCATATACATACATATATAAAAGAATTTGCGCAAATTATATTACTTTTAAAAAAAATAAAAAAAGGAAAGCGTCTAAACTCCTTAAAAAACTGAATGAAAAGAAAAAACATTTTATAAAGAAAAACCCTTTTTCCTCTACAATTACGATAAATCCAAACACTTGTTGTGTCTTCTTTCCCGGCTAAAAAATTATTGGAAAACTTCGGGCCACTTTTCAGAGTTTCTTTTTAATTTAAAATCAAATTGTTATTATTATGGATGCCAAACAAGATTCCATCACACAGCTGACAGGAGCAGTTAACACTGTCCTTGAGCAGCTCCTGTCTATGGAAACCCGGGTTGCTCAAATTGAGCGAGGAAATCCTTCCCAGACTATTGAAACCTTGGTTTCACGTTTGAACTCCATGGAGCGTAGAGAAACTCTCGTGGAAGTTTCGGGAGCGTAGGCTATTCCAACGCCACCGCCCGCAAATCCTGAACCACTAAGGGGGCCGAACACTGAAGAGGAGATTAGGGGTATCTCTAAGCTCCCTGACTCTGTTAAGGAGCTTCAGGTTTTCGATGGGAACCCAATCCACTACGTCTCATGGGTCCATAGTGTCGAGACGGTGTTGAGGGACTACTAAATCGTTCGTGGTAAGCCCATTTATAGGGCAATCCTTCAACACATCCGGCAAAAGATAAGAGGGTAAGCTGATTCAGCCCTCGTATCTTATAATATATTCGACAAAGAGTGGCTGGACATTAAAAGGATCCTGTCTCTGCATTACGCTGATAAAAGGGATTTAAGGACCCTAGAACATCAACTAAATCAGTTGAGTCAGGGGACTTCACGGATGGACGACTTCTATGCCACCGTCAACCACCAGTTTTCCCTTATCATAAGTAAAATAAGAGCCGAAACATATTCCACCGAGACTATGGACGCCTTGGTGGAGGCTTACCGAAATAGAGCCCTAGACGTTTTTGTACGAGGCTTAAGTGGAGACCTTTCTAGGCTTCTCATTATCCAGAAACCGAGGACGCTTCCCGAAGCCTACTCAGCGTGTCTGGAAATGCAGAACCTGACATATAGAAATAATTCTATATATATTATATTATATATTATATCTACTCCAATTCATTATGAATTCAAAGAAAGGACCTCTTATCGTCCAAGAAATAACAGGTATAATAACGAAAACAATCGAAGCTCAAGAACGCCCCTGCCATCTTCCAGCGCATGATAGATGACGTTCTTAAAAAGCTAATCGGGAAGATTTGCTTCGTCTATATAGATGACATAATCATTTATAGCAACTCTGAAGATGAGCATTTAAGAGATATAGAAGTTATCTTCTCCAAAATTCACGAAGCCGGATTGAATATTAATTTGGAAAAAACACACTTCCTAGATACGAGTGAGGAATTTCTAGGATACCTAGTCACATCCAACGGTATCCTTCCCAATCCTGACAAGGTTAAAGCTATTGAAGCTATTCTTCCCCCAAATACCTTGAAAGAATTGAAGAGCTTCCTAGGACTCACCTCCTACTATAGAAGGTTTATCAGAGATTATGCCAAGGTAGCGAAACCTCTGACAAATATGACACGCGGAGAGTTTTCTCAGGTAAGGGCCAACCAATCCAAAAAGGTCCTAATTCAACTCGATTCGGAAGGACTCAAAGCCTTCGAAACCCTCAAACAGCTCCTAACTTCAGCAGACGTACTAGCTTTTCCTGATTTTGAAAAGCCCTTCAATTTAACGACGGACGCTTCAAACTACACCATCGGGGCTCTATTGTCTCAGGGCGAGCATGGAAAGGAAAAACCAATTTTGTTCATCTCCCGTTCTCTGAATAAAACAGAGGAGGGATATGCAACAAACGAGAAGGAACTCAGAGTCATTGTTTGGGCTCTTGACAACCTTAGAAATTACCTTTACGGTGCAAAATTGATAAGAATTTACACTGATCACCAACCCTTGACTTTCATATTAAGTAATAGAAATTACAATGCGAAGCTTAAGCGTTGGAAATCAAGAATCGAGGAGTATAACTACGAGTTGATTTACACACCTGGTAAATCAAACTCTGTGGCTGACGCTCTCTCACGGCTCCGAACAGAGGTTAACCATCTCACAAGTTCAAGTTCCTTTTCTTCACAGACAAATACTGCAAACGAAGGACAAACGGACACATCGACTGACACTGCGAACGAAGGACAAAGCAACAGGATATACGAATTTGAAACTGCGACTGCTGAAGAAGGTTTGTGCGAAAGATCATTCGATGAAGAGTCCAGCACGATGCACAGTGCTGAACAAGATAGCTCGAACCTGATACCACACGTAGAAGCTCCGATTAATGTCTTTAAAAGTCAACTTATCTTTAAAACTGGCATCAATCTTATTTCTCATGAGGAACCTCATGCTGGCTACCATCGCCATTATATTTCCATGAAAGATATAGATAAGACAAAACTTTCTGAAGCTCTCAGGGAGAACCTAAATCCAAACGTCATAAATGGGTTGAAAATTCCAGAAAGTTATATGGCCTTACTTCAGGATGTATTCCTAGAGTCTTTCAGTAAATATAAGATAAGAATCACTCAGAGGGTGGTTGAAGACGTGGCTAACGAAGAGCGGAGATTCTCCACCATTGTGCTCCTAGAGAGAACAAGGATCAAATTCTTGAATAATATTACTTTCCTCAAATGATGTCTCACGTAAGAAGATTCGCTGCTTCATGTCATACATGTAAAATCAGCAAATATGATAGACGTCCACATAAACCTGAATAACAAGTTACCCCTGTTCCTCGATATCCATGTGAAATTATCCATATGGATATTATGGAAATTCAAAATGAAAAATTTTTAACCGTTGTAGACAAATTTTCAAAATTTAGTAAATTCTTTCACATTAAAAATAGATCGGCAATTTACATTAGAGAAAAAATAATTAAAATCCTACACTACTTTACAGTCCCTCTAATCTAAGTCACAGACAACGAGAAAGGTTTTCTTAGCCCAATTGTTTTAAATCTGATAAAAAACCTAGGCGTAAAATTGTATCTGACACCATCATATAGAAGCGAAGTAAATGGTCAGATTGAAAGGGTCCACTCCACCGTTTTGGAAATTTATAGGTGTCTTAGACTTGAATATTCAGAAATGAAAATTAAAGAACTTGTCTACGTTGCAGTCGATAGGTACAATAATACTGTTCATTCGGTCACGAACAAGAAGCCATCCGATGTTTTTTTTAATAGGTCACAAAGAATCAACTATCAGAATCTCTTGAATATTCGTTCTAAAATCAATAAAGATCTAAGGGGAATAATTAAAAAAAACATGATGGCTAGAAACAGTATACAAAATTTGAAAAGAGTGTTCCCTAAGAAGTACAATAAAGGTGATGTTGTCTATGTTGCAATCAAAGGCATAAAAAGCAAAAATAAGCCTTTGTTCAGAAAAGAAATCGTGGCTAAAGACAATCACGTTACAATAACGACGGTAAGCGGGAAAAGAATTCACAAGGCTCATTTAAAAAATATTAACTGAAACAAAATGTTTTTTCCTATTAAAAATTCAGTTATAAAAAAGAAATGTACCAATGAAACAAAAATGATTTTACCTAAGTACAAAAATATACAAAAAAAAAATTGATGTATTAAACATTGCTTGTAGTTTAGCTCTCACGAAAAAAGGGGCCGGTTCACGTTTACAATTATTTAACCATAATTACGGTGGTGTTGATCTTCGTACCCTAGTAAGTTGTTTGCTAACCTTACAACCAAAAGGGAACAATACGAACCTTCCGATCCGGCGTGACTACCCTGAAAATTTAATGGAGAGCTAACACATTAAGCATCTACAAATTGAAAAAAAAAAGAAAAGTAAGAAAGGTGCAAATAAAATGCACACCTAATTAAAATGTACACCAAATTTGAATAAAAAATTTGCAAAAACTGTGCGAATAAAATGCACATCAAAGTTATGTTATGTTTAGATACTTAGTTAATAAAATTGTAAATTTCATGATTAATAAAATTTGATTATATTACAGATTATTAGCTTTTTTCACTCCCATGCACACTCTACATGTTTTTTGCTATGAATCTTCAATCGTAACTATTAAAGAAGGAAATGCTTGGGTGACGAATGGTGTTTTCAAAATGGTACATGTCATTGACCTGGCAAAATATGACGCACTTATCCGAGACATTGAAAAGCTGATCCTTAAATCTATTAAGGACGAAGAAATGCGACTTGTTCTGAACTATCACTTAGATCAGACCAAGGATCGTGTAGCCGAATTAAAGGATTCAAGAACGAGAAAAGCTAGGTCAATTAATTGGTTGGGAACCACTTGGAATGGGTTGGTGGTTCTCCTGACGCAACTGACTGGAACAATCTTTTAAGGAAACAGACGGACATTGATGAGAACAAAAACAAACAATACATAATTAACGAAAAACTTTTTGATGTAACACGTGAAATTACTGGGAAAATCAACAAGGTTATTG
Source organism: Baccha elongata (assembly GCA_951217065.1). Classification (NCBI taxonomy): domain Eukaryota; kingdom Metazoa; phylum Arthropoda; class Insecta; order Diptera; family Syrphidae; genus Baccha; species Baccha elongata. Next base: position 141,351 of record CATNUY010000009.1, read on the forward strand.
AACGTTACAACAATGCTATACAAAAAGGGGAAACGGACAAACTAAGAAACGACTTACTTAATAAGGTACTTATTTTAAAAGAAGGGGTGAACTTAATAGTAATGGCTTGTCAAATGGCTAAAAATGTTATAGTAAATACCAATCTTCTTGACTCAGAAGAAATCAACACTATCGTTAATGAACTTGAAACACTGCCGTATCAAAACGTGGTGGAAGCTGTCGAATATAGCCGACTTTCAGTTTACTATAATGGTACATTGATGCTTTACATCTTATCCTTAACTAAAATTGACCCTAAAATATACCACTTAGTGACAGCTCGTGCAGCAATCAAAAATAATAGGCAACTTGACTTAGATTATTCAAAATTTCTTATAAGCCACGACCAGACTTACGGACTAATCGGGAAATGTCTTAACATTGGTAACACATCTGTTTGTGAGGAAACCATACTCAACAAATTATCCGAAGACTCTTGCCTACCCCGAATTCTTAAAGGCGGAAACGCCCTTTGTGACTACAGGACAACGAACGAAGAAATAGTCGAATTGATTGGGGAAAACACAATTTTTCTCGCAAACTTTGGTGGAACAATTTTAAATAAAAATCTTACTATTCCCTTAGAAGGTACCTACCTACTCCAGCTTAGCAATGATACGATCCGTGTAAGAGAGAAGACGTATTACAGCAGGATGGTTTTCAGCCCCCAAGCCATTCCCCCGGTCTTGGCTAACGTTACCAGTAACAGGATTAAACCTAGTTTGGAATACGTGCATGAACTTAGCACGAGAAACATCGAAGTAACAAAAATCTTAAAAAGAAATCTTAACTCTTCTATACTTACAGAGATTTTCATCATTTTAACAGTTGTAGCCAGCATATGTTTGTTCTGGAAGAAGATTTACAGAAAGGTCAACATCCCAGAGATCCGCCAATCCCTTCGTCGAAGGCCAATACCCCTACCTGTTCCACGACCTATCCAAGAAGTGCAAATTCATTACACCAAAAGTAACCCGAGTTCTTCATCCTGTTAATCCAGCAATCTGCGGGACACAGATATTTGAAGGGGCGGCAGTTATCACGGTCAGACATTGTCCCACCTGTACATAAAGTGCAACGCGCTTTGCGCCTTTCGTCATTCGATCCATTCCCATCAGCATAAACGCGACCGATCGAGTATGCATGGGAAGTTGAAGGCCAAGCTATTGATGGGAACTGCAATTCAGCAGTTTATATTTAAGTAAATAATTGTCAATAGATTTAGAATAAAATACTAACGGCACTTGCAGTTGGGCGGTGCCGCGATATACACCTATTTCTACCAGTTAATAAATATTTGTTAAACTCATATATTCGAACAGTTGTGTTTTATTCAATAGAACCAGTTGAAGGTTCTGGAAAATTAAATTGTTTACTTTACACGGACTCAAGATCCGTTTCTGTCTGTAAGACACATTGCCGTTTGAATGCAACAGGTGTTGCACGACCCTAGTTAGTAGGAGTAGAAATATAGGAAAGAATGGTTTTGGTACAATGAATAGAGTGCTAGTTGATTTTTATTTTTCATTGCATACCTCATGGGTGACGTCCAGCATAAGCTGGGAAGTATGCTGAAAAGAAAAAAAATGCTTTGTACCCGAGTGAGAATTGTACTGGCAACCTCTAGGTAAGGGTAAACAAGTAAGCACTCCATCCATTGTAACATTGCCACCAATTTAAAAATAAAAAAGTTATCAAACGAGTTCTTTAACTCACATTTGCATAAAGTGCATCTTCAAACATAATGTTAATAGAGCTAAATTCATATAGGCGTTTCATTTTCGAAGGGTTTACTCTTTCTAGTGGGACAGTGGGATTTTTCATCCTTTCATTTAAAACACGTTTTTTTAAATTTTTTTAGAATTAAATGAGACTTAGGCTTATATGTATTTTAAAATCTGTAATATGTTTTTAGATATTTTGAAGAAACTGGCCATAATTAATATAACTTCGTTGATTATATCCAAGCTTAGTTTCATTTTGATTTTAACTCAACTTTTAGAATTTTGTATACACAAATACTTTTTCCGAATGTCGAAAAAATTCTGAAAAAACTTTTAATACCGAGTAAATTTATTTATCTACAGTAAACAGTTTTGTTGAGACACACAAAAACACAACAGGTCAAAGTATTAGCTTTTTAAAATCCAGATGTTTTATCTCCAGTAAAATTGTCAGAGCTACAGAAATTTTGTTTTTAATATATGCACAAATCGAAATTATTAATTCATTTATTACTTAATAACAAAATAATAAACAATACCCAAGTACTAACATGTATTTATATATTACTTGCAATGTTCAGTGTTGATGCTATATAAAATACGGTGACCATTCTCCCGTATTTCCCGGAACAGTCCTGTATCCCGGGTTTTTATTTAAGAAATGCAGTACAATCCTATAAATGTTCCGAATTTAATATTCAGTCCTGTATAAGTACGGTGACCATTTTCGCGGAGGAAAAAAAGAGGAAACCTTTTTCCATAAAGCACAAAAATTTAAGAACGAATTATAAGTATTTTAGAATTTTAATTCTTTTTACATTTCATAGTCAGCTCACATAGTACCTACTGATTTTAGGCAAAATAAGGAGTCTCCTTGGAAATTATAGATAATATACTCCAAATTCGTATACAACTTCATATTGGTGTTTTGAAAATTGTCTGACAAGTAACAGCTCCGATGAATCACGGCCTAGTGACTTACACCCAATCTTTTTGTTTGCGTTGTTGTTGTTATACATGGAGTGAAGGTGACTTACATTTTTTTCTTCGAAACCGAACGCCTAAGATGAGATGCAGTCTTTATAAAAATGATAAGCTTGGGAAATTTGTCACTTCCTCGCAAGAGGCAGGTTCCTGAACCCTGAACCCAGACCTACGCAATATTAGTTTAGTCAATGTTAAAAGTAACGTGTTTCGCGATCTCGGTTTCTCTTAACTTAGTGTTGTTGACATCTATTATCAAAATTTTAAAGCATACAATTTGGAATAAATTTCGTTAAAAATATTTTTTTCATGCGTTTAACTGTATTTAAGATAGAGGGCATAAATCGCATCGCACTCTGCTATACATACTGTAATGAAAGGTCGTGATTTAGAAGGGACATAAAATATTCCTTCGAAATATTATCTAGGCTGGTTAAGGAGTTTACAATAACATACTAAAAGACCGGACGTCTAGAAGGTGAACCGGGGAAATGGAAGGGCCATAAGAATCCTCTTTGTTGGTTTTCGCTTATAGCAAAAAAATGATGCGTCGCAGTGGAATGTTCTAAGAGAGCTCAAAAAATTTACTACAAATTTTGATACGTGTTTTTTTTTTCAATTCTCAACCGTTTTCGAGCTACATACATCGCTTAAAAGAAAATTCTTACTCAGAGATTGTGGAAGTAATTAATTAATAAAGTAAACTTAAAAAGCGGTTTGACAATTTAGCAAAAGGAGGACAAAGAAAGGATAAAAAAAAGAAGAGAGGACATATTACCGAAAGAAAGGACTGTCCTTTCAAAAAGAGGACATATATATATTCATTTTTAATATTATATTAAATATAACCTATACTAAAAGTCTTATCAAAATTGTTTGAGTAGTTTGCGAGAAAATGTGCAAAAAACTGGAACTGTTTAATTGCAAGTCAACGTCACTGGGTACGTCCGTTCAACCAATCCCGTATGCAGATGACATAGAGACAATCGGCCGAAGTAAGCGAGCTGCTTCTGGTGCATTTATTGAATTTTATTATTGAATTATTGAATTTATTGAATCGAAAGCGGCGAAAATGGGATTGGCTGTTAATGAAGAAAAAACGAGACATAGGGTAAGTGGGGGGAATATGCCACATTTAAGAGTAAACAAATAAAAATAAATAGTAAATGACAAGTTAAGTAAAAAATTTTCTCAATTTCATTAGATTATTATTTTATTTAACAAATAAATAGAGAAAAACATAACTTTAATTCTTAAAATCCGTTGTAAATTAAGTTTTAAAAAAACGTTAAAAAGTGGCATTTTACCCACATGTGCGGGTAATAAGCCACTTCTGAAGGGGTAAAATGCCAGCAATTTTGAATTCCTTTGCGGCTGCCCATGTTGTAATTTTTCCATCTCTTATTTCACCAGAAGCTTTAGCTAAGCATTCTTCTGACCAAGATGCTCTTTCCGTTTTCCTTTGATATTTTCGAGGCATTCTGAAAAAATTAAAATCGAAAGGGGTAATATGCCACTTAAGTGGGTAAAATGTCAGTTAGTGTGGAACAAATGTGGCATTTTACCCCAGAACGTCGCAAAATATAAAAACATCCCTGCACAAAAATTGAGGGATCATATAACGTCTAGACACTGAGAAAGACTACTTATACAAAACAAATCTTACCTTTTTTGAAGAAACCTTCATATATTGAATTGAAAAACCTGAAAAACAAACGTTACAAATCACACTGAATTTTATAAAAATACACTTGGATTTATACTTCACGATATATTTTTTCACACAAATTGCCAAGGAACACGCGAACCCGTATGTCCAAACTACAAAGTGAAACTGAGAGAATTGCATCTTCATCATTGTCAATATCGACTTAGAAGTATATAATATTGAAAAGTGGCATATTACCCAAACTGGCATATTCACCCCACTTACCCTATGCTGTCAACTAGAAAAATATCTCAACATCGCCGACTTAGGCAAACGATATATAGATATAGTTTTAAAGTAGTCAAGGATTTTGTCTACTTGGGATCCACTATAACAACGCAGAATGACATCAGTGCAGAGATCAAACGAAGAACACTCGCCAATCGCTGTTTCTGCGGGCTTAGAAAGAATTTAAGTAGTAAGGCCATCTCTAATAGAACCAATGAGAAGCTGTACAAGACCTTAATCATCCCAGTCCTGCTGTATGGGGCGGAACCATGTGCGTTAAAGGGCTCGGATGAATAGTGACTTGGGTGCTTTGGGAGAAAAATTCTTTGAGTGATATTGGTCCTGTTGTTATAAGAGGAGTATAGAGAAGAAGATTCAATGACGAGTTATACGGGCTATACTAACCTAGTCAAGAAGCTGAAAATACAGCGGCTGAGATAGCTGGGTCACGTGGAGCAAATTGACACCAACGCACAAGCCTGACGATTCTCGAGTTCAATGCGGATGGTTGGAAGACCCTCTCAATAGATGGCGTACACAAGGGGAAAACGATCTCAGCCAACTTGCGGTGTGAAATTGAAAATGGCTAGCTAGGAACAGAGCTGGCTGGAGAGACATGTTGGTAGAGGCCGAGGATCATTCTAGACTGTGAGCGCCTTCTAAAGTAAGTAAGTAAGAACATGTATAGTGTTAAACAAAACTATATGAAATATTTGTTAACTTCATTGAAAATTTCAAGATTGATTCCCAGTCATCAAGTTACCTTACTACTCACAAACTCACATTCAAAAATTAAATAACTAAAATGTTTCGAAAAAAATTATCAAAAACAAAATACTCGAACAATTAAATTCTAATAATATTCTGCCAGCTGAACAATTTGGATTTCGATCTCATCACAGCACAGTTAATTAGATACACCGAATATCAAAAGACATTAAAAATAACCTCATATTAGGAAAAAGCACAGGTATGGTTTTGCTTGACGTCGAAAAAGCGTTTGACTCTGTGTGGCACAAAAGTTTGATTCGTAAATTATACAATTTAAACTTTCCCAATATATTACTTAAGTTATTCTTGCTTTCTTAACTAAACGAACGTTTAAGGTATCGATCCACACCTTAAACTCAGAACCAAACGAAATTGTAGCGGGTGTTCCACAAGGATCTGTTTTGAGCCTATTTTTGTATAATATTTATACACATGATTTCCAAAGCTCAGGGATTGTGAAACTGCTATTTTTGCTAATGATTTCATCAGATTCAGTTGGTATAGTCATAGAAACCAATTTACAATCTGCTCTGGACAATGTTCAACAACATTTTAATAATTAGAAAACTAAATTGAATGCTGGAAAGACTAAGACTGTCTTTTTCACGCGAAAAAGAAAGCCCTACTTTTTACCCAGTGGAAGATTAAGTATCAGTGGAACGCAATCAGAATGGACATTGAGCGCTAAATACTTGGGAGTACACCTCGACAAAACTTTAAACTTTTGAGTGCATATTCAACAAACAATAAATAAGGTTAATTTGGCGATAAAAATACTTTATCAATTGAATAACCGCAATTCAAAATAATGAAAACATATTAATTTTCTTTAAAGTAATTTTTCAAAGTTTACTACTTTACGGATCACCTGTGTGGTCTAAATGTGCAAAAAGTCATCTTTTAAAGTTACAAAGAATACAAAACAAAATTTTAAAATGATGCTTAATTTACCTTGGCATTATTCCACAGATGAACTAAACAAATTAACAAACAAATCCCATTTTCACAAATATTGAAAAAATTCAAACAAGAGTAGATAAACTCTATGAACGTTAAAAATTTTCCTGTGGCTTATCTGAAAACAACCTTATAGCAAATCTGGCTTTATAATTGGTATCATGACAAGAGTTTTATATGAATATGTGTATGCATATAGTTTTTGTATATAATACGTAATTAATTTATTTATTTTCTTTTGGTTTATTTTTTTTCCAAAATAGTATCTAGTTTAAATGTATTGTTGATACTATATGGTCTTTTGTTATTTATTTGTTATTATATTATTTATTTATTTATAATTGATTTATTTATATTGTTTATTTATTTGTTTGCCTCTTTCATTTTTTTTTTAAATTATTTATTATATTATTTACCTATTCTTTTTATTATTTCTAAAACCCTGTGATATTAATTTCATTCTAGCTGTAAGTTAGTTGTTAAGTTACTGTTAATAAATTAATAACTTATATTTAATTCTATGTCTTGGAATTTCGTAAAACTCAAGGTATATGTATATATATATTTATATTTTTATCATTTCGTAAGCAGTATACCAAAAATGTACAAAGCTTTGATTTGTCAATTTGTTATAAAGTTAAATACTTGTCTTAAGTTTCCCCTCCTCTCATAAAAATGTTGCTCTATTCTTATTTATTCATACTCATTATGCAAATTTTGAAAAACGTTTTTTTCTTCGAGCGCCACTTTAATTAATAAAAATGTGATATTTATGAAAAAATGTTATATTTATATTGTTCATCAAAAACTTTTGTAGGATTAGGTATTTTCTGTAACATTCAATTATAAAAACAGAAAGTATTTATCGATGAGTGTACTATTACTTATTGATAAATAACTTAGCAACTTTATGTACAATATTTTTTGCGTGAAAATAAATAATTTTTAAAAATTTTTAACACAAAGTAGTTGTTCCCACTGATCCTAAAAAGCGCAATTTCAAGAAAGCAAGCAAGTAGCTTTCAAGTTTCTTTTACTAGGATAGTCCATCTAGAAATCTGCGGGAAAAACATTTTTACTTAAATTGTTAAAATCTAAGGAAAATTGCACTTAAATGACAAAAACTAAAATAAAAATAAAAAAACTGTAATCTTGCCTCTATACTTCAACTTAATTGCTCAACGTGTTGACTAAAAATGATATCAAACGTCTTGCCTCTATACTTCCACTCAGTTGATTGTCAAATTGAAAAAATATTCTGTGGCAACAAACTCACATGCATTGATGTTCATCTAAATCAAAAAGTTTGATTGGTTTATAATATTTAAAAAAATAATTGATCATTTAATCCATCATCATGTAGCCAGCCTTCAACTAAATTTTGGCGTAGGAACCTTCACAAAATATTTCGTTTCGTCACCCAAAATCCCCAAAATCCCATTTTTACCGATAAAAATCTATTTCATCTTCGTAGCAATCGTTTACCTAATTTGCTTGACAAATCGGTTAAAAAATATTTTGTTGTTACCGCCACCCGAATGCCAAAAAAACGCATTTTTCGGGGAATAAAATTTCATCAGGCGGGTTTATATATCTAAGTGCTCACCTGAGCAAGCGAATCCAAAAAATTTCAGGCCCTTATTTTGGTGCTTGGGAGTAACAAATTTAGTTCTAAAAACATGCATATTTTTTTATATACCTATAAAATAATGTTTACAAAAATAACAAAAATATTTTTAACCACGATTTTCGAGAACAATTGGTTGAATCAATCGGATCCATTTTGTTAATTGTAGTTTTGTACGAAAAATTCAAATACATATGCAATAAAAATATTTGACGTAGATCAAAAGAAAAGTAGGACGAAAATATTTTTAACTACTGCGTCATAAAATGACTTTCATTTGACAATCAAAATGACTTTGATTTGAAGTTTTCGAAAACCGACCTGTATTGGAAGTGTTATATAACTGTTTAGCCATGCGCTGCCATTTAGAAACATGGTTGCGGACTAGATAAATAGAAGTGTTATTGGGCGTTTTGTCAAAAAATCAAAAAGATGTTTGAAGTTTGTCAAAACTCTGGCTGTTAAAGCCTAGTATGCAGCTGAAGTGAAACGACAAATCCCATACAAAAATGACACAGTGAAATGATAAACGACCACAGTGTGGGAATTCGCTCAGCTGGCAGAATTTAGTTCAAAAAATGACTTAAACCTTCAGTAAAGCGAATATGAAGGAGTTTTTTCGTTGATGTCTTGTAAAAATTAAAAAAAATGATCTAGAAGTTGAAGTTGCGGGTGATAACTTCAGTGTAATTTGGCTTGGGGAGGTAGTTTTTGTTTTTCTTTTTTCAGAAGTTATAAATATGTTTTTTATTAAAAGCTTTGTCTAGTCAGTACTAGAGAACTAAAAAATAAATAAAATAATATTTCATAGGGTGTTTAATTTTATTATTTTAATGGAAGAAATTAAAAATTAACATTTTTTTCCGTATTCTTGCATTCAATGGAGAATAACTATATGTGTTCAGTGTTGTTCGGCTGAAATACTATATGCATTTTAAAGCCTGATATTTAGGCTATCATTAAGCACTTTTAGTTGTTGCGCATAGGTGCGACGCCCATACATTTTTTTAAATTTCCGACTTGGCTTTTAGTCCAGTCGACAGCTTAAAAAAAGAAGGGGAAGGTGAAAAAAGGACAGAAGTTAATGAAACTTTGGAATGTAGTTCAGGGAAGGTTAATTTACATATACTTAAGTTTTGGAATAATGGAACCCTATACAAAACGAGAGTACACTGCGGAAACTGCGAAATTTTCGACTTCTTTCCAGTTTTTTCTCAATAACTTTTTCCGCTCACGTCCTTAGGCAAAAGCATCTAAATAATTTTTTTGTAGATCGTTAAATTTCTTACTTACTATGTAAACATGTTTGTATACAGACTCGGTTATGAGGTCATATTTTAATTTTTTTTGGCGCAGTTTAAAATGTTACCTTTATTCGAAGTGCTATTATACCAAGTAATGGGACCTCGAATAAAGGTAACAAATTGAAATACAATAATGTCTGAAGACACAAAATTGTTAAAAATTTCACGTTCTACAGAATCCTATGTTTGGTGGGGACATAATGGAAAAAAGTTATTGGGGTGAAAAACGTGGAAAGCTGTTCAAAGCTTTATTCAGCTGTTCATTGAAAACGATTTCCGTCATTGGTATTGCAAAAGTGAATATATTATGCTTACCTACTAAGCTCAAAATTTGTTGTTTTTTTTTTTTTTAAACACAAAAATTGTGTAATTCGTTAGGTTCATTTGAATACCAATTAATACAAGCTTTGTTGTTAATTGAAAAAGAAAATTTTCAATGTTGAGTATCAATGATAACTATAACTGGCCCCAAATACATAGTTTGAATTGAATAAATTTTTGAATTTTGATTTCGGAAAAAGTACTTAAAAATAGTTATAATATTATATTATTATTACTTAGTTTAGAAAATACAAACGAGTTTTTTTTCTAACTCAAGAGTTTATTAAAATTTTGTACACAAACAATATTTGATTAAAATCGCAAGCAGTATTGAATAGTAAAGTAACTTGAAACAATGTTCAGAAAAAGTTTTACGACCTGCAACAATATTTTAAATTTAGATTAAAAAAAGAGGCGTTACTTGAAATATGAAATTCTGAGGCTTATAAATGGTAGATGCCAACCAATTTAGAAGATTAAAATTGAAATTAGTTTCCGATCTAAAGTGTTGAAATACACCAAGAATTGCAGCATTGGCTAACAATTCATCTCGATATTCCGTCAATGTTTGTAATCGTAAAAACAAATTCTTGTGTTCAGTTCCTTGTTCACAAACACTTTTCCGATTTTTTTATATTTTAGTCAATAATCCGTTGACATTAATTAGAATTGAACATTTTCTGAGTTTTTAGTATCAATCGTTGATATTTTATAAAACCGATAGAAAATTTCATATTAAAAAAAAAATCGTGCAAAGTATCCGACACGACTGCGCCAGTTAATGGGACTCCACAGCTCAGGACTGTGTTTATTAAAAACTCACTTAATTTCTACCTTTGTATAATATTTTATATATTTGAATTGATGACAAAGCAAAAGGAAAAACGGTATAGAGTAACAATAAATTTGGATTACTTAATGTAGACCGTGGTAATGAATATTGCTGATGGTAATTAAGTCTATTAAATGCAGTCATATGTTTTAAAATCGTTTCGATTCTTGTTGGAAACACTTTTTTTTGGCCACGTCTCAAATGCTTTTGCATTATATATCAACTAAACTCGTGGTTAATACCTCTTGAGCACACTCCGGACGAAATACAACTCGATTATCTAATTCTATGGTCATAATACTCTGCATAATACCTGCATTTTTGTACATTTAAAATGAAAACCAGATAAACGAATTCCGCAAATGATCAAATCACTTTTAGATGTTGAAAAATTACATTGAGGACATTGGATATCAATAATGGAAACAATGTAAGCCACTTCGTAATCGAAACAAGACTTGCGTCGTTTTTCGAGAGTCCATTGTCATCTCGATACTTCTCCACTAGCGTATTCAACATTTCTATAAAACTAATGACTGCGTCTGAAAAATCTTTCGAATCACCATTCTTGGTTTATTTAAAAGGAATATAATGGAATAGGTTCTTATTAATTCTTGGAAATTCTGCCTTGTTAGCACATTTAACAAAGAGTACTTCTCTATCGGTTTAACAAATCCCATTATTTTTTTAATTTTACCAAACAATGAAGGGAAAACATTAGCCGTGTATAATCTCTATAATTAATAAATCTTGCATTCTAGCCTGAAGCATTAAACCTTCGCTTTTATGGCGAAAATGAATACTTGCATCCATATATATGTACAAATAGACTACCTTCTGTCTTTTTCAACACCATTAACAATATATGGCGGTCAGCCATCAGACGAATAGGGGGAATAACATGTAGCATACGAAAACATGCACGTGCCGTAACTATTCGGGACTGGTGGAATTGTGAAATAGCCTCTTTTTCGGCGGCAGCTAGTAGCAAGCCTTTTAAAAAAAGGTTTGGCTTATATGATCAGGCTGGTTCCTCAGGTTGGCAATATGTTAACTCCCTGTTCCGTAAAATTTAGAATTACGAGCCCGACAACAAGCCTCGGAAACGGACTGATCTCACGACGACAATCCACGCAATGAAAACGGCAAAACGATTTACGAATTTTCTTATGGAACGTTCGATCGCTCTATAGAGCTCGAGCTGCTCAGCAGCTAGCTGATGCCCTGTCAAAATATAAAGCTGACATAACAGCACTTCAAAAAATCAGATGGACAGGATATGGTGTTTTACAGAAGAAAGAATATGACGTATACTACAGCTCTTAAGGAGAATTGTTGGCCCCATATCTGAGGAAGGGCGATTCCGGAGACGGTATAATCATGAATTTTCAATTTCAATTCAATTCAATTCAATTTATTAGTATCAGGTGTACAAGTAAGACTATAAGTTTTTTATAGTACTTAACATATGGACGGATAATTCAATTTTATATATATTAAGAACAAAAGATATTATAAATAAAATTTAAATATAAAAATGAACAAAATATATATTTTATTATTACCTACGTATTATAATAAATAGAAATTAGAAATAAGAACAAAAATTATCAATGAACAAATACATAAAAGAATAAAATTTTACAAGTTTCGAAATTGCTGTTTTTTTAAATTAGCGAAAATTCATATAAAATTTTTTAAATTGGGAGTTTTTTACTATTTTCTTTATTACCACTGGTAGAGAGTTCCAAAGACTGATAGCATATTTACAAAAAAATCTAGATGAATTTAAGTAGTTATGGGGATGAGTAATTAAGTTGAGGGTTCGAGTCGAGTGCGCAAAGCGGAGCTTATCAAATAGATATTTTGGGGTTTTATTATAAATAATTTTATGCAAAAAGAAGCAACATCTTGCTTCTAAAAACTGTTGAAAGGTACATCCAAGAACGCGTTGATGAAATTGATAGACATGGTGAAGTCGTCGTTGACCAAAGGCATACCTTACCATGTCGTTAAAAGCAACTAGTAGTTTGTGGAGAGAATGAGAGTCTGGTTTGCAGTACACGACAGCGGCATAGTCAATGATAGGAAGTAGCAATGATTTAATAAGTCTTATCTTAGTGTCAACAGATGTCAATTTAGAAAAAAGGATTAATTTTCTAAGACCCCCATAAATACGGCCAACAGAAAGATTTATATGATCATTTGCAGAAAGTGAACGATCAATCTTAAAACCAAGACGAGTCACAGTATCCATAAACAAAAGTTGAGATTGCGATAAGAAAATTGGTAAAAGGTTTATGGTATCAAATTTCTTTTTAGAAATAGCAATTACATAGTTGGGATTTGGCAGGATTTAGAGTCAGACCATTGCACAGAGACCAAGTGCAGTTCCATGAAAGGTCGTCGTTTATTTTACATACCAGTTCCTCTATTAAGTTGACAAGCTTAGACAAATATAGTTGAACATCATCAGCATAGAGATGTAACGTTAGGTTAGGTTAGGTTTGCGGGTTGCTGTAGGAGAGCCAATAGCTCAGCCCCAGCGCACTTAGGTCAATGTAGACCCATTGTGATGCGCATTTGAGGGTTTACCAATTCCTCCTGTTACCATACTCGTAGTCCATATTTAGTTCCTTAGTATCATCCCAGGGTGTTCAACCATCCGTTTCCTCTTGCGAATCTATATAGATTTGATATTGGGCACTCTGATAGTTCTTTGATGCTTTCGAAGAAGTATTTCCCCAGAAATTTATTTCTTAGATGGCAGAGATTGGGGCATAGACAGAGGTAGTGGGTTATATCCTCAAGTTCTTTCTCGTCACTGCAACCTCTACATAGATCGTTTTCAGTTAGACGTAGTTTTTTGGCGTGATATCTTAGCATGTTATGGCCAGTTAAAACACCTACCAACGTCGATACTGACTTCCTGTCTTTTTGAATGATTGCATTCGTTCTATTTTTGATGTAACGTTACATGTTGGCACACTTGAGGAAGGTCATTTATATACATACAAAACAATAAGGGTCCAATATGGAACCCTGTGGAATTACAGAACTCATTTCTATTGATTCGGAAAAAAAAACGCCAACTAAAACTCTTTGACTTCAATTTACCAAATAGTCATGAACCAATCTTGTCGCCCGTTCACTAAAACCATAATATGAACAGAGTTTAGCACACAAGGTATCATGGTCAACATAGTCGAAGGCTTTTGAAAAATCCAACAAACATAAAATCGTCAAATTATTTTGATCATACTGTACTCTTACATCATCAATAACCTTGACGATTGCAGTAGTGCAGCTATGACCAGCACAAAATCCCGACTGTATGGATGAAAGCAAGTTATGGTTTTTAATGTGGTCAGAAATTTGATTCGCTAAAACCTTTTCAAAGATCTTGAAAAGGCAAAACAGAATACTTATGGGCCGAAAATCAGAACAAGATGAAGGATGTGGCTTTTTGGGGACAGGAATAACTTAAGCATGTTTCAAACATTTAGGAAATGATGACGTATATATGCAAAAGTGAACAATGTGGGTAAAGCTGGATATAATTTGTGGTAATACCATTTTTATAAAACATATCGGAATGCCATCTCCACCAACAGAGTTAGATTTGAGAGAACGAATGTATATAAGTATATCATTCTCAGAAACAACATCAAAGTCAAAACCATCTGAAGTCTGATATAAAGCCAATGTTGTTAGGGACAAAGTTCGAAGTGTTTGAATTGTTAGATGCAAAAGCATTGTTCTAATCATTTGGATCCGGAAAATTGTTAAGGACTTCTTTTTTTTCTATGCCAATAGAACGGAATTGTACGCAATCTTCCTTGAAGCAGATATCGTGACAAAAATTAGGCTCGGTAGACTTCGGTGGGCAGGGCACCTAGCTCGGATGAGCGAAGAGGAACCTGCTCGGAAAGTTCTTTGTGGTACATTCTATGGCAGACGACAGCGTGGTAGACCATGCTTTCGCTGGAAAGATGGCGTAGACCAGGACGCCCGGAGCCTTGGGGTGCGCAACTGGATGGCGTCGGCTCAAGAACGGGATAGGTAGAGAGACTTGTTCAAGGAGGCCAGGATCGGACCCCGGTTGTCAAGCCGATGATGAAAACAATCTAATAATACATTTTGTACTTCTCCTTTAATCCTATCGAAATGATGTGGAAATACAAATGAATACAAATAAAACTCTAATAGTAACATTCTGCGGATTACTTATAAAAAAAAAAGATATAGATAAGACATTCTATATACTTTGTTTATGTACTTAATGGACTGGTGTCTTAATTTATATTTTAAATGTTAAATTATGCTAAAATGAGCAGATAGCCTTCATTTGTGAGAGTTATTCAATTTGAAACAATGGGTATAACAAAGTGAAAAAAAAAACCCACTTTCACATCACTGTTTGTTAAAAATTTGCATAAGTATATAAAAAATTGTTTGCATAAGTATATTAAAAAATGTTTTATTTAATTCTCTACATATTTATGATAAATCTTACAAAAAAAAAATTATCGAAGGGTTTAACATGTAAGCACTAATAATTTAATTCCGCTAGGTGAGCGAATTCCCACACTGTGCGACAGAATAATGGTGAAACGGTTTAAGTCTCCACTACTCTCCGCTCTCTTTTCGAGCACAATTCAATCGACCGGGAGGGACATTAATTGCTCGGGAAATTTTAACGTTTCCATTTTGTTCGTGTTCTTTTGTGGTTATTATTATTATAAAATAGATTTCTTTTCTTTTGATTAGTTTATATTTGTGTTTTGAAAAATATTTTTTTACAAATGGTGGAACTCAACATGAATATTTGTCTGGTAGAGTTTCGTTAACATTTCGTCTGTGTTTTTAGAGACGATGGAAAATTTCTTTTCACTTCAGCTGCATACTAGGCTTTAATAAAGAAACAATTTATTATAAGGCCTAGTATACAGCTGAGGTGAAAGGAAATTTTCCGTCGTTTGCAAAAACACAGACGAAATGTAAACGAAACGGTGACGGACAAATTTGTATGTAGAATTTCGTCATTTGTAAGAAAAATATTTTTCAAAACGCACGAAAAAGATATAAAAAGAACAGAACTCCATTTAATAATAATAATTACCACAAATAAACACGAACAAAATAGAAACGTCAAAATTTCGCGAGCAATGAATATCCCAGTCTATTAAATTGTGTGCGAAAAGAGTGGAGAATTGAACCGGTTATTTACCGTTTCACCGTGGAGCTGCGTACCACAAAACGGAAAGAAGGACGGGAAATTTCGTTTATGATTTCACTGTGTCATTTTTGTATGGGATTTTTCGTTTCACTTAAGCTGCATACTAGGCTTTAAGCAGAATTTAGAAAAAAAAAATTTTAAATGTAGAACTTTGACCCCAACCCGGTGTTTATAGTTTTAAAAAAATTTTACTTATATTATAAATGTAATTATTTGGATTAGTTTGCTACTCAATCACGAGAGAACGCCTGAACAGATCTGGATGAAATTTGGCACAGGGAACAGAGATAAATTATAATTTGGAATAGCACATAGGATACTTTTTATCCTAAAATTGTACGGTGTCCGTAGGAACTAGTGTACTTATTTACTTTATTTATATATTTATTTTTCGTGGAACAGAGTTTTACCACTTGATAAACATGGACTTGCTCTTGATTTATAGGTTAACTGGTATGTTTTTATTCAGACAGCGAATGTTTTTACAATTTAATGAATGTGAATGTTTTTATGCTTCTATTTTCGAAATGTTTAATAAATTCGGATATATTTTTTTGGCTTTCCCGCCGCGCCTCAACCATAGAACGGATTTGAATGAATGAAAGGTAGATTAATGGGAAACTCAATCAACAGATAGGGTTAATGAATGAGGTACGATTCCAAAAAACAGCAATCTTACGCCAGTGCTACCAAAATAGTAAGAGTTGCAGTATTGCCTAAGAAATACCCTCAGAAAACAGTAAGCAGTTCCGAGCTAACGCTGCTAGAGGAAGCTTTATTAGAGGAGGTTTCCTTAGGGTGGGGCTCAAATTTGAAGGCATACACTTCAAAACGGGCCTGCTCGTAGTTGATTGCGCTGACCAAAATACAGCAAATTGGTTGGAAGAAAAGGCAGCGAAGTTAAGCGCTTGGAAGGGAATTGAGTTGACATCGTGCTTGGGAGATAAAATCCCAAGGATGCACACGATAACCATGTTCCTTCCAAGAAGCACTGGGCAAGAGGACCAGAAATCGCTAGCACTTATCAAAGCGCAAAATGAAGGCCTCAATATACCCGCTTGGAAAATTCTAAGCAGCAAAGGTCAGTTGCTAGTGGTTGGTATTGATGACCAGTCAGCAGAAGCCATTCGCAAAGCAGTTAACGAACTGCATTACAAGTTTGGCAAAGTAACTGTCGCAGGCTTGAGAAAGGTGACTGGAGCTGGGTCAAGTAACCAGACCAAGCCTACAGGAAATGCGAAAGCAATAGTCCCGACAATCGCCATACCAACACCTGGTCATGAACAGGTAGATAAGAAAAAAGAACAGGTTTGAGAATCAGTTCCGCCTACCCCATCTTTGCTATCGGTAGAGCCCAAATTACTAGAACTACCGAAAGCTCCAAAAACAGGTTCAAAAACACCAGAACCAAATCCAGAGCCAGTAGTAAGCGAGCTATATGAAGAAATAGAGGGCATGGACCTCTCTCCCAGCTTAGGCGACTTCGCTGACGAAATTCTTCCTACTGAGGCAGTGGCCCCCAAACAATAAGAAACCAGATGCTTACAAACGGGATCAGCACCAGGGCAGCCCAAATAAACTTACATCACGCTAAAGCGGCTTCGGCCGTAATAGCAAGGAAATTCGTGAAGGATGACCTAGGGCTAGCGCTGATCCAGGAACCCTGGATAAACGGGGGAAAAGTAAGAGGTCTTTCATGTAATAACTCGCAGGTATTATGGGACACGAGAATAGACACGCCCAGAGCACGTATAATTATCAGAAACAATATTAACTTTATTTGTCTTTCAGATTTTATGACGCGGGATTCGGTGCCGATACAGGCCCAAATCAACATCCCGGGCCATCCCCGCACGATGGTTATAGCATCCGCTTACTTCGATGGTGCTGATGAAAACATACCACCTCCGGAAGTACAAAAACTGGATAATTATTGTAACACCAAAGGACTACCGATGTTAGTTGGATGCGATACGAACGCCCGCCACACTACGTGGAGTAGTAACGATGTGAATAAAAGGGGTGAGTACCTTTTAGATTTTATTATCGAGAAAAGCCTAGATATATACAATTTAGGGAATGTCCTCACTTTTGTAACTAGGGTAAGACCAGAAGTCTTAGACATTACGTTTGGCACGCCAAGCACAACTAGTTTAATTAAGGATTGGAGAGTCTCCAAACAACCCTCAATGTCTGACCACAGAATTATTGTGTTTTCCATAAATGACCTTTTAACGGAGAATGACTCTGGAAGGAATCCAAAGAAAACAAACTGGGCCCTATACAAAAACAATCTTCAATCAAACTTAGAAAGAATAGGTAAAGTTAGAACAACAAATAGTTACCTTGAGTTAGAGAATATATCAAATGAGCTAAGTGGTGCAATCCATGAGGCCTATGAACTCAGTTGCCCACTTAAAACCACAAAAAAACGGGCAGATGCACCGTGGTGGAACTCTAATCTCTCGAAACTAAGGTCCAAAGTGAGAAAACTATTTAACCAGGCCAAAAGAACTGGTGAGTGGCATAGATATTCCGAAGAGCTTACCAAATATAATGGCGAAATAAGAAGAGCCAAAAGAAACAGCTTTGTAAAATTCTGTGAGAGCATTGGATCTACACCAGCAGCTGCAAGACTGCATAAAGCTCTAGCAACAAACAATCAAATCTGTAGCACTTCGTTCCCAGATGGTAGTTACACAGAATATAAGGAGGAGAGATTAAATTTGCTTCTTAGTACACACTTTCCAGGCAGTTTACCAATGGAAAGTAATAGCGTTGAGAGAATTTCGACAGAGTCGACTGGACGATAGCTTAAACTATCTGTTCAGGAAAAAGACTTGATTGGGCAATTAGCACCTTTCAACCTTTTAAGTCACCGGGAGTAGACGGGATCTTTCCAGCCCTACTACAAAATGGGAAAGAATTAATCATGCCATATCTAATCAGCATGCTTCGAAGCAGCATAGCACTTGGTTACATACCAAGTCTAAGGAGAAGAGCAAAAGTTATCTTCATCCCTAAAAAATAAAAAAAAGATACTACACATCCTTAGTCTTTCAGGCCAATAAGCTTAACATCATTCATTCTGAAGACACTGGAAAAGGTAATTGATAACTTCATAAGATCAGAAGTATTAACGATTTTGCCACTGAATCATAGACAACATGCTTATAGAGCAGGCAGACCAACTGAGACTGCCCTATACGAACTCACCAATACCATAAAAGGAGCTTTAGAATCAAAAGAAAAGGCAATATGTGCCTTCCTAGATATAGAAGGTGCCTTTGATAACACCTCTCATGATGCCGTAAAAAATGCGCTCATGAGAAAGAATTTACCCAATACCCAACACTATAACACGATGGATTGGTGAGATGCTATGCACAAGAACGGCAGATGCACATTGCACATGCCGGGTCAAGCACCCAGAAAATAATCACGACAAGAGGTTGTCCTCAGGGAGGGGTATTGTCACCCTTGCTGTGGAGTCTTGTTGTAAATGAGTTGCTAGAATGCCTAACTACTAATGGAGTTACAACACTGTTGCGGAAGTGAAAGTAACCCTATACTTGCATTCTTATAAAAAAGTAAATAAATTAAATAACAAAAAATAATTAAAAAGCAAATCGCGAGTATTAAATTCGTTAGAAAAAAATACATTAAAAAAGTATTAAATTCAGGCAAGTTCGGTTTATTTTGTTTGTAATTTACTGAAAATTTATATAGCAAAGGGAAAAACAGTAAAAAAAAAGGTATTGACAGTGTCGTACACATCCCATATAATAAAAACAAAATGAACAAACGACCTTTAGCCGAAACTTCACCTGAAAATGATATGGATGCATGCAAAATAGATAAAAATGATTCTGACCGAATATCAGATCTTACTGTTGCGGATCTTAAATCATTATTCGATGAAAAACAACAGCATTTAGCAACAAAGTCTGATATTGAAGAAGTTCGATTAGATTTACATGCAATAAAAAAAGAGAATGAAGAGCTTAAAAAGCATGTTGATTCCTTGCAATTAAAAGTCAATTATCTTGAACAACAAATAGAAAATGTCTAAAGACAAAATACGGACAATAATCTAATTTTTAAAATGCCAGCCAACAACGAAATAGACCAAGTGGAACAGAAATTTGTACTAAGCTGTCAAACGACGCTAATATAATTGCTAAGGAAGACATAAGAGAAACAAAATCATGGAACCCAAAATTGAAAATTTTTATTTGTAAATTTAAAACCAAAGATAAACTTTTCACTGTCCTTAAAAATACAACAAAGCTCAAAAACACTGCAATCACAGTTCAGAGAGACTACCCGCCGAATATGAGGAGAAGGATTGCGCGTCTTCTGCACGTTTGGAAGCTTCTTAAACACGCACATAAAAATGCAAAAGCGACAGTTAAAGGCGACAAGCTCTTAATCGAAGGCCAGGAGTTCACATGGAATGACCAGTTAGGTTAAATACACGGCGAGCATTCTGGTTTCTTAAAAATAAGAGAAATGTTTAATTTGCCGGAAAACTTCTTTCAAAGTTGTTTACAGAAAAATGATAGAAATGACATTGACAAGACGATGACAGGTGTCACTGTGGATCGTGTGGAAGGTATTGGAACGTGTTCCGAAATAATGGCAAGTTGCTCCCAATAGCTCAGCGGTGTTATAGAGCAAAACAAAAAAATAAACTTGAATAAAAATGAAAATGAACTTATATATTCTAAACATAATATCGTCGCATACAATGTAGGAGGACTAAAAAATAAGCTTTTGATTCCTATGTTTTTTATTAAATTGCTAAACTTTGATCTTATTCTACTATTTGAAACGCATCTTATAAAGGAGGACTGCAATGCTTATGAAAAATATTTGCCAATGTTTAGTTGCCATTGGATTCCAGCTAAAAAGACAGCAAATAAATGCAGAGCAAGTGGAGTAGTTCTTGTGGCTGTTAAAAAAAATATTTTTTATTTATGCGAGCTGAAAATAATTGATGAAAAAATTATAATTATTAAATTAAACATCAAGAAAATGAGCCTTTTTATCGTTCCAGTCTATTTAAATTGTAACAATTGGCAAAATGACTTTGAATGTTTATACGATGTCTTATGCAACCTAAATACACATAATGTAATGATTATTATAGATCTGAATGCGAGAACAGCAGATAAAGAGTCAGCATTTAAATTTAACACCCGTAAAAGATGCTCAAAAGACACTAAAATAAATGCAGAAGGAAAAAAGATTATTGATATGTGCAATGATTTTGGACTCGGTATTCTGAATGGATGTACAGATGGTGACGCAAATGGAGAATTTACTTTCAGAGGAAAACAGGAAAGTTCAGCAATTGATCTGTGTCTTGTTGGTGGTGAATGGATTTCCATTACCAAGGATTTAAAGGTTGGTGATGCTGTCTTTTCGGATCATGTTCCGGTCGAACTGAGTATAGAAATAAAATGTGCAAATGAAAATACCAAATATACATCGGTCGAAAATTCGAACGTCATGCGGTGGAAAACGAGGCTGGAAGACGTATACAAAACCAAAATGGATGCACTGATGCAAAATAAAATAGTGAATTGCAGAGCAAGTTATGTGTCACTGTTAAAACAGCAAAATATTCTAAGAGAAGCGGCAAGCGTTATGAAGACAACATGCGTTTTTAAAAAAAAGTCAGATTGGTATGATCAGTCTTGTGAAAACCTTAGAAAAAAGGCCTTTGCATTGCTTAATTTTTTTAGAAAATACAACATCGAATCAATGCGAACAGAATATGTTAACACCGCAAAAGAATTTAAAAAGTTGTGCAGGGAAAAAAAGAAAACGTACGAAGAAAACTTGGCAAAACAGTTAAGCCTCTGCAAGGACACCGCAGAGTTTTGGGAACTAACCAGACAAATAAACGGCAACGAAGGAGAAAATAAAGCTATGAATATATCACTGGAGGACTTGAGAATTAATTTTTCAGAATTACTGAATATTTCGTCAGAACAATGGTTGTGGAGTTATGCTGCACCACAAGCTGAAAGTGATATCCTTGATGCGGAGATAACAACTTTGGAAGTTGAAATACTCTCTTAAAGATGGCAAAGCAGCTGGCACAGATGGAATTTCTTCAGAGTTTTTCAAATATTCTTCAACCGAATTTAAGCAAAATCTCGCACAAGCACTAAATAACTATCTTCAATTTTGGTATGCAGCCCGATTTCTTTGATGAAGCTATTATATGACCAATATTCAAAAAAGGTGATCCAAATGACCTTACGAACTACAGGGGAATATCATTCCTAAATGCCGCTTTGAAGATTTACACTTCTGTTCTGAACAACTGGGTTGATAAAAACAAGAAGCTGAGTGAGTACCAGTCAGGATTTCGGAAAGGATATTCTACAGCCGATAACATTTTCATGCTTGGATGTCTAATACGAGGTAAACTAACTCGTAATGCAAAACTTTACACCTTCTTTGTTGACTTCAAGGCTGCGTTTGATACAGTTGACAGAAAAACCATGTTCTATAAACTTTATAACTAAGGTGTATCATCGAAGTTTATTAAAGCACTGCAAAAACTTTACAATCAAACGACGGCTAGCGTTCAGAATGGATGTGGTAAATCAAAAGAAATTCTGATAAATCGAGGACTGCGGCAAGGCTGTAATCTAAGTCCATTGTTATTCGCACTTTTTCTTGATAACACTGTTGATTGGCTTCCCTGTGGAGTAGAATTTGAACATCGCAAAATAAAAGTTATAATGTACGCCGATGACATTGTTATTTTGGCGGAGTCTTCAGCGTCCCTCCAACTGATGATAAATAGGCTGTGTGGTTACTGTAAAAAATGAGGACTGGAAGTAAATGCAGCGAAGTCGAAGAAAGTGGTTTTTCAAAACGGCGCAGGTCGAATCGCAAAAGGAGACAACTGGAAATATGATGGAGTTGGATTAGAAGTAGTTAAGGAATGTGTCTACCTAGGAATGACGCTTACGTTTAATTTAAATATGGACAAACACCTCAAAGTCAAAGCTGACGTTGCTAGAACAGCTATTTGCTGCAACTGGAACAAAATTTTCAATAACAAATACATTTCAATAAATGCAAAATACGAGGTTTTTAACGCAACGGCAAAAGCTGTTCTTTTATATGGAGCACAGATTTGGAGTGTTCGGAAATATGAAATTGTGGAGAATTTGCTGCGATTCTTCCTCAGAAAAATATTTCATCTTCCTATTAGCACACCCAAGTACATGTATCATTTGGAAGCTAGGCTTGTGACACTCTTTGTATCTACACTGAAGCTGAGTGCCGACTATTTGGTACAGGTGATCAACATGGACCAAAACCGATAGCCAAATATTATGTTGCGAAGCGCCATACGCCGAAAAACTGGGTTCTACAAAGATTGGATAGATCTTGCTGCAAATTGTGGTATTATTTTGGAGTTGGATGCATCTAACGGTATTCAGGCGAGAAAAGTACTCTACGAAGTTATCCAATCCATTGATGAAAACCAGAGATACGAATTTATAGAGAAGGCGAGATCATCTACCTAAAGGAACATTAAAGCAAAGCTAAATTATAATCTAAATGAATAAAATTACTTCAATCAGGATTTTTCAAGGAAAAACATTAGTGCTATTTTTAAGCTGATAGGTGAACTTCTTTCCCTAAATTGTATGCCGCACAGAAACGATTTAGCTACTATTTGCACCCTATGTAATACGGGGGTGGATGAAAACATTAACCACTTCATCGGAGTATGTCCAATATTGAAAGAGCTTAGGAGACTCTTCTTCGGAAAAAGTTTTCTCAACTAGATTGAAGTAATAAGTGACCTTAATGGAAAAGATTGGTTGCCGATCCAAAAGTATACTACCGAAGCGATGTCCTATAGAAGAAGAATCATCGATGAAAACTTTTGAGTTAAACTTTTTATTTTTGTTTTAGCTAAACTGAAAGCCCTATTTTTCTTTTCTTGTTTTTCTTTTGTTGTTTTTTCATAATCTTAAAGTTATTTAATTATTCGTTTTTGCCAAACTAAAAGCTGATTTTTATTTATCAACTAAACTAAAAGTCACACTGTTCTTGATTTGAATTTGTTTGAATGAATTAAAAGTAAATTATGTTGCACTAAATGTACCAAGTACTTATAATAATGTATAATAATGTATGTAAAGTAAAGTAAAGAGATGTAAGATTGAATACATATGAAATAAAATTGTCACTCGGGCGGACGACATTATATGTCAAGCCTCAAAATTTATTCATAAAACAAAAAATGTATGAAACAAAATTTTTGAATCACTGAATAAAAAAATCTATCTATCTATCTATCTATCTACTAATGGCATACGATGTATGCCATTAGTAGATAGATAGATAGATAGATAGATAATGCCGATGACATTGTTTTAATAGCCTATGGGAAATTTGAGGAAACTCTCTGCGACATAATTCAAAGAGGGTTGTCAATGACAAGAAAATGGTGCATATCAGTGGGCTGGAACATAAACCCAGCAAAAACCACAATAATACCATTTACGAATAAAAGACTTCCTAAACATATAAAACCTATCAGGTTAGACAATGAAGTAATAGAATTGAAGAAGGAGGTCAAATATCTAGGCATTACACTAGACAGCAAACTCCTTTTCAACAAACACTTAGAGATTACTGTCGGGAAAGCCACGAAAGCCCTTATGATATGCAAGAGACTTGCAGCTAAATCATGGGGGTGCAAACCAAACATCCTTAGATGGATGTATACCATGATGGTCAGACCCATAATCACTTATGTTGCGGTTGTGTGGCACAAAAGAACCGAACTTGAAAAGACTAATAAAACACTAGAAAAAAGGCAAAGGGTCGCTAGCTTATGTATAACTGGAGCAATGAGAACATGGCCAACAGCAGCAATGGAGGTCATTCTTGACCTGACGCCATTACACATAGCAATTGAAAGTTCTGCCAAGTAAGCAATCATGCGTTTCGCAAAGGAGGGAACTGGAGCAGGTAAGTGTATAGGATTGAAGGAATTAACTTCACTATCCAAATATGCACCCCTACTTGACATTCCTAGAGACAACATGATTAAGAAATGCAACTTCGAGAAAAAATTTCGAACTGAGTTAAGCAATAAAAAAGAATGGGTAGGAGAAAATGAGAACTACCCTTTAATTACTAAAGCCGTCAAATGGTACACTGATGGATCAAATACTGCCGAACTTACTGGCGTAGGGATTTTTGGGCCAAGAACCAAATGCTCTGTACCAATGGGTAAGTCCTCTAGCATATTCCAAGCGGAAGTAAACGCAATTAGAATATGTGCGCAGATAAACTTTGAAAGAAACTACCGGAAACAGAATAAATCCATAATGTCAGACAACCTGCTGCACTCAAAGCACTAAATTTCTGCGTAATCAGCTCGAAGCTGGTTTGGGAGAGTGTAAACGAACTCAATAAATTATGCAAAAACAACACTGTAACATTATACCGGGTCCCAGGATATGTTGGAGTTGAGGGAAATGAGGAAGCTGATGTTTTGGCTAAGGCAGGGGCAGTGGCACCCCTGATTGGGCCGGAACCCTATTACGCGATAGGTGAAAATGTGATAAAAAATCAAATCAAAGTGAAAGAGGAGGCAAGAAGATCCAAAAACTGGAAAGAACTCCCTAAACTGAGACAAGCCAAAATGCTTCTTGGGAACTATAACCAAAGGCGATCTAAAGCTTGTATAAACCTGAGTAGAAACAAACTTAGAATCTTAACGGGTTTCCTCAGTGGTCACTGCAAACTTAAAAGACACCTAAACATCCTAGGTATATCCAGTAGTGCAACCTGCAGATTCTGTGACGACCAAGAAGAAACGCCAAATCACCTTCTAGGAAAGTGTGGGGCGATAGTGCACAAA